>OX451347.1:28777088-28910904 GCA_949629155.1 Myopa testacea
TGTGTGCTTATTTTTTTTTTTAAAGACTCTTGCATATCTTGACATAGTATCGTGGCGGTTATTTTCGGGTTTTGCACAACGGAAGTTATTATTTTACGCTCCTCACGCGGAGTTAATATTTTTGGTCTTCCGGCTGGTTGGTGATTTGCTGCCAATTGCCAACCGAATCGGTAGAAAATGCTTAGAAAAACCAATGATACTTCATTTCCAACAAAATTAGTCAAAACACTGATGTCAATTACCTTTATATTTGCAGCAACAGGATCATAAAAAGAGAGTGTACGAATAATTTTTTTGCAATATTTTACCATCTCTGTTTGTTTTTCATGGAACTCTTCTGTGTGAGCAGACATAACGGTTGTTTTTTGTGGCAGATCGTAAAGAATACACCATTCTTACATTGATCCAAGAGAAATAATGGACTAATTGCAAATACTTAAAGTAAAAAACTGCATATTTTGTATGCAATGCAGGGTGTACGAATAAATTGTGTGACCACTGTAGTTCTCCATGGATACAACGTGTTGTACAAATCCGCAGTTTTTTTTGTGTATTTCCCAAACTTCAAGGCATTTATTTCTCGATTACTGCTTATCACTTGTAAAATTGTTTTTAAGTTAATTATTACATTTAAATCAACTCCCGTAATTCGGGAAGTGGAATTCGGGTCTGCAAAAAATCTTCTAGCTGTATTGCCATCATTTGAGTTACCTGGACCAGTTTTCGGCATATCTATGATGAGGCTCTCTTTTCGGAACTCAGCTTGAACTTCGATTTCCTTTTCCTGTCTGAGTATTTTGTTATTGTCATTTCTCACCGTACCGCTTTCTCCGAAGTCCAAATCATACGATATTTTTAAAATATGTTCCATGAAACGAATTTTAGTATGGAGTGGTGATAATCCAAACGCATAACGAGCTGTCTTGTCTGGATTTACTGGAGATTCACTTAAAGTTTTTCGAGTTGCTCCACAAATAGTGCAGGATGATGAAGCTTTTGTGTCCATCAATGCTTGAACAGTCGACCATTGTAAGAAATAGTCTGTGCTGGATTGTGATTTCTTTTCCCTTGTATACAAAAGCAGAGTCTTCTAAATTGTCTATTTGCGCATTTACTGAAGACACTTCCTGTTGAATTAGCTGCATGCTTTCCTTTTTATATATGAATTTTATGGGACGGCAATATTTAGTCGTCGATGGCGATGGGCTTTTCCACAAATTTTTTTTTTTTTGCTTATGACGTCTCTATCAGAAATTGTTTTCAAGAATGATTCATGCAGACAGAAAACATACCTTTTATAGAACTTTGAGTCGATGAGATGATACTAAGGCTACCGGAATTTTATTAGACCTCATACCTGAATGATGAATTCCTTGAAGTGATGATTTATTTAATAGGTAAATAATAAAAAACGATTACTATATTAGAAACTTCACTATAATAAAATTAAATAATTCATATAAGGAAATAAACCCTATTCCATGAAAAAATCGATCAAACAGGTAAGAAAATACACTCCTTCCTAAAATCGTAGGTACTCAGGAATATCCACAAAACAGGTAGGTAAAATTTTGGGTCATTAGGTATTGAACTATTATAAACAAAATTGCATACCAAATTTTTCAAAAACTCGGAGCGACTTTTTGGACTTTTGGCCGCGGCTCCGAAGCGATAGTCCACTGTGCGACGTAAGTTCCGTTGATTAGCTGCACCTTCTCCAAACACTTTATTGATGTTTCCAGCTGCCTGCGATCGATTGGTTCAGTGACGAAACTCATATTCGAAAATTGCATTTTTTACCTTTCCATTGTCTAATGAAAGCTACTCTATATCAGAAAATTCAAAAAGGAACTACGATTTGCACTAAGAGGATGAAAGAGTAATGATGCATCTTCATTATAAGAATAAGCATAAAAACCGTTATAGCCAAGTGTCAGAGATATCAACTCTCTAACTCAGCTCTTATGAAAATCAGACATTTCATACTTAATGACCTAATATTTTACTTTCTCTTTTTTTTTTGTTATAGGATAAGCATTTGTTGTGCGTGTGAATTTTTATGTCGGAGAAAGACACACATATTTTTATCGGCTATTATTTTTTGTTTGTACGAATATTAATATTCTGAAATATTATGCGTAAATTTTAAACATGGTTATACATAGGTCATGAATTTGAACATGGATGATATGGTTTCATGAATATATTATGACATGATTTTCGCAAAAGGGAGCTCATTTGTTGGACCTTCTAATAACGGAAAGACTGAGTTTAATATAGACAGTCCGAATGGTCTAAAGTTTATTAACTTATGTATATGTATCTGTAAAGTCATTATATAAATGACAGTATGAGTACTTGAAGTAGCTATTGTATTGGATAAAAACATTGACTTGTACAAAAATTTTGAAACTGTTTTAAAGGGAAAACCTATAAATGATGATATCAATAATGATATTCGATGACGTAGCTTGTGTGGAGGAAGGGGGTTGGTTTAGAAAGGATAATTATGCATTAGTTAAGGGAGTTGACTTTTTGTTTAGCGAGTCACGCTGTATTAGCTTGGCCACCAGGCCTTGTTTGACTTTTAAGCGAGCCACGCTATGTTTTAAGGTTTGGCCACAAGTCCGAATTTAATGTTTTGGTTTATAAAGCGAACCCCGATATGTCATAGTATATGGCCACTAGGCCGTACTTACTTTTTTATAGGAAAAGTGTGTCCTGTTTAAGTGCTGGATTTACAAGAAGTGATTTTATTCTGGCCGTCTTTCGCCGTCTTTTTATACATTATTTCTTACATTCTGGACTATTATAATATTATATTTACATTGCTTACTCTAGTCTTAATTTAAAAGAAACTGTCATGCTTTCTTTCTTACGCTAAGTTGCCTTATTTTCATTGGCCGATATTCGATTTACGTGTTGAGTGCAGTGTCAGCTGGAAGTTCACTCAATGCACTCTACTGTTGGCGAAGTGAACCAAAGGTTGCTTACATTACACCCCTACCGTTGGAGAAAAATTCGGGATGAAATTGAGCAATTTTTCTAAAGCTAAGTGTTTACAATGATTAGGTTGTTACTGTGTATGGTTTTAACATATTATGTACTATTTTTCTACTATTATTATACTCAATGGTAGTGTTGACTGCATTTTTGCTTATTATCCTATAAGGAGCTTTGTATGGTGCTTAATTCTTTTTTCTACTTATATTTCTTAACGATACAAAATATCTATTATTATCTATTAATATTATTTCGAATGGCGTATACCCTGCGTCAACAAGTGGTGTTGTATTATATGCGAAAGTAAAACATGGAATCTTTTAATTCCATTCATAGTCGTTTGCTGTGGTTAGAATGAATTCGTTAAGTACCTTATGGTGGCGTTCTAGAGAACCTATTGTTTGGTGGTGGTATGGTGTCGAGAATGTATGTGTAATTTTTAAGAGTGTACATATGTTCGTTAATAGTTCGTTTTTCAATTCTGTCCCGCAGTCAGATTTGAGTATTTTGAAGTGTCCGTATCGCTTGTTCTGCAAGTGTTTTTGCTGTGGTCTGTGCGTCCTTTGTCGGTATCGGGCGTGCTATTACAAACTTTGTTAGCACTTCATTGCTAGAATTTAGCGGTACCCGTTCGATATTCTTAAGGGTCCGACGGTGTCAATTGAAATTGTCTCGAAGCTGTTCTGTGGAGTGTTAGTTAACGTAAGCGGTTCATTTGTATGCCGTGTTTTCTTGTTTCTTTTGCATATGTCACAACAAGATATGAATTTCTTAACCATGTGGTTCATATTCTTCCAGCAAGCAAAACAACATATTAGAGACGTTTTGTATGAGCAGACACAAATGTATTGATTGTTTTTACTTATACCAAACATACATATAAATAAATTCGCAAGCGTTTGGTGCGCAAGAATGCCGACATGATTATATTGTTTAAGCAAGATGAGATTAATATGAAGCACATATAGATCGATCATGTGGGAAGAGATATGGCTTATGCAAAATTTTATAAATACATGCGGAGAATGTTAGAAAGATAAATATGGATTTCTTGTAATAAGCAAAGACAATCCAACTGATAGTGGACGTTAAGAGTGGGATTTTATATATACATACATTCACTAATAATGTGGCTGGTTACCACTATATTAATATTATTATGATCACTTTCAACTGAATACATATGATATCCCTGTTTAAGAGCTGATCAAAAGCTGTTCAAAATCTAATCAACCTGATCAACAGCTGTTCAATAGCCAATATTTTTTTTTTTTTTGACGGGTGAGGTGGGGAAAAAATATCTTCGTATCATATAACGGCCGTCGTCGTTGCGTATGTGGTGTTTCCACTAAAAAAACACCTCTTCACTTGGGATCTCTCTCTACCCTGGGACTGCTCTCGCATTACTTCAAGGTAGAGACCCAAGAGGTCCTATATAGGACTACTCTACTCTCCTGCATCCAGGTCCGTCATTTGGCGCGGCTGTTCTTGCCGTCGCTCTTCTTCATCCATGTCGGATTTCTTTTGCCGGAGTGTGCTTTCGACATATAGTGCGATTGTATCCCAGGTGTGCTCGTCTCTTAGCATCTGCGTCATTATGTTGTCCGGTTCGATTGGGCCCATTATTTGTTCTAGCTTTCGACGACTTGAGTCCCAGCGTTCACAGGAAAAGAAGGTGTGTTCCGCATTATCAATCTCCTCGCAGTACAGGCACGTCGGGATAGTCGATTTGCCCATAGTATATAGATACTTGCGAAAGTATCCGTGCCCGCTTAGGAATTGTGTTAGGTAATAATTTACCTCGCCATGGGTTCTTTCCGTCCAGTTTGTTATTTGCGGTATCAAGCACGTCCATCTACCTCTGGTTTCAGCTGTCCATCTTTGCTGCCATCTGTCTGCAGTGCGGTTACTTGCCTCTTTGCGCGTTAGTTCCTTGCCGAGTTGAGCTTGGGTGACCCAGACTGTACGGCGTTCCAAAGCCAGTAGGTCAATCGGTGGAGTTGACGCCAGGACGAGCACAGCGGTCTCCGAGACCGTTCTATACGCGCATGTTATTCGCAGGGCACTTCTTCTTTGGATGCTGGCAAAGCGTTTCCGGTACTTCATCACGCTGAGTGCTTCCGCCAATATCTCCGCTCCATACAATAGGATCGACTGCACGGTCGTCATAAGTAGTCGTCTGTTACTTGGCTACGGCCCATTCATATTAGCCATTAGTCTGCTTAGCATGTTGGCTCTCTTCGCTGCCTAGTCCGCGACTGTTTGAATATGGCTCCACAAAATCAGTTTGCTGCCTAGTGTTATGCCAAGGTATTTCAGGCTCTTAGAATCTTCGATTCCTAATTCGCCGATTTGCCATTTATGGATGTCGTAAGCGCGTTTGTTTGTGAAAACGACAATCTCCGTTTTATGATCAGCAAGGTTTAAGCCGTGATCTGTCATCCATGTCTTTATACGCCTCATTCCCTGGTTTAATTTGAGTTGGGCTTTTCTGGCATCCCGAGCTGCTATCACAACTGCGGCGTCGTCAGCGTAGCAGATTAAGTTGATGTCTTCCGGCATTTCCATCAGAGATCTGGTCTGAGTATTGACCCTTGCGCGGCTCCAGCTATCACTTTCCTCTCCTTTGTCCCCTCATCTGTATCATATAGCAGAGTTCGCTTTCTTAGGTAGCTCCCAATCATGCGTATGAGATATTGTGGCAGTCGGAAGTTTTCCCTGAGCGCTTTCATAATGTCGTTCCATCTGGCAGAGTTAAATGCGTTTTTGACATCTAATGTCACAAGAAGAGTAGTTTTCCTGGAGAAGTGATTTCCCTCCTGCGCCTTTTTTGCAATTTTAGTCTCCTGCTCTATAGCGTTTAATGCTGAGTGCCCTTTCCTAAATCCGTGCTGGTTCTCGGATAGGCCTCCTGCCTGGTTTACTGAGGAGAGGATGCGCGGTTGCAATAGCTTCTCTAGTACTTTCTCCGCAGTGTCTAACATGTAGAGAGGGGTATATGAGGACGCCAGGCTTCCTCCTGTTTTTCCCTTACTTATGAGTACCAGACGGGACTTCTTCCACACGGTGCTGAATTCTCCTGCCACTAAGCATGCGTTGTACATATCTAGCATTAGGTGTGGAATAACCTTGACTACGATTTTTAATGCCTCTGCTGGGATTCCGTCTGTGAGCTTTGTTGTTTCTTAAGGAGTCCACTGCTATCGAGAGCTCAGCTTCTGTGAAGAGCGGAACATCTTCCACGTGGTCTTCCTCATGATAACTCCTCTCGGGATGTTCTGGAAAGAGTCCATCAACTATCTGATCCATGGAATGGGCATCCATCACACTGCTGGTAAAAGTTCCCAGCTTCTTGGTGACCAATTTATACCCTAGTCCCCATGGGTTCGTGTCCACCTCACGGATCAGTGCCGTGAATTTTTCGCGTTTGCTTCGCTTTATTTCGTCTCGTAGCGTCTTATTACTCTCTTTATACTCCGCAGATAACGAGATGATATCCACCGGGTCTGTGACGCGCTGGGCCCGTCGTCGACGCCGGAGGCACTCTTTCCTTAAAGCGGCGATTTCTGGTGTCCACCAATATGCCGGTTTTCTGCCGTTTCGCGGTGGCTTGCGCAGCATCGATGCGTCGCATGCACGGGCTATAAGTCTTATGGTATGCCCGACGAATACGTTGGCGGCTTCTTTTCCCTGGAGCCCGTTGGCTTCGTTCAGTACACGATGTTCGCCACGTCTTAATTCTTCCGCAAACCTTTCTGCGTCAATGCTAGCGGGGTTCCATCTTGCCGATCTGCAACGTACTGAGTTCCGTTGTCTTCCATCAGGGTGAACGCAGAAGGTTATATACTGGTGGTCGCTTCTCGTGTAGTCTTCGGTCACCTGCCATCCTCTGATTCTCGCTGTTATATTTTCAGACGCAAAGGTGACATCTGGTATAGTTTTCCGATGTCCTGCCCGACGAAACGTGGGTATATTCCCAACATTCTGGACAACCATCCCTAGCCTGGCGGACATTTCCAGTATGCGTTTGCCGCGCGAGTCGGCATGCCCCACTCTAATGCTTTCACGTTAAAGTCTCCCCCCCCACTACTAAGCCGGCGTCTAGCTGATGCAGCGCGTCCTCCAAGTTGTCCAGTTTGATTTGGAACTCTGCAATAGATTCGATCGGAGTAAAATAGCAGCTCGCGTAGACTATTCCTGCGCTTCTGATCCAGACGAAACCGTTACCGGAGTTATGTTCCTCCACGTAATGTTTCCCGATGTTTTGGATTCATATTGCCGCAGTTCCTGAGGTGTCGGAAAACCAGTTCCCATTTTCTATATTCCGGTACTGTTCGCTGATGAGTACAATATTAATTTCCCTCTCGAATGATAGCTGGCTTAAGAGCGCATCTGCGGTTCTGCTCCTGTGTATGTTGCATTGTAGAATTTTGTCATTCAATAATGCACTGCGGAATGCAGTGCACATTCCTGAACCGGCTATATGTCGTTTGCTTTCTTCTGCTATGTCGTCGTCAGTACAGAGTATGCATCGCGGGCTTTCTGTGCATGTAGCAGCTTTGTGGCCATCTTGGCCGCATCTGTAGCACGCCATGCTGTAGTCTGTGTCTTTGCACTCTCGTGCTCGATGTCCGTAGCCAAGGCAGCGGAATCATCTCATAATTACTGCTCGTCTGCGTACTGGGCAATTTATCCATTCGACTTTAACCTTTTCAGCTTTTAGCAGCGCAGTGGCGCCTTTCTCATTCACATCGAGGATAGCTATCCTACCCCTATGGTTCTGTTTTGTAAGAGCCACTTTCAAGTCAGTCTCAACGCCTGTTATGTTTTTAACCGCGACTTCGACGTCCTCTACCGTAGTTACGTAGTCTATTTCTCGTATTTCCAGGCTAGTTCTTGGGGTCAGCATCTTTACTTCTCCCGCTTCCCCTACGGCAGCTCTTAAGGCGTTACTGAAGCTTGCTTTCCTATTTTTGTCTGTGCCTTTCCCGAGTTCGACAAGCACAGATCCCGACGGTGGTTTGGTTTGTCGTATAGTACGGACATCCGCTCCGCAGTCGTCTGGGTTAACCTTGCTACTGATATCCTTGACGATGTCGGCGAATAGTTTACCACTTATCGGTTTGATAATCACCGCTTCTGGGGCCAACCTCGGCATTCTGGTTTTCTTCCTGGACGTTGCTCCCGTGTTCAGCTCAGATTTCGCAGTTTCTTTCTTCTTTATGGACGGCCTTCCTGAGGTTAAGTCCGCCGTTGTGCTCGGGCGCTGAGTTTCAGTGCGCAAAAACTTTTTTTGCAGGCGGGCTTTCTTGCCCATCACTTGTTGCCAGCCGCTGACTTCTCTTTCCTCCCTTCTCTTCCTCTTGTCTCCATCACCTTCTTTTTCCAGGGGACTGCTCGCCGTCCTTTTGGCGGTGCCGAAAAGTGGTGTGCCCGACGATGATAGGCTTGTGGTTCGGGCTTTAGGCTCACTCAGATGTTCCCTCACTCTTTTCTGCCTCTGGATGTCAGTTCCATGGACATCCAGTTTTTCCTGCAGCTTGATATTACATCAAGAAGCTCCTCGAGTTCGCTGAGCCCGTCCTTGATGTCGTTGCTCACATTTTTCTGCCTGGTCGTAGCTTTCCTCATCGTTTGCAAAATTAAGCGGCATCGAGTTATACACTGCTCTTCATTTTTCCTCATTTTAAGGATGTACTCTTGCCGTGGAGAGCTAAGAGTTTGCTCTATTCCCGTTAGTGCAGTGTTAATTTCGTGCTGCACCGGAGGGGTCTCCCGAGTTCTGAGGTCTTGTTCTCCTGAGGGTTGTTCGGGTAACTTAGGAGAGTCCGTTTCTTCTGCTTCTGCCGCCACATCTTTCCTCTTTAATGGTGGTGTTCTTTTCATTAGGCTGCTCCTAACAAACGGTTGGGCTCCCAGATCAGAGCTTGTCGGCGTGCCCGCGGCGTTCTGAACTTCTGCCGCCGCTGTCGTTTTTTTGTGATTTTTCATCAACTCCGCCGCCTCTAGCAAGAGGACTGCTCCCAAAGAATGCACCTATTGTGCTCCGTGTAATAAGTGGAGATGCAGCAGTTCAATAGCCATTATCAATAACATGCGTCTCTCAAAATCTCTTTTCTCAAACACATATTCACAAACCCATCGCTCTTATTCCTAAAAGCAATAATAATTAGCATTAAAGAAATATTATTTAAAACACTGAAATTCAAAAATATATTACAAGAACAAATTATAGCAAAAATCATGTCATCATACGAGTATATTCATGAAACCATATCATCATCGTGTTCAAATTCATGACCTATAACCATGTTTAAAATTTACTCATAATATTGTCAGCGAAAATTAAGAGGGGAACACTTACGGATGTCATCAAAAAACTAAGAGGGCAACACTGAGACAGATCGAAAAACGCGGGGAGACGAAGAAAATATACAAGTCAAGAAGACAACGTTTTTTGGGTTTTTTGTATTTTCTATTTTTCGTGAGAATAGAATTAGATTAAAGTCTTGAATTATTAAAATTAAATCGATTCAGTTGTTTTTATTGACATTATTCAGAAGTGGGATACACTTGCCCATACAATAAAACAACGTTTTGTTTTTCGAAATGGAAAAATTTAGTAGTTGGAAAGTCGATCAGCTTAAGGAAAAGCTATCCGGACTGGGCTTATTGAAAACTGGCAACAAGGCGCAGCTTGTGGAAAGGCTGAATCAACATTTCTTCAGCGAACGTTTTGCGAGTGCTATAGAAGAGATGGCCAGTTCTGGATCAGAAACGGATCAGCGAGTCCAATCGGCAGCCGTTTATGCAGCAGCCAGCGAGCCGACGTCGGAAGGCATCTACGTGACGATCGTTTCTTCGGCTAACAGGTATGTTGTTGCTACGAACACAAGAGCAAACGTTTTGCACTGTGAAACGATGCTGTCCGATGCTGTTAATGCACCATTGAGTCAATCGTCGCCGACCAAGAGTTCACGCAGGATAAACGATCCGACGAATTTAGTTCGTCATGCCTCCTACGATTGGAGCAAACACAGCTGCACATTCATTAGTAGTTACTAGTTCTCAACAGCAAGATTTCTGGAACGGAAATAACACAGGATCGGTTTATGGTTGTCAAAGGGGAGGGCATACACCAATGCAATGCACCAATAATAATATGGTACAAACGGCGACAGTACCTAATACATTTGGAAACGTACATGATATCATCTCGATATTGCCAGTATTTGATCCCAAAGACAAAGCGATTTCGTCAATACAATTTGTAGAGCGAATAGAACAGTTACGCACTGCGTATCACTGGGCTGACAGAGTACTTTTGTTTGCTGTACAAACTAAGCTGCAAGGAGTAGCTAAATTGTGGATTGATTCGTATCCGAGCATTTTTGTAAGTTGGCCAGAGTTCACACACAAATTCTTAAGAGAATTTCCATCGATAACTAACGTCGCTGATATACATATGGAATTAATGAATATGCGACGTGAGACAAATGAAACGCCGGAATTATTTTACTACAGGGTTGTTGCTCTTGGTCGACGTGGTGGCTTAGATGAACAATCAATAATAAGATACGTATTATACGGCATAAATGACGTGGACTTGAAACGAAGTTTATCGGTAAAATACTACGTCTCATGTAACGAACTTTTGTATTCAATAATCAATTATTGCAACTACAATGTGGTGAAAAGTGTAGTACCAATGAAACAGGTTACGGCGATTACACAACAAGCTAAACCTCCACTGCCCATAAAAAGCCAACAAAAAGAAAATTTTATTCTATGTTATAATTGTCGGAAAAGTGGACACATATCGCGGAACTGTCCCGAGCCGCAGAAGCGGGAACGTTGCGCAAAATGCTTTAAAACAAATCATGCAAGTGCAGATTGTAAAAAGGGTCCACAAATTACTGCCAATTGTAATGCAATTGTAGATGGAGATAACCAATTTACTACAAAAGTAGTCAAAGTTAATGAGTTACAAACAAAGGCTCTTATTGACTCAGGCAGTGTTCGTACATTAATTCGAAAAAGTTTTGGCCACATGAAAAGTGTTCTATGGTTTTGTCTGGTTTTGGTGGCGGACAGTTCGAGTGTGTAACGAAAGTCAAAGCAAAACTAACTATTGATGGAGTAGTATGCGATGCAGAGTTACTAATTGTGGATGACGAACACATGTCACACAACATTCTTCTGGGCAGAGACGTTCTGTGTATGGAGGGTAACCGTTTAATGATTGATGGCGACCAATGCTGGCTATTGCGAAAAGAAAACGACACCACACAGATGAATGATGGCGAATTTAAAAGTTTAAATCGAATTTTGGGGCGTTATGGAGACCGTTTTTCATCCGAAGGAAAAAAATTGGTAAATCGAATCTGGTGAAAATGAAAATATAATTATCAACAAACGTTGTTGTTAATATGAAACCGTATAGGCTGCCGTTCGCTAGGCGACCTATTGTAAAACAAATGGTAGAGGACTTGCTAAAAAGCGAAATCATACGGCTTTCTAACTCGCCATACGCATCTCCAATAGTGTTGGTTGAGAAACCAAACAGTGAATTTCGAATGTGCGTGGATTACCGGCGGTTGAACGAAATTACCGTAAAACAACCATTCCCATTGCCAGTCATTGAAGATTTGTTTGCACGATTGTCAGGTAATACTTACTTTACCACGCTTGACTTCCAGATGGGCATTTGGGACCGTTTGTTAAAAGCAAGCGGGGATATACTCATGTTGTTGCTTTGAGTGACGCATTCACAAAATATCTAGTGGTAAAAGCAGTCCGAAATACGAAAACACAACCTGTACTACACGCTTTAAATGAAGTCAGCAGTTGTTTTGGACTACCAACGAAGATTGTTACGGATCGTGGTACCGCCTTCACGTCTAGACAGTTCACACAATATTGCGACAATAACAACATTCAACATATCCAAACGGCTGTACGAACACCGCGCGCAAACGGTCAAGTAGAACGTGCAAACCAGACGATCCTGAATTATTTGCGTACTTCGACCGAAAATGCAAAGGAATGGGACGAACAACTCCGTAACTTGCAGTGGTGTGTGAATTCACAAAAAAACTCGACGACGGGATTCAGTCCTAATGAATTAATCTTCGACTTCAAGCTCAACGACGTGGTCCAGAATAGACTGTTAGCTGCAGTACTTCATAACGAAGACGTACGAAGCGTACCTGAGAAGCGAACGCTGGCATTAGAGAATATTCAACACCAAGGAGAGAAGTGGAAGAAGCGCTTCGATGAAATGCATCAGTCACCAACGGTTTATGATGAAAATGATTTGGTTGTAATCAGAACTGAGCCGCCAGCGACTGATGAATCCAGAAAACTTGAGTCAAAGTATCGTGGACCGTATGTCGTGGCTAAAGTTTTAGGGAAAGACCGCTATCTGGTACAAGACATCGATGGGATGAACATTGCGCAAAGAAAATTTTCATCAGTATACACTTCCGACAAAATGAAGCTGTGGTGTGCATTAGCGCCTGATCTCACTGATAGTGATGAGGGACTAGAAGAGGTCATAGGGGCTATGACACTGCAGGATAGTCGAGCTGTCAGCGAAGATTAAGAGGGGAACACTTACGGATGTCATCAAAAAACTAAGAGGGCAACACTGAGACAGATCGAAAAACGCGGGGAGACGAAGAAAATATACAAGTCAAGAAGACAACGTTTTTTGGGTTTTTTGTATTTTCTATTTTTCGTGAGAATATAATTAGATTAAAGTCTTGAATTATTAAAATTAAGTCGATTCAGTTGTTTTTCTTGACAATATTTTCTATATGTCTGTTCTCAGTATAAACCAAAAATAATAGCCGATAAAAACATAAGCGTCTTTCTCCGACATAAAAATTCATACGCACATTTAATGCTTATCCCACAACAACGAAAAGAAGAAGTAAAATAAGAATACTACAATAACATATCCTAGATTTAATTGCTTAAGCCAGCATTTCACTATTTCAATATCGACAGCATGCGTCTCTATTCCTAAAAATAAGAAGAACAACAACACCGCAGGAATAAATCGTTTACTACAACAACAACATAAGCAAAACTCATTCAGAAAACTGCTCCATAAGCGTGACGGTAGATTGGCTAACAATAAAATTTATTTTTTTTTTCAGTTTTATTCAGTTTTCTTTTAATAGCATGACTAGCGAAGCTTCACACAGGAAGCTTGTCTGCTAATGAAGTTTTTTCACTTAAAGATATTAACAAGATCACATATTTTCGATAGATAAGTTTATATGATTTGGAAATACAACAGTAATTCATATTTGCACTAATTGCAAGTTTTAAAACAGTCTTTGTTTGAATAAAAAAAAGCAATTGAATAAAATGTTTTTTAATTTTCCAATTCTGCCTGCTGATTTCGGCAAGTGCACTAAATTCATAGGTAGCTGGTTTAGAAGAGTTGGCACAAGAACTGCTAGGGTGGTTTTTGCATAATTGTTTGTGTATCTGGATGTCTTATATCTTCCATCGACTCGCTGTCTAGTTTCGTGAGCGTGGTCAATATGACACCTGTACTTCACTTCATCATAGGAAGCACTGACGACATTCAGCTCGAATAGTGATTTTACATCTAAGATACTTAGCTCTTTATAAATTGAAAGTAGATAATAGTTAACTTCTTTTGTCTTCGCTAATATTTTCAAAATATAATATTGATTTTGAGGCAGTTTTCTATAGGAGTTAGCAGTGCCCTAGGCTGTTATGCCATGTACCACATTTGATTCCACCAGAGCGAAATAGGCTTGACGTATAACGGAATAACGGACGTATAACAAAAGCTGAGATGACGATAAGCTGATATAAGAGGCTTTGCGTAGTTTTTTTTTTTGAGTTCTTCTATGTCATTATACCACCTAAAGTACTCATCAACAATAACACCTAAATACTTGTATGTTTTCACCACCTCAATGGCTGCCCTGCATGAACATTGCACGTTATTCTGAGTATTGTGCAGACAATCAAAATCATGCGTATTTAATATTATTTCTGATCTAGGTATGTGGTCTTATATGCATTACCTTGGTTTTTTATGAGTTAAGAAGTAAACTGTTGTCATGCGGCCATCTGCTGCCTACATCATTGCAGAATTTTCACTGCAGTATTCAAATGTTTGTGTGAGACCACTACCGCTGTATCATCAGCATATGCATACACATTGCAAGACGTTAAATAGTTAAACAAACTGTTTGAGTATAAAATGAACAGTATTGGGCCAAGCTTAGATCCTTGTGGGACCCCGTGCAGTATATCTGTTTCCCTGCTATACTGGTCATCAATTCTAACACGATATTTTCGTACTGACAAGAAGCTTCTGAACTAATTTAAGATTTTTCTACGGATTCCTATATTCTCCAATCCTTTAGTAGACTTGCGTGTGATAAGGTATCGAAAGCTTTGCTAAAGTCTAGAAATAATGCCAGGGTATGATGGTGCTCATTTGTTCGTTAATTTTATCTGCAAAATTTCCTAATAATTGGTTCATATTTTTCCCTTTTTGAAATCCATATTGGTTGCTAGATATTATGTTGTACTTTTTAATATATTCTTTATACTATATCTTTAAACTATCGGGTACTTTAAATTGTATCAGACATATGCGTTTCTTTTAATATCCTTTGTTATGATGCCATCGACTCCTGGTCCTTTTTTATCGCTAATTTTTTTAGGATATTAAATATTTCGTCTTCTTCAATTTCAGATACGTATATAGAATTTTGGCGGATGTTTTCTATAACATTTAGTGTAGTTTTATCACAGACGTGTATGAAATTCTGTACTCCCTCCTTAAAGATTCGTGCAAATTCGTCGCACAGCTTTCTTACATCATCAACCTTGAAGTTTCTCAATATAGATTTATCCATGCTATACGATTTTTTCCAATAACTTCATTAATGGTTTGCCAAGTTTTATTTATGTTGCTTTTATATTCTGAGAATTTTTGCTTGTAATAATAATTCCGTGATTTTTTAATTTTTTTGTTTACGATATTTCTAAACCTCTTGTATTCTCTCTCTCTTTCTTCGTTCTTTGGATATCTTCGCCAAATCTTATACAATCTATCTCTTCTTTCACAATCCATTTTCAATTCAGTATGCATCCATTTGTAGTGTATCCACTGACCGCACTCCGCTCCTGAACATAACAGCACTAAAACACTCAATAAATGCAGAGCATGCACTTTGCATGAGCTGACCTGCTTACTCACTTATAGCGTGACGACTGCGACTCAGCGTCACACATTGTAACACGATCCTTGAACCGCCCAATTTCAAATCATGTCAATGATTGGGTATCGGTTCAATGATATTATATACAATTAGAAATTTTGAGTGAAAATAAAAATGTGAAGCATAGAGAAATGCTAATGTATAGATTTAAGTATATGTAAGAGTAGTTTAGCCATACATATTAATATTGTTTGTATTGTTACACTTTAAGAGAAATGGGATCGCTTAGGGTATAAAAACCCGAGCAATCCAGAATAAAGTTCAGAGTTAAACTTGCCAGAAAAACGATTCAAGGCCTTTTTTTAGTTCTCCGTCAGCGACCAAGCAAGGCGAAAACCCCAAAGTGCCAACTTAAGTGCAGGCACTAAAGTCTCGTTCAGTGGCGTCTCCACGCCGGACAAATATCATAGGGCGACCCTTTCTGTTGGGAAGTATTTCCTGCGATAAACGTATACTTCTTTCATTACATGGCGATCCTGCGACACAACCCTGGAGTATTCTGATCCTCGATACATCCCTGGAGAATACCGATCCTGCAACGTATCCGTCGAAGAAATCTAATCCTGCAGCGTTCTAATCTCAAGCGTTTTTAGAAGAACTTTAATACAAGGGAATATGGAAGAGACTCCAAAAAAAGGGCCACAAAGATTAACAATTGAAGAATATAAGCAGAGACAATTAATCAGGAAAGAACAAGCATCTACAATCATCCCAAAAGTGAAGATACCAAAACGCCGCGGTGGCCCATTGGTAAAAGACAGAAAACGACTAGCAGCATTACGGGAAATGTTGAAGCAGCCAATACCTTGGCACAGAGCAAATCAACTGTCGGAAGCGGTGGACCAAATAACTAAAAGACTAGAAAAAAGGAAAGCCAAAACTCATGGGGACATTGATAGCGATATCAGGCGCACTGTTCGATGAAAACAACACAGACAACGACGACAGTATGAAAGAAGACATCATCAACAACAACATCAACACCAACAACGGCATAGCATCATTCAACATACTTGAAGTGACGGGAATCAGCATATTATCAATAATTTTATTTATATTTACATTCAATAAAATAAGAATATATATAAAAAATTATATAAGTAAGCGCATAAATGTAGGAATTGTAAACAATGTTTAGTAAATAAATTCAAAAAAAAAAAAAAAAAAATGTTTAAATACTGTTTTATATGCGAGGCCAAATTAAGAGCCAATAAAATAGAAGGACATATCAATATAGAACATAAACAATTATTATTCAAAACAGAAGAAACAATGAAAAAAGTACTGAAACAAAAAGAAAAATAAATGGATGATTTAAATGCCACAATAAAAAGGCACAGAAAATACTAACAATTATAAAAAAGACTCCGAATAGACCGTACAAAAAGGTCACGATAATAGAAAAACTAAAACAGCTGCATAATTTGAAAAATAAATTAAAACAAATTATAAGAAATATAGATTCAAAAGATACGAGTATAAACACAAAAATAATTACATTTAGAAACGCATATCGTGAAGCAAAAGAAATACTTATGTCTCAAATCGACTCAGACACCGACTCCACTGACTCTCAAATTAAAACATTAGAAACAGAATCACAACCTCAAACACAAGAGCCCACACAAGCACAAGTAAGCAACATGTCTACCTTTAATATAGAAACGGCGATGAAAACCATCCCAATTTTCAATGGAAATTATAAAGAATTAGATTCATTTGTAAAAGTTATAGAAACTATAAACAAAACCTTGTCAACAACTGCAAAGCAAGACTTAATAGAATTCGTTTATCACATTAAATTGAACCAAAATGTAAGAACAGCATTAAATTCTGTACAAACCCCTACAACATTAGACGAGCTAAAAGCCGCGCTTCAACTTCGTTACAAAACAAACAAATCAATTCCGCAGTTACATGCAGATCTAGCAAATATGGTACAAAGAGGAAACATAACCAATTACAAAGACAAAATACTAACGACTATAGCTGAACTGAACAATCTACAAATAAAAGAACTGGGTACCGATCCAACGACATTACAAAAGGCGACAATAACTAAAATCAACGACACTTACGCATTAACAATCTTCAAGAACGGCATTAACGAAAATTACAAACAGACACTATTCGCATCACAGCCAAAAACATTTTCTGATGCAGTAAGCCTAGCACTAGAACTAGAACAAACAGGCAATCAGAATCAATTCCAAATAAACCACGTACGTAACAGAAACTCAAACTACAGACCACAGACATACAATCAAAGAAACAATAACAACAACTACAACAATAAAAGATACAACAACAATTACAATAATCAACGATACAACAACAATAACAACAATCAAAGATATAACAACAATAACAGCAACCAAAGATATAACAATAACAATTATCAATACAACCAAAATCGGACAAATTACCAACCAAATGTAACACGCTATAACAACAACAACAATTTTAACAACAACAATAACAATTTCAATCGGAACAGCAATAACAATTCCAACAGAAATTCCACATATCAAAACAGAAACAATAATAGAAACCAAAATAATAGAAATATAAACATTGTAACTGAATCGGGAAACGACATGGGCTCGGAACAAATGAACGTTCCAGACAGCCAGAACTAAATATATACAAAATATCGGATAATAATACCAATTATATAACACTTAAATTTAAAAATGAAAATCTGAGATTTCTAATTGACACAGGCGCTGACATTTCACTATGTAAAATAAGTTCAAAATTAAACAACCAACAATGTTACACTGACGAAAAATGTGCATTAACTGGTATCACGACAGAAAAAACTTACTCATTAGGATCTACATCATTATCATTAAAAATAGGAGAAGACACAATAACCCACAACTTTCATCTGGTAAATAAAGAATTTCCAATAGAAACAGACGGATTATTAGGAAGAGATTTCTTACAAAAATTTCTATGCAAAATTGACTATGAAACATTTACGCTTTCAGTGTACACAAATGAAAATACAATAACCATTCCAATGCAAACAAAAATATTCCACATTAAAATACCTCCAAGAACAGAAATGATTCTAATACTTAAATTAAATTTCACAGAAGAAAAACTCATACTAAACAAAGAGATTGAACCAGGAATTTTCTTAAGCAACTCTTTAGCACCCAAAACAGGCATAACAGGCATAAAATTCCTAAATACCAACAACAACGAAGCAACCATACAAAACTTAAACATAGAAACCGAACCACTTAAAAATTATGACGTTCTTTACAACAATAAAGCACATGACGAAAACCGTTTCAAACAAGTCCTCAAATCACTACAAATAGACTGCCCAAGAACTAATAAAAATTTTACAAAAATACCAAAATATTTTCCACTTAGAAAACGATCCATTAACAGTAAACAATTTTTATACACAAGAAATTTCACTTTCAGACAAAACACCAATCTACATAAAAAACTATAGACTACCACACACACACATAGACATAATAAATGACCAAGTAAATAAAATGCTACAAGACGATATAATAGAACCATCAACAAGTCCGTATAATGCTCCACTATTGCTAGTTCCAAAGAAAAATACAGATGACAAAAAGAAATGGAGAGTAGTTGTAGATTTTCGTAAATTAAACGATAAAATAGTGAATGATAAATTTCCACTAACACGACTAGAAGACATTCTCGATAAATTAGGAAGAGCAAAATGGTTTTCAACTTTAGATATGACTAGTTCCTTTCATCAGATAAATTTAGAAAAAAATTCACGACCCCCAACCGCTTTTTCTACAACAAACGGTCATTTCCAATTCAAAAGACTACCTTTTGGATTAAAAATATCTTCAAACAGTTTTCAAAGAATGCTTACCATAGCACTCTCAGGCCTAGAAACCGAAGCATTTCTATACGTAGATGATATAATTGTTTTCGGATGTAGTCTTACCCACCATAATGAAAAATTAATTCGTGTATTAGATAGACTAGATAAATACAATTTAAAATTAAATGCAGAAAAATGTTGTTTTTTACGACCAGAAGTAGTATATCTAGGTCATTTAATAACAAGAGATGGAGTAAAAACAGACCCAGCAAAATTCCAAACAGTTAAAGACTATCTTATTCCCAAAAACTC
Organism: Myopa testacea; assembly: GCA_949629155.1. Lineage (NCBI taxonomy): Eukaryota > Metazoa > Arthropoda > Insecta > Diptera > Conopidae > Myopa > Myopa testacea. Next base: position 28,796,514 of record OX451347.1, read on the forward strand.
AGATGATGTTAGAAGATTTATAGTATTTTGCAACTATTACAGACGTTTTATACCCAACTTCGCAGACATAGCTAAAGATTTAAACAGACTTCTAAAAAAGAACACTAAATTCGAGTGGAATGAGCAATATCAACATGCATTTGAAGAATTAAAAACAAAACTAATGACACCAGCCGTTTTACAGTATCCAGATTTTGAAAAACCTTTCATTTTAACAACGGACGCTTCAAACTACGCACTAGGCGCAGTTCTATCACAAGGCGAAATAGGCAACGATTTACCTATTTCTTATGCCAGTAAAGCATTACAAAAACATGACTTAAACAAACCAGTAATAGAGAAAGAACTTTTAGCAATCCACTGGAGTATAAACTTTTTCAGACCTTACTTATTGGGACGAAAGTTTATAGTAATAACAGACCATCGACCTTTAATATCGCTTTTCACACACAAAAATCCATCATCAAAAATGACAAGGATAAGACTAGATTTATGCGATTATGATTTTGAAATTATTTATAAAAAAGGAAAATTGAGCACGAATGCAGACGCACTGTCAAGAATACAAATTAACTCAGATATATTAAAAGAAATGATACCAAGTGAAATCGATGAAACAGCTAAGAAAACACTAATTATTACAAGGGGCATGAGCAACAAAAATAATAACAAGGGGCAATGTAAATCTCACCAGGAGCCTGATCAACTTCGGATATGGGATTGTACATCAGTAACTGACATCAAAAATATGAGAAAATTAAAATTTAATGTCGACAAAAATATGAAAAATTGTAAAATTACTATTGAAAATTATAACGTGCACGTAGGATGTAGCGATAACGCAGCGAAACTAGATTCGATACTGCAGAAGCTAGCATCAAGGATGAAAAAAGAAAATATAGAATACTTAGCGCTAGAGAATAATGATGAAATATTTAAAGTATATGAAAAAGAAGAATTTAAAAAGACGTACGCAAAAATGAAGATAAATAATAATGTTACCCAATTGAAAATACTAATTTATGTCGCTCCAAGAAAAGTAGAAGATGAATTAATGAAATATAAAATAATCGATGAATTTCACAGTAAAGAACACTTAGGTATTCGTAAAACAATAATAAAACTTAAACAAAGATATATATGGAAAAATATGAGTAAAATGGTAAAGAAATTTATAACAAATTGTGACTTATGTGCAAGAAATAAAATAACAAAGCACACTTTAGAAAAACAGACGATTACAGACACACCAAACACAAGCTTTGAAACAATATCCATAGACACAGTAGGACCTCTTAAGGTATCGAACGGTTACAGATACATTTTAACAATGCAATGTGACTTAACAAAATATATAATAGCACATCCAATACAGACCAAAGACGCTCTAACTATAGCCAAAACGATTGTAGAACAATTAATTTTAAAATTCGGACATTTCAAAGTATTAAAATCAGACAAAGGGACAGAATTTACAAATGAATTATTAAAAAACATATGTGATTTGCTAAAAATAAAACAAATATTTTCCCTACCGTCATCAAACATTAGGTTCAGTTGAACGAAATCATAGAGTGTTAAATGAATTTTTATTAAATTTCGCGAATAATTACGAATGGGATATTTGGTTACCGTACTACATGTTTGCATACAACACAACTCCACACATAACTACAAATTACTCACCACATGAACTCATTTTTGGAAAACTTGCCCAATTACCGACTGACTCATTTATAAACACAACAAACACTACGAATATTGACGACTACGCTAACGAACTGAAGATCAGATTACGAACTTCACTTGAGATAGCAAAACAGCAAATTATGAATGAAAAGAAAAAAAGAAATATAGAACAAGTAAAAAATTATTCAAAACCACTTAATTTGCAAAAAGGAGACCTAGTTTTATTAAAAATAGAAAACAGAAAAAAATTTAATAGTCCATACAAAGGTCCATATAAAATTATTGAAAGAAAAGATGTAAATTCAATAATAGATATAAATGGCTTACATAAAGAAGTACACAATAATCTATTAAAACCATATATCGCAAATAAGATGTAAAAATAAGAAAAGAACAATACAAATACTTATAGTAATTAAAATTTATATTAAATATTATTAAAAATTATAGTTACATATATTATTATTCAATACTCTAAGACAATTTTGTAACAAACATAATCTAAATATTATACAATTATTATTATAAGTACTATAATATTAAATACATGTTAATTTTAGATACAAAATCCTATGTGAAGAAATTCAAACATAAAATAGCAAATTAAATTGCAAAATATTCAATCATATAATTTTAAGAAAATCTCGAACTTCACATTGACAATCACTGATCAAAATTATATTCTTCCAATATAATTTTTCTCTTAAGGGTGAGGGTGTAGTGTATCCACTGACCGCACTCCGCTCCTGAACATAACAGCACTAAAACACTCAATAAATGCAGAGCATGCACTTTGCATGAGCTGACCTGCTTACTCACTTATAGCGTGACGACTGCGACTCAGCGTCACACATTGTAACACGATCCTTGAACCGCCCAATTTCAAATCATGTCAATGATTGGGTGTTGTAGAATACATACTCTCTTCTCAGTACAACGTATATATTTATTATATACAAACATAGTTATTAACACTCTTGTTTTTTACTGTACAGTTATTTTTCCTTTGCCTACACTTAATCTTAGTCTACACAATTCTTGATGTACATACTGTCACTCCATTGTAAGCTGTCGAAGAATAAAGTCAAACATTTCATATAGAATTAAAAGTCTAAGTTTCAATAGGTTATGGGCCCAGGATTGGCTCTAGAATTTTAATAATCTTTGCATTTTTTTTGTGTAATAAAATGAGTTCACAATTGTATCAAATCGACAAACTGGATGACAGGAATTACGACTCCTGGTGTGTGCACATGAAAAGTGTATTGGTGCACTGTAGTTTATGGAAAATTGTGAACGGGGAACTAAAAAGTGATGGTCTGACTTCGACAGCGTTGGACACGTGGAAGGTAATGGACGAAAAGGCTCTAGCTACGATAATGCTGAGTGTAAAATCGACCCAATTAGGCTATATTAAAAATTGCCAGACTTCCTCAGAAGCTTGGAAAAAGCTGTGTGATGTGTATAAGCCAAATGGACCTGTGCAGAAAGTGACTTTATATAAACGACTGTTGAGTTTAAGGATGCCAGAAAATGGTGATATGTCGCATTATCTAAATTCTTTTCAAGACATTGCAGAAAAATTAGCAGACGCTGATATAGAAATTAAGGATGATCTTCTGACAATAATTTTGTTATCGAGCCTACCAGCGGAATTCGACAATTTTGTTATAGCGATGGAAACCAGAGACCAGTTGCCGACATATAGCATCTTAAAATTAAAGCTTCTGGAAGAAGGGGAAAGAAGAAATCAGCAAATAGTTTTTCGAAACGATGAGGCAGCAACAGTTAGTCAACAGGCGTTTAGTGCACGATCAAATCAGAGAACAAAAACGGGTCTTGAAAATAAGTACACCAACAAAAAATTCAACGGTAAGTGTTTTGTATGTGGGCAGAAGGGCCACTACGCAAACAAATGTACAATGCAAAAACGAAAGCAGACAGAGCAGCGTGCATTTCAAATGCTGGCAACTACTGATTGTAAAGATTTAATAAGTACATCATGGTACCTGGACAGTGGTGCCACGGCACACATGTGTAATAATAAAAAATTATTTGAAACCTACGAAGAGTGTGATGAAAAAATTTCTTTAGCCGGAGATAAATTTATTAATGCAATAGGCAAAGGTGACGTCATAATTTTTGGTGAAGAAGGTAAAATAAGATTGCAGAATGTTTTATTTGCCCCAGATTTGCAAGCTAATTTTATATCCATTGGCAGAGCAGCAAGTGGTGGTTTGAGAGCAAAATTTAATAAAAGAAATGCAGTGATAGAGACTAAAAATCACACTGTAATTTTAAAAGCTGTAAATGAAAATAATTTGTTTGTGATTAAGAATAAATATAACAACAAATTGTTTTCAGCTGGAGATAATGAATTACTATGGCATAGTAGGTATGGTCATCTTAATTATAAAAGCTTGCACGTATTGTTTGATAAAAGTTTAGTAAATGGAATGAGCTTAAATAAAAGCAACGAACAAAAAATGTGTCAAATATGCATGATGGGAAAAATTCATGTTGCTCCTTTTCCACATGCCGCAGAAAGAAAATCAAGTGAGCTACTTGAACTAATCCACTCTGATGTTTGTGGTCCGATTAATGTCACATCGGTTGGAGGTTCGCGATACTTCTTAACATTCATCGATGACAAATCACGAAAAATCTTCGTATATTTTTTGAAAGCTAAAAATGAGGTTTTCTCAAAATTTAAAATTTTCAAGTCTCTTGTTGAACGTCAAACTGGTAAAAAAATTAAAATACTTCGTAGTGATAACGGAAAAGAATATATAAATAATGATTTTGATTCTTTTCTTGTAGAGAATGGTATAGAGCGACAATTGACGGTACCTCATACTCCACAGCAGAATGGAGTAGCTGAGCGTGCCAACCGTACTTTAGTTGAAATGGCACGTTGCTTGTTACTACATGCCGATTTAAGTCAAAACCTATGGGCAGAAGCAGTGGCAACAGCTGCTTATCTCAGAAATAGATCGCCAACCAAAGCAGTAGCCAATAAAACTCCACATGAAGTCTGGTGCGGGAGAAAACCAGCTGTTAATCATCTTAAAATATTTGGATCATGTGCTATAGCCCTGAATAAAGGCTACAAAACCAAGTTTGAACCCAAAGGTGAGAAATTAATAATGGTAGGGTATTCAAATGTCGCAAAAGCATACCGATTATATGATAAAAATAAGAACAAAGTAATCGAGAGACGGGATGTACTCTTTGATGAAGACATTTTAAATAACAAATGTTTAAACAATCAAGATATCTTCGATAATTTTATTATTACAAGTTCTGATCAAAATAATATTGCGAAAGGTAAAGAACTGATTGAAAGTAAAGAAAATCCAGTGTCAAGCGGTGTTCAAAATTCCAATGAAGAATCTGAAATAACAGACCTCGAAAATATGGATGAGGCTGCAATATTTCAAAATAATTCTGATATTATAAGCAGTGCTGAAGATGATGTACCATCTATATCTAATGAAAGGGAGTCGGAGGAGGACAATACCGACGAAAATTCAAGCCAGGGGGTTAGAGGCCGTGGTAGACCGCGCATAATTCGAAGCGGCAAAGTCGGTCGACCTAAGAAAGTGTATAATATTTTGAATAAATTGGTTGACGATAATATACCGCAAAATGTAGGGCAAGCGTTGCAAAGTAAGCAAGCCGTTGAGTGGAGAAACGCAATGGAAGCAGAGTTTTTAGCACTCGAAAAAAATAATACATGGATTTTATGTGAATTACCTACTGGGTACAAACCAATAGGAACCAAGTGGGTGTTTTCATTAAAAAGAGACAAAGATGGAAATATAGAGCGTTATAAAGCAAGGCTAGTTGCAAAGGGGTGTAGTCAGCGATTTGGAATAGATTACATCGAAACTTTCTCCCCAGTTGTACGCTACGAATCCATAAGAATCTTACTTGCATTGGCAGTTAAAAACAAAATGCACCTTCACCAATTGGACGTGAGTACGGCTTATTTGAATAGTGACCTTAAAGATGAAATATATCTACAGTTGCCTGAAGGATTTCATAATAAGGAGAAAAACCAAAAGGTGCTCCGATTGAAAAAAGCTATGTATGGGCTTAAGCAATCAGGCAGAGAGTGGAACAGTAAACTTGACGCTGTTCTACGTAAGATCGGGTTCAAAGCATGTAAAAATGAACCTTGTTTATACAAGATGACTACAGATAACTACGCAGTATTGGCGGCGATATATGTCGACGATATAATTGTCGGATGTAAAAATAAGACAATCCTGTTAAAGATAAAATCACTTATTGGTATGGAATTCGATCTGAAAGATAAAGGTGATTTGCAATATTTTCTCGGTATAAATATAACACGGGATGGTGAGACAGGATCTATTGAAATCAGTAATGAACAGTACATAAAAGATTTGCTGAAACAATACGGAATGGAAAACTGCAAACCTGCTCCAGTTCCTTTGGATCCTGGTTATCAAGTAGTGTGCAGTGAAGATTGCAAAAGGATTGATCCTACAGAGTACCAATCGATCATCGGAAGCTTGATGTATCTGGCGGTTTCGACTAGGCCGGATATTATGCACTCAGTGTCTAAGCTCTCGCAAAAGAATAAGGAACCCCATATCGAACATATGACTGCAGCGAAACACATTTTACGATACTTAGCAGGTACAATTAATTTTAAACTTTCTTATCGCGCAGGTGATGAATGTGTGCATGGCTACGCAGATGCTGATTGGGGAGGTAACTCATACGACAGAAGATCTTATACCGGTTTCATGTTTTTCTTTGGAAAATGCTTGGTATCGTGGGAATCAAAAAAACAACCCACAGTGGCACTAAGCAGCACAGAGGCCGAATATATGTCCGTATCTACAGCCTCTAAAGAAGCAGTGTATCTTAGAAGATTACTAAGCGAGTTAGGATATTCCGAAGAAGCACCAATCGTATTAAATGTCGACAATCAGGGAGCTCAAAAATTGGCGATGAATCCTGTTTACCACAATCGAACGAAACACATAGACATAAAGTTTCATCATATTAGAGAAGTAATCAAAAACAAAGAAATCAAGCTGAACTATTGCCCGACGGAAGATATGATTGCTGACATTCTTACTAAGAATCTTCCTAAAGTTAAACATTTGAAATTTTTGAATTTGATGAATCTAAAGTGAAGATAACATTGTATTTATTTTTATTTGTTACAAATATTTACGTTGAAGGGGTGTGTTGTAGAATACATACTCTCTTCTCAGTACAACGTATATATTTATTATATACAAACATAGTTATTAACACTCTTGTTTTTTACTGTACAGTTATTTTTCCTTTGCCTACACTTAATCTTAGTCTACACAATTCTTGATGTACATACTGTCACTCCATTGTAAGCTGTCGAAGAATAAAGTCAAACATTTCATATAGAATTAAAAGTCTAAGTTTCAATATTGGGTATCGGTTCAATGATATTATATACAATTAGAAATTTTGAGTGAAAATAAAAATGTGAAGCATAGAGAAATGCTAATGTATAGATTTAAGTATATGTAAGAGTAGTTTAGCCATACATATTAATATTGTTTGTATTGTTACACTTTAAGAGAAATGGGATCGCTTAGGGTATAAAAACCCGAGCAATCCAGAATAAAGTTCAGAGTTAAACTTGCCAGAAAAACGATTCAAGGCCTTTTTTTAGTTCTCCGTCAGCGACCAAGCAAGGCGAAAACCCCAAAGTGCCAACTTAAGTGCAGGCACTAAAGTCTCGTTCAGTGGCGTCTCCACGCCGGACAAATATCATAGGGCGACCCTTTCTGTTGGGAAGTATTTCCTGCGATAAACGTATACTTCTTTCATTACATGGCGATCCTGCGACACAACCCTGGAGTATTCTGATCCTCGATACATCCCTGGAGAATACCGATCCTGCAACGTATCCGTCGAAGAAATCTAATCCTGCAGCGTTCTAATCTCAAGCGTTTTTAGAAGAACTTTAATACAAGGGAATATGGAAGAGACTCCAAAAAAAGGGCCACAAAGATTAACAATTGAAGAATATAAGCAGAGACAATTAATCAGGAAAGAACAAGCATCTACAATCATCCCAAAAGTGAAGATACCAAAACGCCGCGGTGGCCCATTGGTAAAAGACAGAAAACGACTAGCAGCATTACGGGAAATGTTGAAGCAGCCAATACCTTGGCACAGAGCAAATCAACTGTCGGAAGCGGTGGACCAAATAACTAAAAGACTAGAAAAAAGGAAAGCCAAAACTCATGGGGACATTGATAGCGATATCAGGCGCACTGTTCGATGAAAACAACACAGACAACGACGACAGTATGAAAGAAGACATCATCAACAACAACATCAACACCAACAACGGCATAGCATCATTCAACATACTTGAAGTGACGGGAATCAGCATATTATCAATAATTTTATTTATATTTACATTCAATAAAATAAGAATATATATAAAAAATTATATAAGTAAGCGCATAAATGTAGGAATTGTAAACAATGTTTAGTAAATAAATTCAAAAAAAAAAAAAAAAAAATTTTTAAATACTGTTTTATATGCGAGGCCAAATTAAGAGCCAATAAAATAGAAGGACATATCAATATAGAACATAAACAATTATTATTCAAAACAGAAGAAACAATGAAAAAAGTACTGAAACAAAAAGAAAAATAAATGGATGATTTAAATGCCACAATAAAAAGGCACAGAAAATACTAACAATTATAAAAAAGACTCCGAATAGACCGTACAAAAAGGTCACGATAATAGAAAAACTAAAACAGCTGCATAATTTGAAAAATAAATTAAAACAAATTATAAGAAATATAGATTCAAAAGATACGAGTATAAACACAAAAATAATTACATTTAGAAACGCATATCGTGAAGCAAAAGAAATACTTATGTCTCAAATCGACTCAGACACCGACTCCACTGACTCTCAAATTAAAACATTAGAAACAGAATCACAACCTCAAACACAAGAGCCCACACAAGCACAAGTAAGCAACATGTCTACCTTTAATATAGAAACGGCGATGAAAACCATCCCAATTTTCAATGGAAATTATAAAGAATTAGATTCATTTGTAAAAGTTATAGAAACTATAAACAAAACCTTGTCAACAACTGCAAAGCAAGACTTAATAGAATTCGTTTATCACATTAAATTGAACCAAAATGTAAGAACAGCATTAAATTCTGTACAAACCCCTACAACATTAGACGAGCTAAAAGCCGCGCTTCAACTTCGTTACAAAACAAACAAATCAATTCCGCAGTTACATGCAGATCTAGCAAATATGGTACAAAGAGGAAACATAACCAATTACAAAGACAAAATACTAACGACTATAGCTGAACTGAACAATCTACAAATAAAAGAACTGGGTACCGATCCAACGACATTACAAAAGGCGACAATAACTAAAATCAACGACACTTACGCATTAACAATCTTCAAGAACGGCATTAACGAAAATTACAAACAGACACTATTCGCATCACAGCCAAAAACATTTTCTGATGCAGTAAGCCTAGCACTAGAACTAGAACAAACAGGCAATCAGAATCAATTCCAAATAAACCACGTACGTAACAGAAACTCAAACTACAGACCACAGACATACAATCAAAGAAACAATAACAACAACTACAACAATAAAAGATACAACAACAATTACAATAATCAACGATACAACAACAATAACAATAATCAAAGATATAACAACAATAACAGCAACCAAAGATATAACAATCCAAAGATATAACAAGATTTGTCAATACAACCAAAATCGGACAAATTACCAACCAAATGTAACACGCTATAACAACAACAACAATTTTAACAACAACAATAACAATTTCAATCGGAACAGCAATAACAATTCCAACAGAAATTCCACATATCAAAACAGAAACAATAATAGAAACCAAAATAATAGAAATATAAACATTGTAACTGAATCGGGAAACGACATGGGCTCGGAACAAATGAACGTTCCAGACAGCCAGAACTAAATATATACAAAATATCGGATAATAATACCAATTATATAACACTTAAATTTAAAAATGAAAATCTGAGATTTCTAATTGACACAGGCGCTGACATTTCACTATGTAAAATAAGTTCAAAATTAAACAACCAACAATGTTACACTGACGAAAAATGTGCATTAACTGGTATCACGACAGAAAAAACTTACTCATTAGGATCTACATCATTATCATTAAAAATAGGAGAAGACACAATAACCCACAACTTTCATCTGGTAAATAAAGAATTTCCAATAGAAACAGACGGATTATTAGGAAGAGATTTCTTACAAAAATTTCTATGCAAAATTGACTATGAAACATTTACGCTTTCAGTGTACACAAATGAAAATACAATAACCATTCCAATGCAAACAAAAATATTCCACATTAAAATACCTCCAAGAACAGAAATGATTCTAATACTTAAATTAAATTTCACAGAAGAAAAACTCATACTAAACAAAGAGATTGAACCAGGAATTTTCTTAAGCAACTCTTTAGCACCCAAAACAGGCATAACAGGCATAAAATTCCTAAATACCAACAACAACGAAGCAACCATACAAAACTTAAACATAGAAACCGAACCACTTAAAAATTATGACGTTCTTTACAACAACAAAGCACATGACGAAAACCGTTTCAAACAAGTCCTCAAATCACTACAAATAGACTGCCCAAGAACTAATAAAAATTTTACAAAAATACCAAAATATTTTCCACTTAGAAAACGATCCATTAACAGTAAACAATTTTTATACACAAGAAATTTCACTTTCAGACAAAACACCAATCTACATAAAAAACTATAGACTACCACACACACACATAGACATAATAAATGACCAAGTAAATAAAATGCTACAAGACGATATAATAGAACCATCAACAAGTCCGTATAATGCTCCACTATTGCTAGTTCCAAAGAAAAATACAGATGACAAAAAGAAATGGAGAGTAGTTGTAGATTTTCGTAAATTAAACGATAAAATAGTGAATGATAAATTTCCACTAACACGACTAGAAGACATTCTCGATAAATTAGGAAGAGCAAAATGGTTTTCAACTTTAGATATGACTAGTTCCTTTCATCAGATAAATTTAGAAAAAAATTCACGACCCCCAACCGCTTTTTCTACAACAAACGGTCATTTCCAATTCAAAAGACTACCTTTTGGATTAAAAATATCTTCAAACAGTTTTTAAAGAATGCTTACCATAGCACTCTCAGGCCTAGAAACCGAAGCATTTCTATACGTAGATGATATAATTGTTTTCGGATGTAGTCTTACCCACCATAATGAAAAATTAATTCGTGTATTAGATAGACTAGATAAATACAATTTAAAATTAAATGCAGAAAAATGTTGTTTTTTACGACCAGAAGTAGTATATCTAGGTCATTTAATAACAAGAGATGGAGTAAAAACAGACCCAGCAAAATTCCAAACAGTTAAAGACTATCTTATTCCCAAAAACTCAGATGATGTTAGAAGATTTATAGTATTTTGCAACTATTACAGACGTTTTATACCCAACTTCGCAGACATAGCTAAAGATTTAAACAGACTTCTAAAAAAGAACACTAAATTCGAGTGGAATGAGCAATATCAACATGCATTTGAAGAATTAAAAACAAAACTAATGACACCAGCCGTTTTACAGTATCCAGATTTTGAAAAACCTTTCATTTTAACAACGGACGCTTCAAACTACGCACTAGGCGCAGTTCTATCACAAGGCGAAATAGGCAACGATTTACCTATTTCTTATGCCAGTAAAGCATTACAAAAACATGACTTAAACAAACCAGTAATAGAGAAAGAACTTTTAGCAATCCACTGGAGTATAAACTTTTTCAGACCTTACTTATTGGGACGAAAGTTTATAGTAATAACAGACCATCGACCTTTAATATCGCTTTTCACACACAAAAATCCATCATCAAAAATGACAAGGATAAGACTAGATTTATGCGATTATGATTTTGAAATTATTTATAAAAAAGGAAAATTGAGCACGAATGCAGACGCACTGTCAAGAATACAAATTAACTCAGATATATTAAAAGAAATGATACCAAGTGAAATCGATGAAACAGCTAAGAAAACACTAATTATTACAAGGGGCATGAGCAACAAAAATAATAACAAGGGGCAATGTAAATCTCACCAGGAGCCTGATCAACTTCGGATATGGGATTGTACATCAGTAACTGACATCAAAAATATGAGAAAATTAAAATTTAATGTCGACAAAAATATGAAAAATTGTAAAATTACTATTGAAAATTATAACGTGCACGTAGGATGTAGCGATAACGCAGCGAAACTAGATTCGATACTGCAGAAGCTAGCATCAAGGATGAAAAAAGAAAATATAGAATACTTAGCGCTAGAGAATAATGATGAAATATTTAAAGTATATGAAAAAGAAGAATTTAAAAAGACGTACGCAAAAATGAAGATAAATAATAATGTTACCCAATTGAAAATACTAATTTATGTCGCTCCAAGAAAAGTAGAAGATGAATTAATGAAATATAAAATAATCGATGAATTTCACAGTAAAGAACACTTAGGTATTCGTAAAACAATAATAAAACTTAAACAAAGATATATATGGAAAAATATGAGTAAAATGGTAAAGAAATTTATAACAAATTGTGACTTATGTGCAAGAAATAAAATAACAAAGCACACTTTAGAAAAACAGACGATTACAGACACACCAAACACAAGCTTTGAAACAATATCCATAGACACAGTAGGACCTCTTAAGGTATCGAACGGTTACAGATACATTTTAACAATGCAATGTGACTTAACAAAATATATAATAGCACATCCAATACAGACCAAAGACGCTCTAACTATAGCCAAAACGATTGTAGAACAATTAATTTTAAAATTCGGACATTTCAAAGTATTAAAATCAGACAAAGGGACAGAATTTACAAATGAATTATTAAAAAACATATGTGATTTGCTAAAAATAAAACAAATATTTTCCCTACCGTCATCAAACATTAGGTTCAGTTGAACGAAATCATAGAGTGTTAAATTAATTTTTATTAAATTTCGCGAATAATTACGAATGGGATATTTGGTTACCGTACTACATGTTTGCATACAACACAACTCCACACATAACTACAAATTACTCACCACATGAACTCATTTTTGGAAAACTTGCCCAATTACCGACTGACTCATTTATAAACACAACAAACACTACGAATATTGACGACTACGCTAACGAACTGAAGATCAGATTACGAACTTCACTTGAGATAGCAAAACAGCAAATTATGAATGAAAAGAAAAAAAGAAATATAGAACAAGTAAAAAATTATTCAAAACCACTTAATTTGCAAAAAGGAGACCTAGTTTTATTAAAAATAGAAAACAGAAAAAAATTTAATAGTCCATACAAAGGTCCATATAAAATTATTGAAAGAAAAGATGTAAATTCAATAATAGATATAAATGGCTTACATAAAGAAGTACACAATAATCTATTAAAACCATATATCGCAAATAAGATGTAAAAATAAGAAAAGAACAATACAAATACTTATAGTAATTAAAATTTATATTAAATATTATTAAAAATTATAGTTACATATATTATTATTCAATACTCTAAGACAATTTTGTAACAAACATAATCTAAATATTATACAATTATTATTATAAGTACTATAATATTAAATACATGTTAATTTTAGATACAAAATCCTATGTGAAGAAATTCAAACATAAAATAGCAAATTAAATTGCAAAATATTCAATCATATAATTTTAAGAAAATCTCGAACTTCACATTGACAATCACTGATCAAAATTATATTCTTCCAATATAATTTTTCTCTTAAGGGTGAGGGTGTAGTGTATCCACTGACCGCACTCCGCTCCTGAACATAACAGCACTAAAACACTCAATAAATGCAGAGCATGCACTTTGCATGAGCTGACCTGCTTACTCACTTATAGCGTGACGACTGCGACTCAGCGTCACACATTGTAACACGATCCTTGAACCGCCCAATTTCAAATCATGTCAATGATTGGGTATCGGTTCAATGATATTATATACAATTAGAAATTTTGAGTGAAAATAAAAATGTGAAGCATAGAGAAATGCTAATGTATAGATTTAAGTATATGTAAGAGTAGTTTAGCCATACATATTAATATTGTTTGTATTGTTACACTTTAAGAGAAATGGGATCGCTTAGGGTATAAAAACCCGAGCAATCCAGAATAAAGTTCAGAGTTAAACTTGCCAGAAAAACGATTCAAGGCCTTTTTTTAGTTCTCCGTCAGCGACCAAGCAAGGCGAAAACCCCAAAGTGCCAACTTAAGTGCAGGCACTAAAGTCTCGTTCAGTGGCGTCTCCACGCCGGACAAATATCATAGGGCGACCCTTTCTGTTGGGAAGTATTTCCTGCGATAAACGTATACTTCTTTCATTACATGGCGATCCTGCGACACAACCCTGGAGTATTCTGATCCTCGATACATCCCTGGAGAATACCGATCCTGCAACGTATCCGTCGAAGAAATCTAATCCTGCAGCGTTCTAATCTCAAGCGTTTTTAGAAGAACTTTAATACAAGGGAATATGGAAGAGACTCCAAAAAAAGGGCCACAAAGATTAACAATTGAAGAATATAAGCAGAGACAATTAATCAGGAAAGAACAAGCATCTACAATCATCCCAAAAGTGAAGATACCAAAACGCCGCGGTGGCCCATTGGTAAAAGACAGAAAACGACTAGCAGCATTACGGGAAATGTTGAAGCAGCCAATACCTTGGCACAGAGCAAATCAACTGTCGGAAGCGGTGGACCAAATAACTAAAAGACTAGAAAAAAGGAAAGCCAAAACTCATGGGGACATTGATAGCGATATCAGGCGCACTGTTCGATGAAAACAACACAGACAACGACGACAGTATGAAAGAAGACATCATCAACAACAACATCAACACCAACAACGGCATAGCATCATTCAACATACTTGAAGTGACGGGAATCAGCATATTATCAATAATTTTATTTATATTTACATTCAATAAAATAAGAATATATATAAAAAATTATATAAGTAAGCGCATAAATGTAGGAATTGTAAACAATGTTTAGTAAATAAATTCAAAAAAAAAAAAAAAAAATGTTTAAATACTGTTTTATATGCGAGGCCAAATTAAGAGCCAATAAAATAGAAGGACATATCAATATAGAACATAAACAATTATTATTCAAAACAGAAGAAACAATGAAAAAAGTACTGAAACAAAAAGAAAAATAAATGGATGATTTAAATGCCACAATAAAAAGGCACAGAAAATACTAACAATTATAAAAAAGACTCCGAATAGACCGTACAAAAAGGTCACGATAATAGAAAAACTAAAACAGCTGCATAATTTGAAAAATAAATTAAAACAAATTATAAGAAATATAGATTCAAAAGATACGAGTATAAACACAAAAATAATTACATTTAGAAACGCATATCGTGAAGCAAAAGAAATACTTATGTCTCAAATCGACTCAGACACCGACTCCACTGACTCTCAAATTAAAACATTAGAAACAGAATCACAACCTCAAACACAAGAGCCCACACAAGCACAAGTAAGCAACATGTCTACCTTTAATATAGAAACGGCGATGAAAACCATCCCAATTTTCAATGGAAATTATAAAGAATTAGATTCATTTGTAAAAGTTATAGAAACTATAAACAAAACCTTGTCAACAACTGCAAAGCAAGACTTAATAGAATTCGTTTATCACATTAAATTGAACCAAAATGTAAGAACAGCATTAAATTCTGTACAAACCCCTACAACATTAGACGAGCTAAAAGCCGCGCTTCAACTTCGTTACAAAACAAACAAATCAATTCCGCAGTTACATGCAGATCTAGCAAATATGGTACAAAGAGGAAACATAACCAATTACAAAGACAAAATACTAACGACTATAGCTGAACTGAACAATCTACAAATAAAAGAACTGGGTACCGATCCAACGACATTACAAAAGGCGACAATAACTAAAATCAACGACACTTACGCATTAACAATCTTCAAGAACGGCATTAACGAAAATTACAAACAGACACTATTCGCATCACAGCCAAAAACATTTTCTGATGCAGTAAGCCTAGCACTAGAACTAGAACAAACAGGCAATCAGAATCAATTCCAAATAAACCACGTACGTAACAGAAACTCAAACTACAGACCACAGACATACAATCAAAGAAACAATAACAACAACTACAACAATAAAAGATACAACAACAATTACAATAATCAACGATACAACAACAATAACAACAATCAAAGATATAACAACAATAACAGCAACCAAAGATATAACAATCCAAAGATATAACAAGATTTGTCAATACAACCAAAATCGGACAAATTACCAACCAAATGTAACACGCTATAACAACAACAACAATTTTAACAACAACAATAACAATTTCAATCGGAACAGCAATAACAATTCCAACAGAAATTCCACATATCAAAACAGAAACAATAATAGAAACCAAAATAATAGAAATATAAACATTGTAACTGAATCGGGAAACGACATGGGCTCGGAACAAATGAACGTTCCAGACAGCCAGAACTAAATATATACAAAATATCGGATAATAATACCAATTATATAACACTTAAATTTAAAAATGAAAATCTGAGATTTCTAATTGACACAGGCGCTGACATTTCACTATGTAAAATAAGTTCAAAATTAAACAACCAACAATGTTACACTGACGAAAAATGTGCATTAACTGGTATCACGACAGAAAAAACTTACTCATTAGGATCTACATCATTATCATTAAAAATAGGAGAAGACACAATAACCCACAACTTTCATCTGGTAAATAAAGAATTTCCAATAGAAACAGACGGATTATTAGGAAGAGATTTCTTACAAAAATTTCTATGCAAAATTGACTATGAAACATTTACGCTTTCAGTGTACACAAATGAAAATACAATAACCATTCCAATGCAAACAAAAATATTCCACATTAAAATACCTCCAAGAACAGAAATGATTCTAATACTTAAATTAAATTTCACAGAAGAAAAACTCATACTAAACAAAGAGATTGAACCAGGAATTTTCTTAAGCAACTCTTTAGCACCCAAAACAGGCATAACAGGCATAAAATTCCTAAATACCAACAACAACGAAGCAACCATACAAAACTTAAACATAGAAACCGAACCACTTAAAAATTATGACGTTCTTTACAACAACAAAGCACATGACGAAAACCGTTTCAAACAAGTCCTCAAATCACTACAAATAGACTGCCCAAGAACTAATAAAAATTTTACAAAAATACCAAAATATTTTCCACTTAGAAAACGATCCATTAACAGTAAACAATTTTTATACACAAGAAATTTCACTTTCAGACAAAACACCAATCTACATAAAAAACTATAGACTACCACACACACACATAGACATAATAAATGACCAAGTAAATAAAATGCTACAAGACGATATAATAGAACCATCAACAAGTCCGTATAATGCTCCACTATTGCTAGTTCCAAAGAAAAATACAGATGACAAAAAGAAATGGAGAGTAGTTGTAGATTTTCGTAAATTAAACGATAAAATAGTGAATGATAAATTTCCACTAACACGACTAGAAGACATTCTCGATAAATTAGGAAGAGCAAAATGGTTTTCAACTTTAGATATGACTAGTTCTTTTCATCAGATAAATTTAGAAAAAAATTCACGACCCCCAACCGCTTTTTCTACAACAAACGGTCATTTCCAATTCAAAAGACTACCTTTTGGATTAAAAATATCTTCAAACAGTTTTTAAAGAATGCTTACCATAGCACTCTCAGGCCTAGAAACCGAAGCATTTCTATACGTAGATGATATAATTGTTTTCGGATGTAGTCTTACCCACCATAATGAAAAATTAATTCGTGTATTAGATAGACTAGATAAATACAATTTAAAATTAAATGCAGAAAAATGTTGTTTTTTACGACCAGAAGTAGTATATCTAGGTCATTTAATAACAAGAGATGGAGTAAAAACAGACCCAGCAAAATTCCAAACAGTTAAAGACTATCTTATTCCCAAAAACTCAGATGATGTTAGAAGATTTATAGTATTTTGCAACTATTACAGACGTTTTATACCCAACTTCGCAGACATAGCTAAAGATTTAAACAGACTTCTAAAAAAGAACACTAAATTCGAGTGGAATGAGCAATATCAACATGCATTTGAAGAATTAAAAACAAAACTAATGACACCAGCCGTTTTACAGTATCCAGATTTTGAAAAACCTTTCATTTTAACAACGGACGCTTCAAACTACGCACTAGGCGCAGTTCTATCACAAGGCGAAATAGGCAACGATTTACCTATTTCTTATGCCAGTAAAGCATTACAAAAACATGACTTAAACAAACCAGTAATAGAGAAAGAACTTTTAGCAATCCACTGGAGTATAAACTTTTTCAGACCTTACTTATTGGGACGAAAGTTTATAGTAATAACAGACCATCGACCTTTAATATCGCTTTTCACACACAAAAATCCATCATCAAAAATGACAAGGATAAGACTAGATTTATGCGATTATGATTTTGAAATTATTTATAAAAAAGGAAAATTGAGCACGAATGCAGACGCACTGTCAAGAATACAAATTAACTCAGATATATTAAAAGAAATGATACCAAGTGAAATCGATGAAACAGCTAAGAAAACACTAATTATTACAAGGGGCATGAGCAACAAAAATAATAACAAGGGGCAATGTAAATCTCACCAGGAGCCTGATCAACTTCGGATATGGGATTGTACATCAGTAACTGACATCAAAAATATGAGAAAATTAAAATTTAATGTCGACAAAAATATGAAAAATTGTAAAATTACTATTGAAAATTATAACGTGCACGTAGGATGTAGCGATAACGCAGCGAAACTAGATTCGATACTGCAGAAGCTAGCATCAAGGATGAAAAAAGAAAATATAGAATACTTAGCGCTAGAGAATAATGATGAAATATTTAAAGTATATGAAAAAGAAGAATTTAAAAAGACGTACGCAAAAATGAAGATAAATAATAATGTTACCCAATTGAAAATACTAATTTATGTCGCTCCAAGAAAAGTAGAAGATGAATTAATGAAATATAAAATAATCGATGAATTTCACAGTAAAGAACACTTAGGTATTCGTAAAACAATAATAAAACTTAAACAAAGATATATATGGAAAAATATGAGTAAAATGGTAAAGAAATTTATAACAAATTGTGACTTATGTGCAAGAAATAAAATAACAAAGCACACTTTAGAAAAACAGACGATTACAGACACACCAAACACAAGCTTTGAAACAATATCCATAGACACAGTAGGACCTCTTAAGGTATCGAACGGTTACAGATACATTTTAACAATGCAATGTGACTTAACAAAATATATAATAGCACATCCAATACAGACCAAAGACGCTCTAACTATAGCCAAAACGATTGTAGAACAATTAATTTTAAAATTCGGACATTTCAAAGTATTAAAATCAGACAAAGGGACAGAATTTACAAATGAATTATTAAAAAACATATGTGATTTGCTAAAAATAAAACAAATATTTTCCCTACCGTCATCAAACATTAGGTTCAGTTGAACGAAATCATAGAGTGTTAAATTAATTTTTATTAAATTTCGCGAATAATTACGAATGGGATATTTGGTTACCGTACTACATGTTTGCATACAACACAACTCCACACATAACTACAAATTACTCACCACATGAACTCATTTTTGGAAAACTTGCCCAATTACCGACTGACTCATTTATAAACACAACAAACACTACGAATATTGACGACTACGCTAACGAACTGAAGATCAGATTACGAACTTCACTTGAGATAGCAAAACAGCAAATTATGAATGAAAAGAAAAAAAGAAATATAGAACAAGTAAAAAATTATTCAAAACCACTTAATTTGCAAAAAGGAGACCTAGTTTTATTAAAAATAGAAAACAGAAAAAAATTTAATAGTCCATACAAAGGTCCATATAAAATTATTGAAAGAAAAGATGTAAATTCAATAATAGATATAAATGGCTTACATAAAGAAGTACACAATAATCTATTAAAACCATATATCGCAAATAAGATGTAAAAATAAGAAAAGAACAATACAAATACTTATAGTAATTAAAATTTATATTAAATATTATTAAAAATTATAGTTACATATATTATTATTCAATACTCTAAGACAATTTTGTAACAAACATAATCTAAATATTATACAATTATTATTATAAGTACTATAATATTAAATACATGTTAATTTTAGATACAAAATCCTATGTGAAGAAATTCAAACATAAAATAGCAAATTAAATTGCAAAATATTCAATCATATAATTTTAAGAAAATCTCGAACTTCACATTGACAATCACTGATCAAAATTATATTCTTCCAATATAATTTTTCTCTTAAGGGTGAGGGTGTAGTGTATCCACTGACCGCACTCCGCTCCTGAACATAACAGCACTAAAACACTCAATAAATGCAGAGCATGCACTTTGCATGAGCTGACCTGCTTACTCACTTATAGCGTGACGACTGCGACTCAGCGTCACACATTGTAACACGATCCTTGAACCGCCCAATTTCAAATCATGTCAATGATTGGGTATCGGTTCAATGATATTATATACAATTAGAAATTTTGAGTGAAAATAAAAATGTGAAGCATAGAGAAATGCTAATGTATAGATTTAAGTATATGTAAGAGTAGTTTAGCCATACATATTAATATTGTTTGTATTGTTACACTTTAAGAGAAATGGGATCGCTTAGGGTATAAAAACCCGAGCAATCCAGAATAAAGTTCAGAGTTAAACTTGCCAGAAAAACGATTCAAGGCCTTTTTTTAGTTCTCCGTCAGCGACCAAGCAAGGCGAAAACCCCAAAGTGCCAACTTAAGTGCAGGCACTAAAGTCTCGTTCAGTGGCGTCTCCACGCCGGACAAATATCATAGGGCGACCCTTTCTGTTGGGAAGTATTTCCTGCGATAAACGTATACTTCTTTCATTACACATTCACTTAATTTCCTTTTCTTCGATTTTATTGTAACTTGTGAGCTCTCATAAATATTTGCGAAGATTTTTTTTAATTTTTTTTATTCTATCATCAACGCTTTTAATCGAAGTTATATTATTCCAGTTTACTGGGCTTAGCTTTGCATCAATCTTACGCTCGCACATTCTCACGATCGTGACAATCTCCCTTCTTTCTTCCCTTTCTTCTTTTTTGTGCGATAATCTGTCAGAGAGGCCAAAGACAATTGAGAAATGTTCTGTTATATTGTTTTCAATTATTAAGGCTGCTATATTGATATTACTTGCTCAAAAATTTTTATAATAACTGCTTGGAATATCTTGAAGAATGAACAGTGGATGAACTGAAGCCAAATTTGTGATGTGTAATTTTCAAAAAAGAGCTGCAATATTCTTGGACATTTATCTTGTGATTGAAAGTATGATTTTAATGGTTCGTATATTTTTAAAATATTTACTACAGCTGGTAAAAGAGCTAGCCACCGTGTTTTGCTGTAACCAAGAATTCATTTATATTCGATTTCTGCGCTTTCACAAAAATCCTTCAAACTTTCAACACGCACAGTATATATATAAAAATACGAATAAATTTTTGCAATAATATTTTCAACATCAACTGGAAGTAAGTCAGATGCCGTTTGAATAGTATTATGTAGAATGTGCGCTGCACAACGTACACCAATAATTTCAAATGTTCGTTAAGCTAAGCTAAGCTTAAGTTCGTTAGGTTCAAATGTTCGTTAAGCTTCATAAAAAAGTTATTGATGCCTCTTCTAGCTTTTCCACCAAAATTTGCATTAGTATTATCCGCACAATAGGCAATAATTTTATGGTTCAAATTATTCTTTTTTAAAATAGTACTTATTGAATCAAAAATTATTTGTGAAGTTTCACCCAATGCAACAAAATCCAATATTCTAATTGTTTTATTTCCAACTTGCGATGGTCACTGGCACATAAACCAGTGGCGATCAACGGAAATTTTTCTTGTTATCCAGGCACTTAAACCTTGGATAACTGAGTGAACTGTCTTGGTATCTGAACCAGGACAATGATGCTTTCTGTAACTTTATTGCTCAGGCACTTGAACCTAGAGCAATTGCTTGGAGAATTAAAGAATGACACCTTGGGTTGCTAGTGTTAAAAACTTAATCAACTTTATTTACAATACTGGAGGGTTTTTATAATATAATTAGTGCTTACTATACAATTTTACGTTGCAGTCGCAGTTGGCTTCGTTCTCGGCTTCGCGCAAATAGTGCTGCGTCAACTGGAGGGCATTGCACCTGGGCGTTGAACTCAACGGCGACTGCAACGACCGTGCGATATATCTGGTTACCAGATCAGCGACCGCAATATGCAACTATGCAGAATGTCTGCACAGCAAATTTAGAAATTGTCGTATGTTTGGGTTGGTTCAACGGTCGCTGATTTGGTGAACTGAACATCCTCCCCGCCATTGACTACCGGTCAATTAAAAGTGGTTTCAATGACTTCAATTGGATCATCCCGTTGGTTTCTTGGCGTCGGGATGGGGTTGACGCGCCATCGCCTCCGTTTTGACAATATATAATTTAGGAGACAGATCGCTGTCAAGATGAGGCATAAGCATAGAGAGGTATATCCTACTGCAACGCTGTGTCGGTGGTTGTAGTCATGCTTGGAAACTTCCTCCAAATCGTCAGTCCTAAGAACATGTTGTAGAAGGGTGAGTTCCTCTTGATGGCTGTGATCGGTTAACTCCAGGTCCTTGTGGGCTTCCATTGAGAGAACAGGTGAGTGAGGTTTGAAGAGACTGGCCACGCTACCAAAACTGGAGTATGACGGACCTGTATTTAATGTCTGTGATTGTCTTCCCATTAAGGTTAATAGCTCAGTTTTTATGACGCATTCGGGATCGAAACTTAGCAGTCCCGATCCACTCAGTGAAATTTGTGACACTTCCTGGCCACATATGGTTGTAACTTGATTTTCCTTATTTAATGCAAATATCCATCTGTTTGGAGAAGTTGTTTGAGTCCAAGTTTGGCCTTCCATCCTTGTGAGATCGCATGAGTTGGTGGATTCGTTGTGGAACAGGCTGAATTCACACAAACAAATTTTGGCTCCCTTCTGATAGATTGGTTGTGTGTTGAAACATAAATAAGTTGAGTCGCCTGCCCTGCTGCACGTATTTAATTTTTTAAACGTTGTGGGGAAGTACTTGTCTCGATGTAGGGTTATAGCGAGGATGGGTGCTGTAAGTTTGATTGCAACCATCGTGTTGTTTACTCGGGTCGGAATTGCTATTAACTTGAAGAGATTATACGACTCGGACGCAGTTATTGGAAGTGATATTCTAAAGAACGCATGTTCGTTGGTGATACCACCTCCAATTGTCATTAACTTGTACATTGACAACATGTCTTCGCTGTCACCAGGAATTTGAAGAGTTGGTGGCAGATGAGATCGAATTTTGTTAATTTCACTGTTGAGTTGCTGTGGCGATATTAACAAGGGACTGATTTGTCCATGATGTGAACTGATGAGGACTTGGCGAATCGCAGCCTGTGTGCGTTGTATGCTGTTTGCAATGATCGTCAATTCTACTGCCAATCCGGTCAGAAGTTGGAAGATTTTTGAATCGTTTGTGTCTTGTTCTGTTTTTCGTACTCGATGCGTCAGCTCGTCTATTTTCTCATGAAAGGCAGTGACGGTGTGTGCGATGGCAACTTCATCGCGCTTTATGATGTTAATAGTAGCATCGATCACAGAGGTTTGATTTTTTATCAGATTTACGATATGATTCTTGTCACTTTGAATTTGTGATAATGTGTTCGACATCTGTTCTGCATAATTGGCATCAAGAACTCCGAACAAGGTGTTAGCGATGCTTCCGATGATGTTTATGGCCCCCCTTTTCTGCCGGTGGGTAGTTGATATAACATTTTCTAAGGCAAGTTCGTATTTGGTGTGTTGGAACTGAGTGATCAGGCCTTCACACATCGGCTTCTGCTGCAATTTTTCACATAAACTCTGCATTGCATTAATACCGTTGGAAAAGGCCGACATTTCAAGTCTTAGGGGGGCTAAGTCGTAGGATACAATGAGTTGCCATTGACTGGATATTAGCTGGACGGATCCGATTAGGCTGAAATGAATGCCAGCGGATTGCTTGAAGTTCTCGACTCTAATTGGGCTGCTGGTCACGATAGGTAGGACAACAAGGATTGCTAACATTGCCAACAAATTTATTTTACTGGACATTTTTTTGCGTTTGGGAGTTCTGATGGACTGTGGCACGTCGTCTTCACTTTCTTCCTTCTGCCCTGTGGTGTCATCATTGTCTATTTTCATGAGTGGCAGGGGTGCTAATCTGTGTATTGGCCGTTTGACCACTCCGCCCTTAGTTTGGACATCGGCTACTCTCACTAACCTGTCCTGGCCCTCATAGGTTTTGACTATGCGGCCTAGAGGCCACTGTAGAGTGTGCAAGTTATCTTCTTTTATTAGGACCATTGTCCCCGGCTGGACGTTAACAGAATTTTCCTTCCATTTGGCTCTGTATTGTAGTTCGGTTAAGTACTCGCGAGACCATCGTTTCCAAAATTCGTGCTTTATGTGTGAGACTAGTTTCCATCGAGTTAATAGTGATGTTCTGGGCTGAACCGCAGTTGTGTCAATTTGAGATGTCAAGGGTTCGCCTATTAAGAAGTGTCCTGGTGTTAGGGCAGCCATGTCGGCTGGATCTTCTGATGTTGGTGTTAACGGCCGTGAGTTCAATATGGCTTCGATTTCGACCATTACAGTCTCCAGTTCTTCATAGGTTAAACATGCATTCGAAGCTCCTCGCACGAACAGATGTTTAGCGGATTTAACCGCAGCTTCCCACAGCCCGCCAAAGTGTGGAGCTCTGGGCGGAATGAAATGAAAGTTAATACTCCTGTCACTGCATGTCCGTGTTATGGCCTTTTGTGCTAGGTCGCTATGAATTGCTTCCTTTAGATCGAGTAAGCGGTTTTTGGCGCCAACAAAATTGGTGGCATTATCACAATATAAATTTTGCAAATGTCCCCTGCGTCCAATAAATCGCTTCAGACAGCCGATGAAGGCCTCTGTTGTTAAGTCGCTTACTATTTCAAGATGAACTGCTTTGGACGCGAAACAACAGAACACTGCCACGTATGCCTTCTGTGGTCGTTTACCACGAATCTTAAAATGGATCCAGAATGGGCCGCAGAAATCCACACCGGAGTTAATGAAAGGTCGAGCTGGTTGCACCCGTGTGGATGGCAGATACCCCATTAACTGTTGGAACAATTTGGGTTTTGCCTTGACACAACGCATGCAGTGTTGAACTGTGGATCTTGCCATGGATTTGCCCTTTATTGGCCAATATTTTTGTCTCACATGTGCTAATAATGTTTGTGGACCGCAGTGATAATGCTCCTCATGGATCCTTTGAAATAGCAGCTTGGTTAAGGGATCATTGTATGGGAGGATGACTTGATGTTTGGCATCATATGAGATGTCCGCTGCTTCGAGGCGACCTCCTACTCACATTGATCTTTTTGTGGAGTGATCTGACCTCTTCCTGGAATTCGGATATTTGCATTGCTCGAACTATGAAGGTTATTGCCCTCCTTTGTTCGCATGGTGTTAAATTAATTGATCGAGGTTGAATTGATTTTCCAGGTTTTGTACCTTCAATAAATCTCAGTACGTACGCCACTATGTGTACCAGGGTTTTAAATGAATTTCGATGATTTATTTGATAAATCATTTCCTCCGTATGGAACTTGCTGACGCCAATCGTTGCGGTTGTTGATTGTTGCTTTCTTTGTTCTACGTCGTTGTTCAGCGTTTGACTTGGAATATATGGCTTCGACCACGTTAATTCCTTCCCGTGTAAAAAAAATGGTCCAAAAAACCAATTGGCTTGGCTGCTAAAGTTTCTTGGAGAGATGCCGCGGGATAATAGGTCAGCCGGATTATTTTGTGACTTGACATGTCGCCATTGATGGGCGAATGTCAATCTTTGAATAGTTGCGATTCGATTAGCCACGAATGTATGGAATGATGAGGTTGCCGAGTTTATCCAAGCTAAGACTATCTCCGAGTCTGACCAATAGAAGGTTGGGATTTCTCCTAGCTGAATGTCCTGCTTCACACGGTCAGTTAACGTTGCGCAAAGCACTGCAGCACATAATTCTAAACGTGGTAGCGTATGTGTTTTGATGGGGGCGACACGAGATTTTGCGCAGAGCAGTCTGACGATGACATTTCCTTCCGTATTAATTGTCCTACAGTAAAGTGCCGCACCGTAAGCCTTCTCTGATGCATCAGCAAATGCATGCAATTGTAGTGAACCCTTCTTGCCTTGCTGAAGTGTGTGTCGTGAAATTTGGACACTGTTTAGCTCTGGCAATTCATTTTGAAATTTTACCCACTTGTGTCGCAATTCCGCTGGCAATTCGTCGTCCCAGGATACCTTGGTTTTCCATAGCTCTTGCATGATTAGTTTGGCAGTGATGACGACTGGTCCCAATATTCCCAATGGATCGAAAATTTTTGATATTTCTGATAGAATTATTCGCTTTGTGATACTTCTTGACGCGTTTAGATTTACTCTGATGGCGAAATTGTCGGTTTTGGGCAACCAAGTTAGTCCCAAGGTCTTCACGGCGTCAGCTTTGTCGTTGGTGAAGTCTAGGTTTACCTCTTGATCTTCTGCAGGAATATCATCGAGCAACTTAGGGTGATTTGCACACCATTTTCTTAATTTAAATCCAGCCTGAATTAATATTTGGTTTAATTCCCTTTTAATTTGAATCGCACCAGTAATGTTGTCGGAGCCGGTTAAACAATCGTCGACATAAAAATCATTTAATAAGGCTTTAGCACCATATGGGTAAGAGGCACTGTATGTTTTGCCTAATTCTTGTAGACATCTAGTGGCTAGGTATGGCGCTGATCTTGTTCCATATGTTACCGTGTTGAGTTGGTAGTACTTCAGCTCTTCTCTTTCGCTGGATCTCCAGATTATTTGTTGATACTTCCGGTCTTCTGGATTGACCCAAATTTGCCGATACATCTTTTGAATGTCTGCTGTGAACACAAATTTCGGGAGTCGGAAACGTAGAAGTAATGAAAAGAGTTCATCTTGAACTGTTGGACCAGCATACATGATGTCATTGAGTGCTACTCCGGTTGATGTCTTTGATGAAGCATCGAATACCACTCGAAGTTTTGTAGTGCTGCTCTCTGGTCTCAGGACACAGTGATGAGGAATGAAATAGCTTGGATGAGCAATGCTGCTGAGCTTGATTTCGGACATATGACCCAGCGCTTCATATTCTGCCATGAATTTTTTGTATTCTTGTTTCAAGCTGTTATCTTTATTGAAGCGCCTTTCCAATGATAAGAACCGATTTTTAGCAATTTGCTTGGACTCTCCAAGCACTGATGGTTCGTCTGAAAATGGAATTTTTACAATGAATCGTCCATCGGGATGTCTGCCTGTGTTTTGCACAAAATGTGATTCACAACGTCGTTCCGCTGATGTGAGGGGTTTCTGAAGTGGTTCTGTTTCTTCTAACGCCCAAAATCTTTCGATTTGTTGATTTAGTTTATCTTCGGTGTATACTCCACATACCGGTTGGCTTGAGTTGCTTCCGCTGACCCTTCCAGAGAGTATCCACCCGAAGACCGTATTCTGTAAGATAGGCAGTCCTTTCCTTAATTGTATTTTTTGCGTTAAAAGCAGCTCATGGAATAGTTCTGCTCCAATTAGGACGTCTATAGCTCCAGGGCGGTAGAAGTCTGGGTCTGCAAGACTGATGCCCTTCGGAATCTGCCATGTTGAAGGCTGCAGCTCCTGGGTAGGTTGTGGCGATATGATGTTGGCTAGGAGGAAGGCTTCCAATCGAGTCGTGTAGATATCATCTCGTGACGTCAAGGTGACATTTATTCGGCTTTGTATTTGCTTCTTGATATTGCCGATTCCTTCTAATTGGGTAGAAGCTGGCATCGTAGATAGGTTTAACTGCTTAGCTAACTTTTTTGTCACCACGTTTATTTGGGAGCCTGAATCCAATAATGCCCTGCATTCTATTACGTTACCCTCATTATTTTTGAGTTTTATCATTGCCGTGCTGAGAAGAACATAATTTGAGCTTGATGTTACCCCTGACGACACTAACATTGTTGGAGTTGCCGGATCACGTAGCTCTGTTTGCCTTGTATTTTCTTCCAGGTGGACTAGGGTGTTGTGTTTCTTGGAACATTTTGTGCAGCTCCTGGAACCACACGTCTTGGCCATGTGGCCACCTTTTAGGCAATTGATGCATAGCTTATTTGTTTTGAGGAACTGTATCCTCTTGAAGATTGGTAGGTTCAGAAATGTTTGACATGAAAATAGTGGATGACTTGTTTCTCGGCAGGCTTGACAATTTTGTGCACCTGGTGATGACGTAATCATTGAAGCATGCCTTGTTGATGAGCTCTTGTCCTTGTGTCCAACTGCTTCTAATGCCTGAAAACGTTTCTCCAAGAATTGAAGGAATTCAGTGGTTTTTGGTGGTTCTCTCGGGTTGTCCAAGGATTGTTCATACATTGCATGAGTTGTCTTATCCAATTTTTTAATCAGAATATGCATTAAAATTGGATCCCACGAAGAAGTGTCGATTCCTAAGCTTTTTAACGTAGATAATGCTTCCTTGGAGGTATCATGAAGAGTTTTTAATGCAGCAATGGTTGGACCATCGGTGCTGGATTTTGGCTGTCCGATGAGTGTCTCCATTACTGCCGAGATGAGTAGCCGTTGATTGTTATACCGATCTGTGAGAGTATCCCAAGCCGTGTTGTAGTTGGCCTCTGATAGTGAGATGTGTCGTATCAGTTTTTCGGCCTCTCCTGTTAAATTGGCCTTGAGATACCACATCTTCTGGATCCTTGAAAGGGCAGTTTTGTGCACTAATTCCGTAAACAAGTCGTGGAATTGTGGCCACCTTAAGTAGTCACCACTGAATTGTGGCAGCGTTACCCTTGGTAAGCAGTCTACCTTTGGACTGGTCGAACGTAACGAGGAAGCTGGTTGACTTGTCATTGCGTTGTTGCTGCCCATCTCTTGTAACTGCGAGAGTTGGTCCCCTATTGCTGTTTCAGCTGAGATATAGGCCTCCAAGTCGTAGCCACATGTGTCGATGTCTTCAGCGAGGTTGAGAATTTCCGTATGGATTGACTGGACCATCCTCCAATGATGCTCTAGGATCTTGGCCTTTGTAGCATAGTAATGTGTTGAATGTTCCATGTTGTCGCTTAGCACATTCGCCGCTAGTTGTTGAGCCAGTTGTGTTACTCGTGCTTGTTTCTTCATCAACGAGCTTATTGCTGTGTTCTGAGCCGTTGCGTTTTTGTGTGTTTCAGTGGCATAACTTGTTGAGGTTGATGCGCTGTCCTTGGTGCGGACCTTAATCAGTTCGATTTCTGCTTCTATGTCCGCTCGGGCGGTGCTGTATTTTTCACCCAGACAAGCATGCAGATCCTTCGTGAAATATGGGTGCTTGGGGTCGATAGTGAAATCTCGACGAATGCGGTTGTCCATCTTGTTGAAGGTGTCCCATAATTGGTCCAGTTCCTCTATCCGTTTCTCCAAAAACGAAAGAGTTCTTCGATCCTTTGCTGTCTTCTTGTAATTTAGGATAGATTTTTGGAGGTTGACTGCGTGGGCGTCTTGCTCCTGAAAGATCTCCGCGATAGATTTTTGGAGGTTGACTGCGTTGGCGTCTTGCTCCTGAGAGATCTCCTCGATGTTGCTCATTTTTGCGTGACTTAATCACGTCGGGGTCACCAATGTTTTATTTCCAACTTGCGATGGTCACTGGCACATAAACCAGTGGCGATCAACGGAAATTTTTCTTGTTATCCAGGCACTTAAACCTTGGATAACTGAGTGAACTGTCTTGGTATCTGAACCAGGACAATGATGCTTTCTGTAACTTTATTGCTCAGGCACTTGAACCTAGAGCAATTGCTTGGAGAGTTAAAGAATGACACCTTGGGTTGCTAGTGTTAAAAACTTAATCAACTTTATTTACAATACTGGAGGGTTTTTATAATATAATTAGTGCTTACTATACAATTTTACGTTGCAGTCGCAGTTGGCTTCGTTCTCGGCTTCGCGCAAATAGTGCTGCGTCAACTGGAGGGCATTGCACCTGGGCGTTGAACTCAACGGCGACTGCAACGACCGTGCGATATATCTGGTTACCAGATCAGCGACCGCAATATGCAACTATGCAGAATGTCTGCACAGCAAATTTAGAAATTGTCGTATGTTTGGGTTGGTTCAACGGTCGCTGATTTGGTGAACTGAACACTAATTTTAATTCCTGTTTCTGAATCGAAAAATCTAACAATTGTGGGAAATAATTTTAAATCTTTGTGGTTGGAAGCATCAGAATATATAGATATAAATGCACATTTTTCTAATTCGTTTTGCAATTGTGAAAACGAATATGGTGAAAAAACATTACAAATAATTGCTTCTGTTTTTGTCCTTGCACATGCAAATTTTTTATCGTATAATGTTTTGATCATTTGTGACGTACAATCCATTGATCTGAAACTTTGATTATGGTTTATGGTGTGGAAAGAAAATAGCCCTTCCGCTAATGCTAGCTGTTTTTCCATGTTGCCAAAGCTAGCACTGCGAAAAAATTGTTCTATTTTAGACGATGAAGCGGCAGTATCCAAAAATCTTGTATGCCTCTTTGTCGCTAAATGTTTACTTATATCGTTTTTTCCATCATGTGAAACCGAAAATTCAGCATTGCATTTATTACATTGTACCATATAGTCTATTTTGGTTTTTTTAATGAATGGAAATTCTCTGCTTAGCTCTTCATTAAATTTGCATTCTCTTTTTTACTCATATTTTATTCTGTGTGTAAATACTAGGAATAACTACAAAATTTACTATAAAGGCTAAAACAGAGTTAATTAACCGTTACGTTGTGGCGACTATTGCTGTACCTTCGTCAATCAAATAATGGGTCAAACCGGATGTCAAATTGAAAACAACAAACCGCACTTCTGTCTTATAGAGTTAAATGCGTTAAACACAATCGGAGCAACAAGCAACAGGAACAACTCACGGCAACAAGAAATTCCAGGGCGTTAATTATAATGGCTGGGCAACGTTGCTCAGCAACAAAAATTTCATATGTCAAATTCTTAATGGTGGGTGTCACACTAGCACTAGCAGAGCTTTCAACGAAAGCACTGTATGGAGTGATCGATTTGACTTCTCAGTAGCCGCAGCATTGTTGTCGTTTATGTACTGCCTGTCTATACCTACTGTATATTGGAATCTACCTGCATGAGTTCTCATTATTAGAAAAGTTTTTAATTGTATTTTCCATTATTTCTTGTAATGACCTTCAACTGTTTTTTACATTTTCGCCATCCTCCTTTTTTAGAGGAATTTCCATGTAGTAAAAATGAACATGTTGAAAGGGTTGACAGAGGAATTGCAACCTTTTTCTGCATCTTGTTTTTTATTTATAATTCTAAGAAATGTGTCCTTTCTTTCCAGTATCTTTTAGAAATTGATAAATATTTTGAATAATTTTTCTTAAATAAGAATGCAGAATATTTTCAAATTTCAAAAATATGTAAATTGCTGGTAATAATAATAATAATAAAAATTACGCTAAATATTAACTTAAATAAATTGGCGTTAAGATGCCTAGTGTGACACGCTCACAATGCAAATTGTCAAATTTTACTTTACAGAATGTAAACAAACACACCGAAGAAGAACCAGAATGATTTTGTTGCTGTCAAAATTAGAATTAGCCCGGAGACAAGATACAAAATGGAATGCAAACTAGAGAAACAAACGGGAAACAAACTTTTTTCTCGATCTCCATAAGAGCCCATGTAAATTTGACAGTTAAAAATGTATCTTGTATCCTGTTGCTCCGATTGTGTTTAATGTTTATCTGAATTAACAGCCTTATCATGTATCGTTTCGCGTTGCGTTTATTTCGCGTTTTGTTTTGTGCTTTTCGTATTTTTCGAAGAATTGAGAGAGGAAAATTTGTAAACCTCTCAAACGCAATCGAAACGCGAAACCAAACGCAAACGCAGTTTTGTTGGTAATTTACATGCTTAGCAGACTTCACTACGTATTTGTGGCATGATGTATGAAGTATTTCTTGGAAAAAGATTCTCAAACCAGACGATTGCCAAATGCTCGCGTTTGGTGTGATTCTGAACAGTGGCTCATACCAAAAGATGGCTCCAAAAGATTCACAAAAACTTCTTTTTTCATACGTAGTTCGTCATAAACCTGTTCAATATATAAAATAAAATAATGCACATACATAAGTAAAAAATAATATTAGAGTTACTGAAGCTCCGGCATATGTAAAAGATCCGAATTGTCCCTCTTCTGAGTATCCCCGTATTTTGTTCCACACTATGACGCTGCGCTCTAGTAGTTGCATGAGGAATGTTGGTGCTATATTTACTCTCACATAAAGAGTACACGATAATTAACACAATATCAATATATAAACATTGTGTGCGAATTATCAAATTTGCTTTTGTTGTACAAATTGTTGCCATACATCAATTATAGCACTAATTCATTGGGATTCCTGAAAATACTTGTAAAAATGCTAAAAATGCTTCATGCATGGTAACTCTTTGTGCTCTGCAAACAGGGGAAGTCTGCAAGACTACGTAAAGTTTCTTTACCTTTGTGTTTCTCCTCAAAACTCAAACGCAGTCTACTCGAAAAAGTTAGATCATACCACTTGGAACGCATTGCGTTTGAGTCGCGTTTGCGTTTAAAAATACGTGATAAGGCTGTAAGTCGAGACGTAAGGCAATGATTAAACACCACCGAGTTAGCTCACTTTCATTACTTAGCACTTAGTTTACTTTGCATTTTGTGTTTTTCTTAAAAACCGGGACATATTTAAAAATGGGCGGGACGCGGGACAGTCCACTAAAAGGCGGGACAGTCCCGCCAAAATCGGGGCGTGTGGTCACTTTATTCTTTCCACAAGAATTATTAAGTGCACCTTATCAATCAAATTATCTACTTCTGCTCAAAAAGTATTAAAGTTTGCCCGCAATGAGCGAATATTTAAATAAATACATGTTAACCCTTTAATGTCCGGTGTAGTATACAAACATGTATTATTTTCGAGAGACCTTTGCTCTAGATCGTTTATTTGCTCCAATGCAAATGCATGTTTTTCTCATTCTGTGCACTTTGCGTCTAAATCGTCGACTTTCTTGGTTAGCTCAACAACTGTTTCAATAAACTTTGTGGACAGTTCTTTTATAATATTAGTCTGAGACTATATTAAACGATTTGGCAAGTCCTCTAATCATATTCATATTCAATTAAAGAGGATTTTAATGCAATTACAAGATGGTCCCATGACAACGGGTTGATACTGATGCATGGAAAACGAAAATTATGCTTATCAGACCATCACACTTTCTATACTCTGAAGTTCGAATAACTTTCCACGATCGAAGATGTTTGCACGCAAATACTTGTACTGATACATTGAACATACCAAATGATATAAAAAATACGGTATTAAGTATAAATATTTTTCCGACCATAAAATTCTCTAATTTCTAATTCCTAATTTCTCTAATCAATTCTAGAGAGAATGCTTCAAACCGGAGGGATCTATGTTTTGTAGTTTCCGAGAAAAATAAAAATTACGAAGCATACTTTCCTTTAAACACCAATTTTTTGGCTACTTGTGTTTTACTACTGGTGGAAAAATATGGAAAAAGGAAGGAGTTTAGTTTGTAATTTCCACTTTTCTCGGAAACTACAAAACATAGAACCTTCCGGTTTGAAGCATTCTCTCTAGAATTGATTAGAGAATTTTATGGTCGGACAAAAATTTATACATAATACCGTATTTTAACGAAAAAATTGCGACCAAAAATTTTTTTTTTTGAATTTTTATTCCAAATTTTAACTTTGGAATTAATTTTCTCAAAAACTGTTTGACGTAGGATATTAAGAAGCGGACATTTGGCTTTCAAACCCAATAAGCGAAAGTGATCACACAATAAGATGCATAAAATTTAATACAGTACAATTTCTTTCTAATTGACAAAACATTTCTTTTCTTCGATGACATTTTACACAAAATAGATAAAAACAACGAAGCCGGCTGATTTCACAAAAATCAACGACTTCATTTGACATTTGGACCAGTGTTCACAGATGTAAATTGTAAAATCCCCAAATTGAAAAAAATTTCATTGTGAGAATACTTTCTTATGCACGTACAATTTTCTATGGAAGGAATATAATTTTTCATAAAAATTTGTTTCTTATAGCAGAGTTTTTCTTATAAGCGAGTTTCTTATATAAGGATTATTTAGCACGTAGTTATATGGAAATGTACATGGTGTCTGGAAAAGTGTTTCTTATAGCCGAGTTTTTCTTATAAACGAGTTTCTTATATGCGTATTGTACTGTATCTATAATTTAAAAAATGCAGGTATTAGTTAATTATTATGCTGACAAAACTATACTGTATCACTAATATTATGAATATTCTTGAATATAAAGAACATTTAACCATTATTAAAAATGTTTGCTTCATTCCTTTTCGTTGATACAAATTTCGCATTTTTTGCAAATTTCATATGAATGTGCCACGTCATTCTGTTATCCGATCAACTTCATATTTTACAGAAATTATTTTTTTATCCAATGAAACAACTTTAGGGGCGGCGTAAAAGAATGATGACAAAAATTTTCGCCCAGTATAGCTAAGGTCCACCCTAATGTACATATGTCCTTTACCTCTTTTTTTTAACGAGGAGTAAAAGCATCAAAAGCCTTAGTCAGTGCGGGACTTTAACCCTCTAAACATCTCCCCAAGTCAATACGGATGTTCCTCCCGGAACTGCCGTTAGGTATTACGTCAGGAGGCTGTAAGAGCATTTTTGCTCAATCGTCAGTAATTAGGCCGGTCTACGTTCGTGTCTGTTGGCTTCTAGCTCATAGAGACGCTGCTATTGCATTAGATAAGTCATTATTGGGCAACCAGCTTTCTACGCCGTGCTTGAAGTGCACATATACTGCAGTGTTGCGATAGGAGTTGCTCTTTGCCCTAACATCTGTTCCAGGGCGTTCCTCTGCCGGCCATAATGCACACACTCTTGGATCACGTGCTCTACGTTTTCTATCTTTTCTTCACATGACTTGCAAAAAGGGTCGCTTACGTGTTTGAATTTATATAGATACTCTCGGAAGCATCCATGACCAGAAAGGAACTCGGTTAGGTAAAAATTTACTCCTCCCACTTTTCTCTTGTACCACGGTTTTACAAAAGGAATTAGGTGGTGAGTCCAACGCTTTTTCGTTGAGTTTTCCCATCTCTGCTGCCACTCTACTATACTCTGGTCACGCATTCGATCTAGTACCGCCTTGCTCGGGCCGCGGATGTTAAGGGCTTTTATTGCTGCTGCCTCTTCAGCCGCTACATCTATCGGCAGTCTTCCTGAGATTACATCAGCTGCTTCATGTGATACTGTTCTAAAAGCGCAACATACCCTTAGGGATGTCAATCTGTGGACACTCAGCATAACTGATAGTCTGTGATCCAGCACAACTCCTAGATACTTCAGACTAGGGTTGGAATCAATAAGATGTCCATCTACTCGTATCTGCAGACTTTCAACCTTTTTCCGGCTGCTGATTAACAAGGCTTTCGTTTTCTGGTATGCTAATTCCAATCCATCTGACTGCAGCCACACCTTAATCTGTTGAACCGCACTCGCGCATTTTGTAGATAGCTCAGCCACAGTCTTTGCAACCACCACAACAGCGATGTCATCCGCATATCCTACTATATGGACGTTGTTTGGTACACTGACCTTGAGTACTCCATCGTACATTATGTTCCACAGGACGGGTCCAAGCACAGAGCCTTGTGGTACTCCTCTACTAATAAAGTGACGTTTTATTCCAGCTTCGGTATCATGATACAGTACACGATCATTGAAATAGTCCCGTAAAATCGTTACCAGATTTTCGGGGACCCCCAGTGAGACAAGCGCCTGTAGTATCACTTCCATCTCGCTGAGTTGAAGACATTCCTAATGTCCAGGGTGATTACTGCGCAATATTGTTTGTTGCCACCTTTCCATCTCTGCCCCGCTATAGCATCTCTGGCTAGATTGCATACGTCGCTGAATGCATCGATTGTTGATCTTTGTTTCCTGAAGCCATATTGCCGCATAGATAGGCCATGAGCGCCTTCAGTAATCGTTTCTATTCGCTTTGCTAATATTTTCTCTAATATTTTTCCGAGTCCATCAATGCGCTATCTGCAGATCACATTCTTCAGCATCATTAGGAAAAAGTCCCCTAACTATTTTCCAAGCATCGCACGGCATTTGGTGGTACAGGATTTTCCTCCTTTTAATTTTGTCATTACGACTTTGTACGCATTTACCCATGGATTCTCCTGGACGTCTTCGATGAGTGCGCTTATCGCTCTTTTTTTGCTTGCCTTAATTGCCTTGCAGAGCTGCTTTTTTTGCATTTGTACAATATTCTCCATATTTCGTAGTCTTCACGTCCTCTGCGCCTTTGCTGATGCCTCCTAAGTTTGAAGGATTCCGAGCGGAGCGCTGCGATTTCCTCATTCCACCAGTACGTTTCCCTCTGTCTGCTGACTGACTTCTTCTCCTCCTCTTGGAGTCGGTATACCATCAATTAAGATATCAAGAGCGTCTTTATCTAGTAGCTTGACTATCTAGCTTTTTCGTTCTGGCCTAGTAGTCGTTGTATTCCTACCAGAGTTCAGTTCCGCAA
Organism: Myopa testacea; assembly: GCA_949629155.1. Classification (NCBI taxonomy): domain Eukaryota; kingdom Metazoa; phylum Arthropoda; class Insecta; order Diptera; family Conopidae; genus Myopa; species Myopa testacea. The sequence continues at coordinate 28,833,307 of OX451347.1, forward strand.
TATCATACAGCAGGGCATTGTGGTCGCTCTGGGTATGCAGGTCTGCCACTGACCAGTTGGTCCTATTCGCAAGAGACGTACTGCAAAACGTGAGGTCGATTACACTGGCCGACAGCCATTTTGTAACGGGCTGTTTGACAGCATATTCTAAAGGATTTTGGTCCGCTGATTCCAAAAATGTAAAATAAAGAAAATAAAACGAGGCGTTTTCGAGATAATCGTTTTTGAAATTTTTGGCAACTTTACGTTAAGGTCCATCCACTTGAAGAGCTAGCACAGCTGACATATGTAACCGATTCAATTACAACTAAGATTATATTAAAGAGGAAGCATGCACGCATATTTTTTGCTAACATTACTTTGAAATCCGAAAAATAGTTACAACCTTTTGCTGAAATCGTAACTTCAAAAGAGGATTTTTTTAAGAAAAAAGACAAAAAACTGCTATATATCTGTATGTAAAAATATGTTCCCGAAACTTTTTTACCCTTTTTATTTTTTGTATCAATAGGTTGAACATTTGCGCGATTTTTAAGCCTAATATCAAAAAAATCTGCAAAGAAATAGTTTCTTGGTGCGCGTTAAAGTGAATTTAGTGCTTTTCACAAATATCTTGGCAATTGATCGTTATTCACGAAACAGTGTGAGTTTGTACTTGATACAGTGCGCGTTTGTTTGTGAACAATGTTTTTGGACTTTCCGCGATTATCATTTCCTAGAAACCCATTGAAATCGGGTTTACATGGATCCTATTCCCGTTGCATGTACTTCATCCTTTTATCGCTATTAGTTCAGATGCGATTATCGAAAACGGCTCGTTTTATTTTCTTTATTTTATCATTTTTGGAATCAGCGGACTAAAATCCTTTAGAATACGTTGTCACACAGCCCGTTACACAAAAAAAATGTTAATTTGTAGGCTAGTGTTATTGAACATCGTCCTGCTTTGTTGTATGTGCTAACTGAGCCGTGGTTCAATAAAACGATATCGAAGCTGGCAAAGGCTTCCATTAAGGCTGTACCTCTTCTAGTGGTTCTATTACTTCCCCATTCAACCGCCCATGCGTTTAAGTCTCCAGCAATCACGACATGGGGTTTTCACTCTGGCATGTGCTACGATACGATCAATCACCGATATGAAGGCTTCTAGTGGTAAGCTAGAGGGAACATAACTGCTGTAAAACTGGATACCTTTTATCGTAGAATGTACAAAATACTCTTGTTGCTGGTCTGGCATGTTCTCAAAGGGGAAACTAGATGCCCAGATAGCACATTTTTTAGTCCTGTCAGCTGCCTAGGTATGATCTGTCTTAACAGCGTATGGCTCACTTAGAATCGCAACATCTATATTCTGCTCCAGCACTGGTTGCGCTAAAAAATCTTGTGCTGCTTCACAGTGGTTCAAATTTAGTTGCAGTATTTTCATTATATAACTGTGTGTTTACCGCCTTTTTGAGCTATCTTTGCTTTCTGGAATGATGGGCACTTAAATCCTCCACATCCGTGATTAATTTCCGTTTTCCCTTCTCTCTCGCATAATATACGAGGTGTCTAAATAAAGTAATGAGACCGGCAACGTCGCTTTCGATCCGGCAACGCTGGAGACGAGAGACTTTCAGCAGCGCCAGGTGCACATTTGATACGACTCCAGTATAAGTTTGAACTCGCTACAGTCATTTGTTCCTCCGTAGTGTTAGTTTTCGTAAAACAGTTTTTTCTTGTCCGTTCTAAAAATGAGTGGCGTCAATTTTGAGCAACGGTGTGCTATCAAGTTTTGCTTTAAACTTGGACACAATGCAACAGAAACATTTGAAAAACTTCGGCAGGCCTATGGAGAAAGTGTTTTATCAAGGGCCCAGGTTTTTCGGTGGTTTAAGGCATTTTCAGAAGGAACAGAGTGGATTGAAGATGAACCACGAAGCGGCCTTCAAGTGCAAACACCGATGAAAATGTCAACAGAGTCCGAGATCTCGTGCGTTAAGATCGACGGTTGACAGAATGATCGCGGTTGAATTTGAATCATTCCTCCGTTCATCAGATTTTGACCAATGAATTGGAGATGAGGAAAATTTGTGGGAAAATGGTTCCGAAAAACCTTTCCCAAGACTAAAAGGATTTCAGAAAGGAAAGTTTTTCTGGAACTCATTTTGGGACACTTGAACACATCAAAACAGCTGTAACCGACCTTGGTGTACGTTTCAGCAATATGACCTTCTCGTCCGCATTTAAAGCACAGCGTTCGGCAGTCATCTACCGCATTTTTACAGTGCTTGGATATATGTCCAAATCCGAGGCATCTATAGCATTTGGTTAATAGTGTTTATTCGTGTATACTGCAGCTACCCCAACCAATCCTAATATTACCGGCCTTCAACAAGATATTTGCATTAGCAGTTGTTATTCGAACTGATGCAGTCTGTGTGCCACCAAATCCTTTGCGCAGGCTAAGCACATCCCCTAGTACGAAGTTTTTCAGGCTAAATTGTTCCGCAACCGCATTAAAAATCTCAGCCTGAACAGTGACTTCGTCTATGTCTCTGATATCGATCAAAACTCTTTCCGATAAGCCACGAACACTTGCCTCCTCACCTAAGTTAGCGCCAATGACGGACCTAACTTTTTCTGCCTTCTCGCCAATTTCGCTCAATTGCAGAAGCATCTCGCCTTTCTGTGTGCGGCGTATCTTGGTTACCGCCTGGCTGAATTCTCCGATATTGGCGTCCGTCTTAATTTTACGGAGTAAATCAGCGTACGAAAGATCACCTTTCTTCGCAATAACAATTGCCTCTGGTCTTGGCTTCTTCGTGACTTTTTCACGTGGTTTTCCTGTTTTCCGTGAACTTACTTCGTCCACTGAACACTGTCGCCAGTATGTGTTTCTACCAGGGTATGTAAGCGCACACTCACGAGCGCACGCGGTCGACTCATGTGCGCGGGCGCGGACGTGTGCGCTAGAACATTTTTTAGCGAACACGACCGTGTGCGCGTTCGCTAAAAATATTTTCCAGCGCACGCGTCCTGTTCGCTGACTGACTCACGTGCGCTTAGCGCACAGGACGCGTGCGCCACAAATTTTTTTAAGCGCACGCGCACACGGTCGTGTTCGCTTAAAAAATTTTCAAGCGCACGCGTCCTGTTCGTTAGGTGACTCACGTGCGCTTAGCGCACAGGACGCCTGCGCTAGAAAATTTTTTAAGCGCACGCGCACACGGTCGTGTTCGCTTAAAAAATTTTTTAGCGCACGCGTCCTGTTCGCTAATCGACTCACGTGCGCACGTGTCCTGTTCGCTAATCGACTCACGTGCGCACGTGTCCTGTTCGCTAATCGACTCACGTGCGCACGCTGTTGTGTGCGCTAAAAATATTTGTGTTTTATTTCTTTATGTTTACAAAAATATTTGTAGCGCACGCGTTCTCCGCTAGATTTTTGGTAATAATAGATAGTTTGAAAAAATAAGCCAATACATTTTGAAACTTCCTTTAAAGCCTTTTTTTGTAAAAATGAAAAAACCCAAATATTGAAAAAATACAAAAATTATTGGAAATTTACTTTTGATTTAGTTGCTCGTAAAAATTGGTGATTATGGAGACAATGCATTAAATAAAATTTTAATAATGGAACAAGAAAAATAATATTATTGATTTTGTTTTATCTATTACTAGTGACCTTGGTTCACCCTGACTATGTGTTATCAATGTCTTCACCTTTTATCGGCAGCAGGTAGAGGGCTGCATTAAATGCATTCCACAGCTTGCATTTTTACCTGCCGATCTCTTGCCGGAAAGTTTTTTGTTGAAAAACAAAAACTTCTATGAAGTGGAATATTTATGGTCTTTCGTCCTAAGGCTTCTGTATACGGCGTTTGTGATTTTCCCTAATTAAGCAATAAAATCCAGACAATGCACTGATATAGGAGTGGTTACGTTAGCTATTGTAAGATGGTTTCTCAGAAAAAACCGAAAGGGTTAAACAGTATGGCCTTTGTATTATTACAATTTGTTTAAACAACAGCGTTATGCTGACGACGCAACGTCGGTCAACGACCAACGCTATTGACCGCCCTTGTAAAGCCAGCTAAGGTTTCATCAAGCTGCCGAATTGCTGCTAACGGACGTCACTGACCGTCGCTGCCATAAATGCATACGGTGCACTATTTTAAACACCTATGCTTGTGCAGTGCCAATGTCGATGACCGCCGTTTCTGCTCATGCAGACGCAGCAACTAATTTTAAGTTCGTTTCTTTTTTTTCTTGTATTGTATTTTCTTGTATTTTTATTGTATTATATCGAATAAGTTTGTAAATATTAAAATTGTATATAAGCAATTAAAGCAGTAATAAAATTTGGCATTTGTTCCACAAACATCAATCAAGTAAGTTTTAGTCAGTTATAGAGTCGGTCCCAAGTACCGAATCTATTAACAAGGACAATCAGGACAAACCAGTTCCTGAACATTTTGGTGACCCCGACGTGATCTGTGATCACAACTGCAAGGAGCAAATACTCATCAAAAGTCGGTTTTTTTTACTTGAAAATTTACTTCATCAACATACAACAATGGCAAACGTGGAGGATCTATTGAAGAACCAAAACGAGCTTGATGAGCAGATTCAACAGCTAATATCAAACTTCAAGAAGGATCCATCGAATCGAAAGACATCTAAGGGATACTATCAGCAGAGGCTCAGCAGATTACAGGAGCTGTACGAGGCATATGAAGAAAATGATTCAACTCTCAGGACACTCTGTAAGGAACCCCTTGAGCTTGAATATTTTTCGAGTGGTTCGTACGAGCGTGTCTCAGAAGCAGCAAAGGACTACATCCAGAAGTTCACGCAGGAAGTTAATTACTGGGCTGCGTTAGACGCTCCAGGAACATCAAGGCCTAAAGGACCGTCAGCAGTCAAGACACCTGTTCCACCGGCACGTAACTCATCCTCTGACCAGATCGTTAACAATCAGTCACAGCTGACAACCGCGGTTGACACAGCTGAACTAGAAGCCATCAGGCTCATTCGCCGACAACAAGCAGTAACAACATCATTGAGGCGGCTACTGGCCAACGACTCCAATGAAGCCCAACCACGCGAGTACTATGAGGTAAGGCTAGACGCTATCAGCCAGCTTTGGCGACAGATCGAAGAGCTACATTTCGCCATTTGGGAATGCAGCAAAGATCCAGAATCAGAAGGCTATGACATCGAAGCATATCTACAACTCGAAGAGGACTTCAGATGCCACTTGGTCGAGTTAACTAAGAAAACAAAGGAATCTTCGAACGTGACAGGCTCAAAATCTCATTACAACCTCAGCGACGCCATTCAGTTGCCAAGAATCACACTTCAAGCATTTGATGGCAACTATTTAAAATGGCGTCATTTTTTCGAAATGTTCCAAGAACTAATTCACAACAAACCACTGGCAACAATTCAAAAAATGTGGTACCTTAAAACAAATCTAACTGGAGAAGCAGAACGTTTAATCAAGCATCTGCCAATCACCGAGAGTAACTACAACACAGCTTGGCAGATGCTTCAAGATCGTTACAACAACAAGCGAATCCTGTCATCAGTTCTGCTGCAAAAGCTCTTGGAACAACCCGCCAGTCACAATGGCGAAACCTCAGCAGCATTCATCAAGGGTCTACATGATACAACTACAGAATGCCTAAACGCACTCAACAACTTGGGAATTGACACATCATCTTGGGGACCCATCCTTCTACATTCGCTATTTAAAAAAATAGACAACAAAAGCCATCTGCTATTCGAGCAGTCACTCCAAAATCCAAAGGAAATACCAACCATCGAGAGCTTCCTCAAATTCCTGGAGTCACGGTTTCAGTACTTGGAGGCCGCGTCCCGCCAAGACAACAAGCACAGGTCAAAAATAATCGCGAGTCTGCCAGCCACAACAACAACGCAACAAACAAAATGCAAGGCATGTGGCGGCGAAGGTCATCCTCTCTTCGCCTGCCGACAATTTCTTCAGTTGACTCCAAAAAATCGACTACAGCTAGTGAAAAAACATAATTTATGCATCAATTGTTTGAAGAGCACTCACAAGTCAAGCAATTGTGTCTCTCGGTCTTGTCTCAAGTGCAATAAAAAGCACAACACATTGCTGCATTTTGAAGAGATTAAGGACACTCAAACAACAAACTCGCCCAAGGGGCTCACCGAATCATCGGCTTCAAAACAACCAAGCGACCTGCATAATCAGTCCGTGAGCTTATCAGCATCACCATCAAACCCAAAAGCCTACGTAATTCTTGCCACCGCCCGAATAAAGGTAGAATCGCCAGAGGGAAAGGCAGTTGAGTGCCGAGCTGTATTGGATTCTGGATCTCAGATCAACATATTGTCTGAGCGTTTGGTAAAGAAATTAAACATGGCCTCCAGTTCCACTTCATTACTAATTAAGGGAATTGGATGTGGCAACCTGAAATCACACAAACGAGTCTTCGCAAAAATTGCATCAACAACAAATGAGTTTTCATCATCGCTTGAAGCCTTCGTACTACCAACAATCATCTCTAACCAACCAATGCAGAATCTGAAAACTTCCACATGGAATATTCCAAGAAACATAAGGCTGGCGGACCCAGACTTTGCGCGGTCCGACAAGATAGATGTCCTGCTGGGTGCTGAATTCTACTTCGAACTACTTTCCATCGGACAAATCAAACTCGAACCACAGGGACCAATCCTACAGAACACTCGGTTAGGTTGGGTAATAGCGGGCAAAGTTAACACTGAAGTTAACTCCGTCGCTACTTGTGGAATATGCAGCGACAATGATGCTCACGTGGAAGACATCATTGAAAGGTTTTGGAAGCTGGAGGAAGTTGGTGAATCAGATGGCAGTAAAACACAAGCCGAGACACGATGCGAAGCGCACTTTGCACAAAACACAACGCAGAATCAAGACGGGCGCTATGTGGTAAGACTCCCTTTTGCTGAAGATACGTCCTTGCTCGGCGACTCAAAGGAATTAGCGCTAAGCAGGTTCTTGTCATTAGAAAGACGCTTAGCAAAAGATGACAACCTTCGAGGCCAATACGTCAATTTCATGAAGGAATATGAAACCCTCGGCCACATGACCGAAATCAGTCTGGAAGATATGTTATCACCAAATTATGTGATTCCTCATCATTGCGTGCTCAAGCCAGACAGTAGTACAACAAAACTGCGGGTTGTGTTCGACGCTTCGGCAAAATCATCATCAGGCGTCTCTCTAAATGACATCATGCACAATGGACCCAAAATCCAAGATGATTTGTTTGCCTTATTGTTAAGGTTCAGATTACCCAGATTTGTCTTCACCACCGACATTGAAAAAATGTTTCGACAAATCCTGGTGCATCCTGACGACAGGCGTTATCAAGTCATAATTTGGAGGAACGACTATCGAGAGGCAGTGAGATACTACACACTCAACACAGTAACCTATGGCACACGCGCCGCTACTTACCTGTCTACAAAATGTCTGCAAGAGCTGTCAAAAAATGGAAAGAGAAAATATCCCTTGGGAAGCAATTTGCTAGCAGAGAACTTCTACGTCGACGATGGACTGGCCGGATCCGACAGCCTAAGCGAGGCCATTGCCATGCAAGAGCAACTCAACAAGCTGCTATTATCAGGTGGCTTCAAACTGAGAAAGTGGTGTGCCAATCATCCAAAATTGTTACAAGGCATACCCTCAAGGGACCAGGAAGTCAACCTAAACTTCGACGACGACACATCCACAGCAATAAAAACCTTGGGCTTAACTTGGATTCCAAAGTCAGACGTCTTTTGCATAAAGGCTACTGTGAACCAAGGCACAAGGATCACGAAAAGAATTGTATGCTCTGAATTGGCAAAAATATTTGACCCACTCGGAATCCTGGCACCCGTCACAATCACAGCAAAAATCTTCATTCAAGAGTTGTGGAGCATGAAGGTGCACTGGGATGAAGCATTGCCGGCGTCCATGCACACAAAATGGACTAACTTCCGCTGCTCACTCGACAGTATCAATGGGATGCAAATCTCCAGACATATGTACAAGGGTTCATGTCCAAAAACGTTGCAGCTACACGGGTTTGCAGATGCGTCTGAAAAGGCATATGGAGCAGCCATATACATAAGAGCGACTATGCCAGACGGTACTGTACTCGTAAGGCTATTATGTGCAAAATCAAGAGTAGCACCGTTGAAGAAGCAAACAATCCCACGTCTCGAATTATGCGCTGCATTATTGTGTGCGCAGCTAATGGATAAAGTCAAGACGATGGTGGGATACGCAGAGAAGTCAACCCATCTTTGGACAGACTCACAGATTGTTTTAGCATGGATTTTGACGGGACCTGCGATCTACCGAACGTTTGTTGCTAACAGAGTTGCACAGACTCTGGCGCTATCATCACCAGAACAGTGGCGTCACGTTGGCACCAGAGACAACCCGGCCGACTTAGTTTCAAGAGGCACATCACCAAAGCAACTCGCCTCCTGCAGCATGTGGTTCTATGGACCACTGTTTCTACATGGAAGAGAATCAACCTGGCCGGCACCACCACACAAGGAACACATAATTTTGTCAGGGGAAGAACGGAAGCGAGAGGTCAGCTCATTGACGGCAACAAACTCTAGCATGGAAGATCTGATCTACAAGATTAACAACCGAAACTCCTTTGCCACTCTTCAACGCATCGTCGCATATGTACTTCGCTTCATTCGTCATTTGAAAGATCCCACATCAAGAATTCAAGCCAAAATTCAACTCACAGTAGAAGAATTGGACGAGTCCATGACTGTCATCATAAAAACTGTGCAAAATGCAGATTTTCAAACAGATATCAACCAACTCAAAAGGAAAAGGGACCTTGAAAAATCGAGCCCTTTGTTGGGGCTGTCACCATTCATTGATGAGGACGGCATTCTTAGAGTTGGCGGCCGACTCACCTCCTCTTCACTACAGTACAACGCCAAGTACCCAATATTGCTACCATACAATGATACCATAACAAAATTAATTGTGGAGATGTATCACAAGGACAACTTCCATTGCGGTCCTCAAGCATCACTAGGGTACACAAGACAACGGTTCTGGCCCTTAAAGGGCAAAACAATCGCACGATCAGTTGTACAGAAGTGCATAAGATGCTCCCGAGTTAAGCCAAAACTCCTCACACAAATAATGGGAAACCTTCCCACTCATCGCGTGCAGCCTGCACGACCGTTTATAAACAGTGGAGTGGACTTCTGCGGCCCTTGCTACATACATTACAACATTCGTGGAAAGAAACCGACCAAGGCCTACATTGCAATCTTCTGCTGCTTCGCCACAAAGGCAGTACATCTTGAACTGGTTTCCGACTTATCAACTGATGCTTTCCTCTGTGCACTGAAACGATTCATAGCTAGACGAGGACATTGCAAGAACATCTACTGTGACAATGCCACTAACTTTGTGGGCGCCAACAACCTATTAAAGGAATTGGAATACAGCATGCATTCTGATGAAGCTCAAGAAGCAATCACCAGCACCTGCATTAAAAGGGGGATCAACTTCAAATTCATACCGCCCAGGGCTCCTCATTTTGGTGGCCTGTGGGAAGCAGCAGTAAAGTCTACAAAAGGATTGCTCGTTAAAGGCGTATCTAAGGCGTCTTTAACCTATGAAGAACTGGAAACCACCATAATCGAAATCGAAGCCGTTCTCAACTCCAGACCACTAACAGAGATGTCATCAGACCCAAACGACTTGGCAGCATTAACTCCAGGGCATTTCCTCATAGGAGAGCCATTAACATCCCAGGTCGATGCAAGAGCAATTCCCATGAAGGCAAGATTGGGAAAGCGCTGGCAAATCATCACGCAGATAAAAGACGAATTTTGGAACCGCTGGTCGCGAGAATATCTATGTGAGCTTCAACAAAGAACGCGATGGAAAAATCCATGCCCAAACATCGAAATAAACAGACTAGTCGTGATTAAGGAAGACCACACTGCACCGCTAGAATGGCCTTTAGGCAGAATCATTAAAATCTACAAAGGTGATGACAACATGGCCAGAGTTGCAGAAATAAAAACCTCAAGGGGAATATGGAAGCGTCCCATACACAAACTAGCGTTGCTGCCAATAGATAGTGAAGAAAATGCTGACCCAGAGCATCAAGAGAGGGATGAGACCGATGCAGCACCAGCAAAACGATCAAGATGGAAACAATCATCAATAACCTCCGTCAACTTAACACTCGTAACACTCATGTTAGCTCTCCTACTGCCCCTCACATTCGCCTCACCAGTCATACTTTCGGCGCTCCCGGAAAAACCTGGTCTGTATTTCGAAGGGATTGGAAACATCCACCTGGTCATGGCTGAGTGGAAGCTAATCATCTACTATGACCTACAACCAATAAGGAGAAATGTAGAAAGGTATCAAAACGGAATTCTGACGCTGGACAGCTTGTGTACAAAAATGCACACTCAAACCAGCTGTAGCACGCTGGTTAAGCAATTCAAGGAAACGCGCACTCAGGCACAATTAGACAGCCACTTACCTTTTTCGAAACGACAAAAGAGAGCCGCAATGGACATAGTCGGCAACGTGGCCCACTCTCTATTTGGTTTATTAGATTCCGAATACGCGGACCAAATGTCAACAACGATTCGGCACATCAGTCAGAACGAAGGCCACATTGCGACACTACTCAAAAATCAAACTTCAATTATAAATTCCACGCTCAATATCATCAAGACCGATCAAGTCAACATCGACAAAAAATTCACACAAATCGATGCCGAGTTGGCTAAATTAAGGTCTATAGTTCTCTCAAACAAGGACGAAACGTTACGGACAAGGGTGTTCGAAATCTTCACGGTTCTGGCTGTACAACTATCAATGATAAGGGTGGACATGCAACAAATTCAAGCTCTAATCCTGGACGTACTCACGGATGTTCATCATGGGAAAATCAATCCACTAATCCTGACACCCGATCAGCTGGCACAGGAGATGGTGAACATAAAAACCTACGTCGACCCGTCTCTACAATTCCCGGTCCAATCCAAGGATTTGATGAAGTTATACCAGCTGATGAAGGTTACGACGGGAGTCTCAAGGGATCACATCTTATTTCAAGTGCACCTTCCCCTGACTGGCCACGATCCGTTCTCACTATTTAACATTCTACCGATTCCGAGCTTCAAGGCTAACATGATGGTCACCATCACTCAGACAACAAATCTACTAGCCGCAACTCCACATAGGGATCATTACTTTCCGCTAACAGAACCATTGGATACAAATTGCGTCATGATCACGAATGACGAGTATTTGTGTTCAAATGTAAATATAATATTCACTAAGGAATCAGAGGTGTGCGCATGTGAGATAGAACTGCTCAACAATAAAAGCAGCGCACACTGCTCGATAGAATACTCAAACCGCAGCGTCGCGCTATACAAGATGGCAACCGCTAACCAATGGATATACTCAACAAGAAGGCCACTGCAATTAACAGCAGTTTGTAACTCATCAACGCAACAAGTTACGCTGATAAACTCAGGAATGATGCAGGTAGACCCGGGATGCCTAATGAAGGGTGACTCTGTCACACTTCACACTAAACACATCGTCAACACAAGCTTCCAGGTGTTCTACACCGCCTTTCCTGACCTACCTCAAATGACTTTAAGGAATGAGTCAGTCAGCACCAACACAATCGGTAATCTGAGTCGATACGAACACCACTTGCGAGAGCTCACCGCCCTTCAGCACCAACTAGCCAACAACAACATCTTGGAACTACCAAATCAGATAATAGCGGATCGTCGGCATCACATGACAATCGGCTATTCCGCATTCTCATTATCCATCGTAGTGCTTGCCACCATGATCTGGAAGTGGTACAGGCGATGCAAGAATTCCCAACAAGCCATGGCCCCACAGCCACGCCCAAGACAACTACAATCAACAAGTAATGTTGAGCCTATTGAAGCAAGGCTCAACGCGGCGGAGGATGTTTAAACAACAGCGTTATGCTGACGACGCAACGTCGGTCAACGACCAACGCTATTGACCGCCCTTGTAAAGCCAGCTAAGGTTTCATAAAGCTGCCGAATTGCTGCTAACGGACGTCACTGACCGTCGCTGCCATAAATGCATACGGTGCACTATTTTAAACACCTATGCTTGTGCAGTGCCAATGTCGATGACCGCCGTTTCTGCTCATGCAGACGCAGCAACTAATTTTAAGTTCGTTTCTTTTTTTTCTTGTATTGTATTTTCTTGTATTTTTATTGTATTATATCGAATAAGTTTGTAAATATTAAAATTGTATATAAGCAATTAAAGCAGTAATAAAATTTGGCATTTGTTCCACAAACATCAATCAAGTAAGTTTTAGTCAGTTATAGAGTCGGTCCCAAGTACCGAATCTATTAACAAACACAACCAACACATCAGAAGTCAACAAGGTAATAGAGTCGGTCCCAAGTACCGAATCTATTAACAAGGACAATCAGGACAAACCAGTTCCTGAACACAATTAAAAAATTTACATTGTAATTTTTGTGATACCTACTTTTTACATATTTATATTTTTACGAGCAACTAAATCAAAAGTAAAGTTCCAATAATTTTTGTATTTTTTCAATATTTGGGTTTTTTCATTTTTACAAAACAAGGCTTTAAAGACAGTTTCAAAATGTATTGGCTTATTTTTTCAAACTATCTATTATTACCAAAAATCTAGCGGAGAACGCGTGCGCTACAAATATTTTTGTAAACATAAAGAAATAAAACACAAATATTTTTAGCGCACACAACAGCGTGCGCACGTGAGTCGATTAGCGAACAGGGCGCGTGCGCACGTGAGTCGATTAGCGAACAGGACGCGTGCGCTAAAAAATTTTTTAAGCGAACACGACCGTGTGCGCGTGCGCTTAAAAAATTTTCTAGCGTCAGCACATTTTTCAAATGTGGCGACAGCGTCCATCATAGAATTTAGCAAATGGCTAGGAGAACTTAGAAATTTGGCCTACATTGTTTCAGACTCCCTACCTAGTAATATCAGCGATCGTAGCGGAAAGACGAAAGGTAATCGTTTCGTGTATACGAGTGTAACCAAAAAGGGCTGTATGCTTTGTGACAAGGGTTGCAACAATTTGGTTGAATGTCAAATGTTCCTACGGTCGCCGATTCAAGATCGATGGACAAAAGTGAAACATTTAAAATTATGTTTTTGTTGCCTCAAAAGTAAACATCAGGCGTCCAAATGTTCACAAATGAAATACTGTGGTATAAACGGTTGCAAGCGTGATCATAACAGCCTTCTGCACCCCCAAAAGGAGTTGCTCGATTCATCGACAGAAAGAAGCGGGAGAGATACATCAAACATCAATGAGTCTAATACTTCCATGTCCTCAGGAACGCAAACTCAGCCCAGAAGTTGTCATGTGGGTACTGGCCAGCACAACACCAAAGTATTATTCCAAGTTGTGCCCATTAAGTTATATAGTGAGCAACGCGTCATCGAAACATACGCTTTTATAGATGATGGCTCCATTGTCTCAATGATTGACCTAGAGATGGTGCGACAATTGGGAGTCAGAGGAAAGAAAGACGTTTTGGACGTACAGTGGTTACACAACCAAAACATGAGACAAAATTCTGAATGGGTGACAATCAGAATTAGTGGTGTACATGAAGGTGCAACAATATATGAAATGTTGAACGCCTATACGACACTTAATTTGGAATTACCAAAACAAGCAGTCGTCCAAAGTGAACTATCATGCAATTATCGAAATGCACACTTGTTCAACCTTCCGCTGACAGCTTATAGAGACGCCCAACCCAAATTAATAATTAATTTAGCCCACGCCTTCCTAACAGTCCTAACTGGAGGCCCCTATAATAACAGAAGACAATGAGCCAATAGTAATGCGAACGAATCTAGGGTGGGTAGTGTATGGTTCTCTTAGCCATCAACCAAAGGTTAGGGAACAACAAGCGCTCTTTTGCCAGAATAAAGAGTTTAATACCTTTGGCATTAAACCCGTTTTGAAAAAGGTGATATCGAAAAACGATGAGCGTGCACTACATCTTTTGAAGTCAACTACAAGATGGAACGGTGAACGTTGAGTCCGGGCTGCTATGGCGATCTGATTTTCCGCAACTTCCAGATAACTTTCTATCAGCACAAAAGCGATTGGAAATAATAGAGAGAAAGATGGTGTATGATAAAGGGGTACGCCAAAGAATACCGTGAAAAAATTCAATACTATATCGAGAAAGGATACGACAGGAAATTAGATGAATCAGAATCATTTGCCACACTTTACAGTAAAAAACCCAAATAAGGCTGGCCTACGACTTGTATTCGATGCTGCAGCGAAAGTGCAGAATATTTCATTGAATGATGAACTGATGTCTGGTCTTGACATAAATAAATCTTTAATATCCATTCTGTTCAAGTTTCGGGAAGCCCCAGTAGGTGTGTGCGGAGATATAAAGGAGATGTTCCACCAAGTTGGTGTTATCAAACGTGATCAGGACTGCCAAAGGTTTCTTTGCAGAAACGGCGATAAAAACAAGCCGCCTGATATCTATGTAATGCAAAGGCTGATATTTGGAGCCTCATATTCTCCCACAATAGCCCAGTACATAAAGAATTTGAACGCCGAAAGATATAGGAACACAAGCCCTAGAGCCGTTCAAGGTATAATAGAGAGACACTATGTGGAAGACTACGTAGACAGTTTTCGCTCAGAGGAAGAAGCAAAAGAGGTTGTGAAACAAGTGATAAAAATTCACATTAGTGGAGGCTTTACCATAAGAAAGTTTATCTCAAATAGCAAAAAATTGAAAAGTGATTTAGGCGACACGCGTCTGATGATGGTTCAAACATTCCAGTGGGAGGCAACTTGGAAAGGGTTCTCGGGTTACATTGGTCAACAGAAGACGACACTTTCGTCTTTATATTAAAATTTGGCAAAGTGCTACATGCGATTTTGGAACGGAGAAGACGACCAACAAAACGGGAAGTTTTGAGTTTAACGATGTCTGTCTTCCATCCCTTTGGTTTTTTTGCAGACTTCCTGGTAGTATCGAAAATACTGTTGCAGATGATATGGAGGTCAGGCATAACTCTATGCAAACACCGGCGCCACACAATCCCGAGTCTACATTTTTGAGGAAGCAGTGTAAAGTTGTTCAGAACATGAAAAACTGTTTCTGCAAAAGGTGGATAGCCGAATATTTTTTGGATCTGACGAGACGGGCGAAATGGTGCTTGCCCCAACGGCCATTAAATGTCGGTTCTTTAGTTTTGCTCATCGAACCTGAAAAGTCGCGCTCTCGATGGCAACGTGGAAGAGTCATCGAAGAGTCATGTTCCACAGAAATAAGAACACCAGAGGGAACCTTAAAACGTCCGGTCTCAAGGTTAGGGGTTCTGGACGTAGAGCAGCCGACTAGTGGTGAATTTTCTCTATCTCAGTTGACTCACGGGTGCGGGGATGTTGAACGTACCAAAAGAAGGGACGTTTCTGAACGCAACCCAAACAAAAAAAATTACATGACGAAACCCTTTTTGGCATCAAGACGTCAGCAAGAACTAACCAGTCAGAAGTAAAAAACGAAGAAATAAACGAATCTAATCCGTGTTTATTCTTCTACAAATTCATTAAGTTTATTTGATAAAATATTTTCAATAAAATAAAATTAACAATATAGTAATATGGAATAAAAATAATACCGTATTCCTACATCAACCCAGCCATCAGCATCCATTCAAAATTCTAAACAGAGATTATGAGATTATTATGATTATTGTTTCCAATTGTTTACAAAATAAGTAAAGTGATTAAATAAACCTAATTAAGCTGATTAAAGTAACAGAAGACGTAACGGAGTAACGTAAAGTAACGGAGGATATGAAGACTATGCGAATAATGTGAACTATAATAAATAAAAAATGTTTGTGCATGCACAAACATTATTATAATATATTATAATTTTTAAATGATACTATATGAGATTCTTCTTAATTACTGCCCAACATAGGAAGAAAGAATACATCAATACAAGCTTTATTTTAGTTAGGTTAGGTTAGGTTGGTTTGGCTGTCCCTAAAGACACACTTAGATCATATGCGATGCCATATGGATCTCACCATCAAAACTTTAGCTCATCCATCCCGAGCTATTTATATAACGTCCCATACCCCCTATCTTGAGGGGTATCATTTCGCAGAGGTTGTTGTAAAAAAGCTCCCATGTGGGTTTGCCTTCTTTGGGCCAGAGCTGGACAGCTGCACAAGAGATGCGTTACCGTCTCTTCCTCCTCCTCATCCCTGCAGCTCCTGCAAAAGTCATTTGCGAAAAGCCCCATGCGCTTTGCGTGAGCTTCAAAAAGGCAGTGACCTGTTGTGACTCCTATCACCCGGCGAATGTTCTCCCTGCTCAGCGAAAGGAGGTCTTTTGAATTCTTTTAATGGTAAGTGGGCCATAGCTGCCTTGCAGTCTTGCATGTCACCAGCTCCTCCCACCTTTTATTAGCCTCTTTTAAGGCGTATGATTTCATAGTTAGCATAGTTAGTAGCAAGCGGCATACCTCTACGTGAGTTATCTGGGCTAATAACTAGTTCAGTCCCCTGGCGGGCTAGTTCATCCGCTCGGAAGTACCCTGCCTGAACGGAAGTTCCTGAAACCCAGCACATTTAGAGGTTGGTGGCAGCTTATTACCACCATAGAAGTGGTGAAGTTTTCATCCAGGGCTTTTATGGCTGCCTGGCTGTCCGTACAAATACGGATAGCCCTATTGTATGTCTGATTGTCCTTCAGCCAGTCGCAGATTACCAGCACTTCCGCCTGGAATAGGGCTGCCATACGTCCCGGTTTTCCGGGACATGACCCGGTTTGAGCGCCTGTGTCCCGGGGTCCCGGTTGGTACTAAAATTGTACCGGTTATTACATATTGTTATAACTATGGACATGTTACGAAAAAATATATGCTATATATGCTATAAATGAATTATGTATAATAATTTATGTTAATAAATTATATTTATTATAAATTATACATATATATATTTATTTTTTTATGTAAATAATAATTAACAATACATGTGTATTTCGGAAATATTTATTATTTACTTTTACGTATTAAAAGTATATTCAATAAGGAAGCTGTGAATTGCCTTTTCCTTTAGAGCTGGGCCACAAAACGGCAGCGACAGTGTCAGTGTTTCTCTCATCATGCAAACCTTATGGGAAAAAACACTGCCGAGTAGGGGAAAAATTATAGACTCTAGTCCGGCAGTGAGCAGTGAAATTAAAATCCTCTCATTTTTGGGATAAAAGTGTTGCACACCTTTTAGACAAAATCTCACTCAAACAAATACAAATGTGAAAACAAATGACAAATGACAGATAGCGCTGCGCGCTGCCACTGTTCTCATTGTAGGCTGACAGCGAAAGTGAGAGAAACACTGACACTGTCGCTGCCGTATTGTGGCCCAGCTCTTACACATTGAGAAAATTAAGGAATTATATACATGGATAAAAATTTGTATAGCGTATTTCTCATATATTTTTCCAATCGGCTTATCTATGTATCCCGGTCTGTATTTGAATATTTATGGCAACCCTAGCCTGGAAATAAAGAACAAATACTGTATAAAATATGGAAGTGTAAATTTATTATCGTTATATGGAACTGGTATTTATGTTTTATATATATTATGCACATATAAAACACATAATATTTTTAATTTTTGTTTTGACGTTTCCAAAAACACATTTTTCACCTCAACAAGGCCACAAGATTTTTACGTCGAGGCCACAAGTTTTTTGCAGCGAATCAAAGTTTTTACGGCGAGGCCACATGTTTTTTGCAGCGAATCAAACTTATCTTTCATAGTGTTAGTGAAATTCAAGCAAAAATGCATAAGTGTGTACACCGAATTTGAGAGTGTCCCATCTCTTAATCTCTGCTTCTAAATGGACACTTGCGTTTGTTTACATTATCATCTCCATCGTACTCCATTGAATATATGATTATAAATATGGATAGAATGTGTCTTTATCTTACTAAAATTACCATTAACTATTTTTTTTAAAAACTGGACTTATACCACTTTCAACTACAACAGCTTGGCTTGATCAAATAATTTAGCGATTGTGCATTGCTTCACGAATGCTTTATAATTATTAATATCACTGCGATCACCAGCTTTAAAAATTGGAATAATTAAGCAAGCTTTCCAGGAAATGTGTTGGGGCGAATGTTTTTGTAAAAGATTTTGAAAATGTCTAGAAAAAAGATAAGTGGATTGTAGTGCATTACTGGATTTAAAACCATTATATTCCATGCAGCAGGATATCCATTAGATTTGCGTTTACAATTTATATACTCCCAAAAATGTTTTGGGTTAGATTTTAAATTGCTTTCGATTTTAAATATATAATTTTTTATAAAGGAACCTATATAGAAAGTCAAATTAATTTCGAAGGCGAACAAATTTTTCTGAATTTCTTAAACACTTTGTTCTTGACATTTTTTAAATTCGCTAATCTAAAATTAAACCACTGAGGTTTGTTTCCAGGAATAGTAATTCTTTTAGTAGGAACAAACTGCGATGCCGAAATATGAAGTTTAGCACACAACAACTCGTACATTCTAGAAAGGTCAGCACAATTAATTAATGGATTCCAGTCATCTTAGATAAGAATTCATTGATCGCAACAAAGTTTCCTTTGGCGAAATCAAGCTGAGTTGATGAAGCAACTGCTACTAGGCCGAATTTATAAAAATCAAATTCAATGATCAAGGCATTATGATGTATACTATTTTTGATGATAGGTAAATGCTTTTATAACAATTTGCTTTTAGGTCGCTAGTAATAAAAACTGGACCTAGGGTTCTATGTAAACCATTCTTGGTGTCATTTATTTCACAAATATCATTAGATAAACCAGTAAGAAAACTATATTCGGCCTGGCCGAATCTTAGATACCCTACACCTTAAAAGTTTTTAGGAGTTTTTAGGAATTTTAGGAATTAAGGTTTTATGCCAATGCATTTTTTTATAAATTGATTCTACATTTATATGTATTATATTCGTTTTATTTGCTCGTTTACAAATCTGAACAAAGAATATTTATACAAAATTTCATATTAATTGATTACATATTATAAAATTACAGACTTATATAAGGATTTATGTAGGACGATTGTGCCATATTACCCTTTCGTCCATGTAACCTAAAAGTATGCGCGCCACGCCCATTTTCTGCAACGTAAAATATAATAATGTCGCTTGATATTGAAATTTTATTGTAATATCTTAAAAACTAGAAGAAATATGTGGTTATAAGGAAAGCTATCTTATAATCACATTGAATCACAGACGGGTATAAATAGTAGGCGTGGTCGTTACCCGTTTTCAAAACAAAATAATTGGCATACTATTTTTATACCCTGCACACGAAGTGAGAGGGTATATTCACTTACTGCTTCCGTTAGTAACGCATTAAAGGAGGCGTGACAGGTATAGGAAAGTATATATATTCTTGATCAGCGTGACCTCCTGAGTCGATTTAGCCATGTCCGTCCGTCTGTCTGTCTGTTTGTCCGTCTGTCCGTCTGTGGAAATCACGATTACAAGAGAACGAATAGAGATATCTTCTTCAAACTGGACACGAATATTGTCTATCATTAGAAACTCATCGCTATTGAAAATGGGCAAAATCGGACCATTACCACGCCTACTTTTTATAGTGAATATAAATTAATCCATGCTTATAGCTCAATTTCGCAGTTTGTAGAACGAATTTGGGGTTGAAATTATGTCCAGAAGTAGACTGACCAAAAAAAGATTACCACAAATGGGCGTGGTCCGCCCACTAATGAAATAAAATTCGATTACAGGAGAACGAATAGAGATATTTTCATAAAATTTGGCACGAATACTCTCTGTCATCACAGGCTATTTGAGATTGAAAAGGAAAAAAATTAGACCATTGCCACGCCAATTTTTAAGTAAACGTGTGTAGGGTATATGAACTTCGGCCACGCCGAAGTTAACACTCTTTCTGGTTATTATTGTGTTCAAATTTAAGCTTTATTTCCGTGGTAATAAATTTGCTTTCATGAGCTATACTGTATAAGCAGTGTAAAAGTGGGCGGACCGCGGCCACTTTTGCTGTAATAATGTTTTATTAGAAAATAAGTTGTTATGTAAAGTTTGATTCAGGATGTTTATACATATATTTAACAATATAACCATTTGAGAACCTCTTTTACCTGTATAACCTAAAAGTGGGCGGATCACGCCCATATTTGGCATATCAACGGATGAAGTTACTCTATACCCAGAAATGAAATTTTGTTATCATAACTAAAAAATAACGGCTGATATCAAATTTTTACTAAAAAATGGGCGTGGTCGTGGACCGATTTTGCCCATTTTCAATACCAACCTGCACACCCTAAGAAACAATATTTCTGTAAAATTTCATCACGATATCTTCACCGGTGCTCCTGTGATCGTGATTTCAACAGACAGACAGACAGACAGACAGACGGACGGGCATGGCTAAATCGACTCAGGAGGTCGCGCTGATCAAGAATATATATACTTTTCTATACCTATCGTCTCTATTTCTATGCGTTACACATTTCGTGACAAAGTGAATATACCCTTAACCTTAAGGTGTAGGGTATAAAAATAGCTCGTAACAGTGTTTTTAATATCCGATGAGAGATTGAAAGGAAGTAGACATTTATCCACATAGGGCCAAGATATACCACTTAAATTAAAGTCACCCATGACAATCGTGCTGTGACAAGAATTAAGATTATCTAATATGCGAATTATGTTATCTAAGTGCTTTTGGTAAGCTTCATAAGAACTATTAGGAGGGATGTATGATACGAAAAGTAAATTAAGTTAACGTGCTGATTTGTACACAAATTTGTTCAATACTGTTATCAATAACAGGAAACTTTAATAGTTTACTGAGAAATATACTTTTAACTGCAAGCAGCACTCCACCACTTCTACTTCGGCCCAAAGCAATAGGACAGCGATCATGGCGATAGATAATATAGGAGCTGTCGAAAAGTTCTCTAGAGGAGATGTCACTATGTAGCCAGCTCTCTATGATAGCCACAAAATCGTATTCATGGAGAGACATAGCGAGTAAAAATTCCGAAGTCTTCGTCCTGATGTCACCCATATTTTGGTAATAAATCGAATATGACGCTAAAGTAGATTCATCTCGATATTCAATGCTTTTAAGGAGCTGTATTGGGTCTTGTGGATCCCATCAGATAATCAGATGACAACCATTCTAATGTTGAAACGGGTGGCAAGTACGAATACCGCAATGGAGGCAGTCTGGTAAGATGGGGATGCAGGATTCAAGGTTGCTGAGTAACGATGATTGCTAAAGACGATGGATTCAGAGAAGCCAAGTTTACTGGTGACGGTGGGTTCAATGCTCCGCCCAATAAGTTTTTTGGCCTATTTATGAAAGGTTTGACTTTTACTGAAAGTGGCCATAATTCCTTGTTGAAAGCTTTGATGTACAAAGGTGATGGTACACCAAGTTTGCCGACATTCAACTTTGCCGAAACATAGTTTCAAATATCCACAGGTTCAGTTTTTACGTCAAAGCTTGAAATATGAATAAACTTCATATTGTGCACAACGGAGAAAGCATCACAAGTTGGAGCACTACCAACAACAATGTTGTGGGAATGGCTGGTGGCTTCTCGGTTTTAACTGTTTTTCATCTTCTTAAAGTGATCCAATCGTGGGCAGGTATAATGCCACCAACCGTGTCCTCCATTGTTGTACAATCAATTGAAACTTGAGTAGTGCAACCTGCTTCATCCAAAGATCCACTGGGATTGGGAGGACGAGCAACAGCCATCACGGGAGCGTCAACATGCCTAAAAGCAAATCTGCCAAAATTCTAGCTATTTTTAATAGTTATTCCTTTTTTCCGGTTTAGCTTTAGCAGTTCAGCAGTTGCTTATTGGAATTATTAGAATTAGGCGACACAGCAACAATATCATTTGTCGTGTTTACAGTAATTTCATTGCATAAAATTTGTTGAAACCCAATTTTGAGTTCATTTACTTCACTATTTAATGTACGTAGCAAAGATAATAATTCAGATGAGGATTTTAGGCAGCAATCACAAAGAAAAATAATATTTAGATTGTCCGCAATAACTTTAAATTCAATATCATCAATTTTACCACAAAGTTTATGGAATTCGGACTTGCATACGCCGCACAGTGGCCGGTTTTTCAATGTCACCGATTTCAAAATAGGTTAGGTCATATGAAAGAAACCTGAGAACCTAGGGAACCAAAAAATTAAAGATTTATCTTGATTATTTTATTAGTAACTATGCAATAAAAAACAGCAATTTTTATTCTCAACTAGAACACATTTTTTAAATCTTTCCCAGATTTAGATATCCATATCTCTGTCAATATTTCAGATATTAAGTTCCGGTTTTTTTTATTAAATTCTTGGATATATTCGTTGTATAAATGTTGTTACAATTGAGTAAAACTGTTGGATAGTTATTACGTAACAAGAATTGCAGAAATGCTCCAAATTTGGTTAAATTTCGTCGTATTTTGGAGCAGGAATTTTTTGCTCCTAAAGACTCCAAAACGAATTTTACACCATTGTTAAGCTGGAATTTTTCTCTAAAAGCCTATACCCATTATGTTTGCATCGGTTTGCCCCACCGGGCCCTAGAGCTCATTATATGAGTCAAAGTCACACACTGCAAACGTTTTTAATATGTTTTCCGTTATTTTTTCTTTGTTAGTGTTATACTTTTCTTTCAAATTATATATATACTTCAAAGTATGGAGGTACTGGCGTAGTTTGCAGTAATTAGGTTTTTTTTAATTATCAGGTAATTAGCTCTTGTACTGTAAATGTGAACAGATTATTGCTTTCATTGGAAGAGAATTATGTGAAAATTCTTGGCCTTTGATGTCATAAAAGATAACCGAAGAAGTTAATAAAATTAGGAGGCAAATTGATGAACTTTAGACACGGCTATTTGAGTATCATGGCCATATTATTCAAATATATTTCAAACTTCTGCTCACCATGATTGATGGAAAAGTCGGACAAGCCTCAACTGATACTTAGGCGTCCTCTAGCTGTATTAAATGCCATCAAACCGCGAGTACACTAAGCCAAGCACCAGCAGATGCCAATTATTCTGAAGAGGCATACGAATTCGGATTGCCGCCTCTTCACACTAGAATTCGTTTCATGGAACATATATTCGGAGCAACAGGAACAGTTGGACAAAATGCAGTGAATATGGAGAAACGGAAGCTGAAAAAAAGCCAAATAGAGGAACAATATCGTGAAATAGGGCTAATAATTAACCAGTCAAAACAAGGAGAGGGAAATACGAATGATGGAACACCGCTAGAAGATTTTTCCCAGATCCTGAGAAGGCAGATTTCATTACAGGACTGGACGTTGAATTAATTAAGCGATTCAAAATAATAATAGAAGTTAAAGCAAGCAGCAGGATGATTGATGTCAAAAAAGTTGGTGAATATGCAAAGAAAACCGCATCAACAATTCATAAAATTTTTTGTCATGGCGAGCAAATTATTGAAAATAGTCTACTTTGTAACGAACTTTCGGCCGGGATAATCTCAGCGGCCTCCAGGGTTCAAATTACAAGACTCGGATTCGGTTGTATTTTATTTTAATTATTTATTTATTTATTCAATTTTGTTCACTTATTAGTTGGTATACTTCCCTTGTTACAGCGAACTGTGAAGTTTTGGTTCCGGTACGTCGGTCACTGGACGTCTTGGTTCGTTGTTGCACTGCTTGCTCGCTCCTTGGATCTCACTATGCCTCCTGGTTGACTGATCCGTGTGTTTCCTTGATCTTCTGATCTCTGATCCTTGTGTTTACCTTCGTGCGCGTGGCGACTGACTGATCTAGTTCGACTGCTAGCTGACTGATCCGCGTATGCGATGTGCACTCTAGGTCGACTACTAGCTGACTAATCCGCGTATGCGATGTGCACTCTAGTTCGACTGCTAGCTGACTGATCCGCGTATGCGATGTGCACTCTAGTTCGACTGCTAGCTGACTGATCCCTTCTGTAGTGCTGCTTGTGTATTTATATGTTCTGAGTTGCTTGTTCTTGGTTTCCAAGTTTGTTCGTAAACAGGTTCCCGTTGTTCGTCGTTGCTATGTTTCTTGTAAGTGTTGCACTTAGTTCGCAAACATGTTCCCGTTGTTCTGCTTGTGTTGCTTTCAGCTCGTAAACATGTTCCCGTTGTTCTGCTTGTGTTCTGTTTGTGTTGCGCTTCGCTTGCAGACATGTTCCGATTGTTCTCAGCTCGTAAACATGTTCCCGTTGATCTTCGCTGCTCTGGTTGTGTTGCGCTGAGATCGTAAACATGTTCCCGTTGTTCTGTGGTTCTGTTTGTGTTGCGCTTAGTTCGCAAACATGTTCCCGTTGTTCTTCGCTGCTCTGTGGTGAGTTTTCCCAACAATCAGGGTTGCTTCCTTGACGAACTGATGACGTAGTTGCTTGTGACGTTGTTGTGCGGTAATTTTCGTCCTTCGAAAATTATCGTTACAACTTCCACTTGGTGATCTTTCTGAAGAAGCACAAGGAAAAAGAAACAAGGATTACGGATTCTTTCGTGAAGACAACACAAGGAAAATTTCAAGATATTGTACAATGTAGCAATGAGGATCTACTTGCAGTTTTGCTGTGCACATCGGATTCATATATTTCAAATATCCGCCAAAAATGGAAATCTAGCACAAAATTTACTACTAGATGAGCGGAATTCTATCAATGAATGTTTTGAAAAACTTGTTTAATTTGCACTAGTTCCTTATTTATTACCTTATTTTAATTAATGTATTTTATTAATATGTTCGTTATTGATAATAAAAAGTCTTTAATGATTAAATAAAAAGAAACGTATTATTTTTATAATCTCTTTTTTTAGGCTTTTAAGAAAATGTTAATAGGTACCCTGATTGAAACTCTCATATTTCTGGTTTTCAATAATCGATTTTTTATGATTGTAGTCTTACATTAAAGCTTAAGATTAGAAAAATCTAACAAAAAAAAAAGCGGAATGAAATATTCCAAGAGAGTCAAAAGATATGGATTTTTGACCGCTAAGTTCAAAAACCGGCCACTGTGCGCCGCAAGATAATTCACTGTTATTAGGAATGCATTGAAAGCATTTTGAACAATTAGATTTAAAAGGCACTGACATTGTAGCGACTGTACACTTTGAACGTCAGTAGAGAACTAAAATAAAACCAATAAAAAATATTCTCCAACAACAATCGGGAGAGAGAGCTTTCAGGCGTCATGCTAGGGAAGATTTTTTGAACACCTAAAACAACGACTTTGCAACCAAGAGTTTACATACCTTCTCCTTTCTGTACCTATTTTTCTCCATTCTGTATCTATTTTTCTCCTTTCTGTACCCCTGTCGTCTATACGTATCTAATACCCATTAATTAAATAATTAAACAATTTATATGTATATTATATTATTTTAATTTAAGTTTTCTAAATTATTTGTTATTGTTATATGTGTAATTTTTTTTTGCTATAAAAGAATTAGTTCTTTGCGCAACTCCTATTCAATAATAATGAATAAATAAATAAATAAATAAACAACGCTACTCATATTCAAAACAAAAATCTCAAGTGTACTTAAAACGATACACACGCACCGCAGTCGTTCCTCACTAGCAGAACTTTTTTGCTGTTTTGTATTCAATTCGAATATCAATTGGTCTAGTTTTCAGGTTCATCACTAATATCGGAGCTGTATCTTTAAAGTTTTTGGGCAGCAGAAAAGGTTGAGTATCGCGAGAGTTGCGTCTAAGGCAACCGGAGATATTTCTCATATTTTGAGAAAATACCATTAATAAACAAAATATTTTAATGAGTTGCAGATCTATCGTTACAGCTACAGTTGTCAGCAATAAAGAGTGGAATTCAAATTTTGAACCTTTTTAAAATTGTGCGACTCAGAGGACTTTTGTACTACAGATCAAGTTGAAATCCATATGTAAGGAAATGATATGATAAGGATAACGAGACAAGTACTTAGCTATAACTCGCAAAGTATCTTTTGTAAAACACATTGATTTGAAATATGAGACATATTCCGAAGAATATGTGTACTAAAAATCCTGTACTAAATCTCTGCCTCTGACGTGACCGCTGAACTCACGAAATAGTTTTAAGTTAGTCTTAAGACCAATCCCAAAAAACAGTCGTTTCTCTATTGCAGACATTTATTTTAAAATAAGTAATAAATATACACAGTAAAACTAAAATTGTGTTTAATATTTTATCATAATAAACATATGACTCGCGTCTACTTTTGTCAATGTTTCAAATTCTATTTTTGACATGCGATTTGAAATATTTCATATTATTAGGGTCGGTCGTAGTCGATGTTTCGGCCAATAACAATAACAAGTGTTCGTCTATGAATAGCAACAACACCTCCTCCTGTCAATCAATTAACCACATCGTCTTCGTATGAACACGAGAAATCTCAGCAACAAAATTTTGCGTTGGGATTCTTTCTTGTGCTTAGTACAAAATATTTATGCAACTTGAAAAAT
The DNA here is from genome assembly GCA_949629155.1 of Myopa testacea. Lineage (NCBI taxonomy): Eukaryota > Metazoa > Arthropoda > Insecta > Diptera > Conopidae > Myopa > Myopa testacea. Next base: position 28,859,991 of record OX451347.1, read on the forward strand.
GTAGACCTGAAATTCAAGCCAATGCTTATCGATTCGTATTATCTTCATATGCCCCCTTAAAATCGTATAAAATCTTAAACCAGTAAGAGTGCTATATTCGGCCTGACTGAATCTTAGACCTAAACCTACACCTAAAAGTTTTGAAAAAATTTAATTGAACGACCAGTTCTGGTCCGCCCTGGGCGGGGCAATTCAGGGGCGGCTATTCTAGGAATTTTAGGAATTTTTGGGGCTGCAAGTTGATTAACCGTCCCGGGCTCCATGAGTCCTAGCTACGTCTCTGTATAAATAGTAGGCGTGGTCGTTACCTGTTTTCAAAACAAAATAACTAGCTTAGTTGTTTTATTATTGTGTTCAAATTTAAACTTTATTTACGTGGTAATAAATTTGTTTGAGCATGAGCATGAGCATGAAATTTGCATGAGCTATACTGTATAAGTAGTGTAAAAGTAGGCGGACGGCGCCCAGTTTTCCTGTTATAATGTTTTATTAAAACATAAAAATAAGTTGTTATATAAAGTGTTATTCAGGAAGTTTATATGTATATTTAACAATATAAGCATTTAAGACCTTCTTTTGCCTGTGTAACCTAAAAATAGGCGGATCACGCCCATATTAACGGCATATTAACGGATAATACTATTCTATATCCCAGGAATGAAATTCTGTTGTCATAACTAAAAAACGAACGCTGATATCACATTTCTAATAAAATATAGGCGTGGTCGTGGACCGATTTTGCCCATTTGCCAACCTGCACACCACAAGAAACAATATTTCTGCAAAAATTTCATCACGATATCTTGACCGGTTCTCCTGTGATAGGGATTTCAACAGACAGACGGACGGACATGGCTAAGTCGACTCAGGAGGTCATGCTGATTAAGAATATATATACTTTTCTATACCTATCGTCCATATTTCTATGCGTTACACATTTCGTGACAAAGTGAATATACCCTTAACCTTAAGGTGTAGGGTATAATTACAGAAGGCCTCAAATTAAGAACCTCCTGTACATTTTTTGTCTCGACCGAACCTAGCTGTTTTTACTATCTTATGCAGAATACCTGTATATTAATCATCAGGCATAAAATGTAATTCTGATCAGTATCATAATAGTTGATATAGTTAAATTAAAAATCACAATTCTTTTACCATACAGTGTAGAGTACACATATTTAATTTATTTCTCTTGAATCCGTGACCCGAATAAGTATGTATTCTTATATGTATGTTCTAAATTAAAGTATGTGTATATACAATTTTTTAAAAAATTGTATATACATATGTACGTTACCTTACTCAGCCCTTATTGTCAGAGACAAGGTTCTTCTTCTGGTAAAACTAGTGTTTAACTTTTCCAGTTTGCATATTATTTTTATTTTTCATCTTCATGTCGTCTCGCTTCTTCGCTTTCACCTTCCACTATCCCAAAGCTGGTATCTAATTTCCTTCCCTTTCATTCTTTATTTTACCATGTACGAATGTAATGTTAGATTTGTTGTATAATTGTAGCTCCTATTAGGATAATGAATTTAAATGCAAAGTGCTGTGTCCTTTCTTGTTTCGATTACAAATGGCTGATTGTTGGTTTACAATGATTAACTGGGTTATTTCCTTTGTTGCAGCAAAATGCGAAGTTTTGGCTCGGTGATCCCTCTCTGATGTTACACCCTGCTGCCGCCACTTGGACATACGCCGACAAGAACAGTAAGAGGTTCACTTGTACGATTTATTCACTTAAGCTGGTGGGCTTACGCCGTGCAAGAACAGCTACTTGGTTCACTAATTATTATTATAATTAGTTACTTTACTTAATGTCTTTGTACGTCGTGGCACTGATTCTTTGTTTTACTTTCACTTCGATTCACTGGCTGATCGACTGATCATAAATCGACTGCCGCGCGTACTCGCTGCTCGCTGACTGATCCCTTCTGTACTGCTGCTTGTGTATTTATATGTTCTGAGTTGCTTGTTCTTGGTTTCAAAGTTTGTTCGTAAACAAGTTCCCGTTGTTCGTCGTTGCTATACTTTTTGCAAGTGTTACTTTAGTTCGTCCACAAAATCGCGTTGTTGTTGGTTACTCTCTCTTCGTTTGATGGTGACTAGCTCGTAAACATGTTTCCGTTGTTTTTCGTTGCTCTGTTTATGTTGCTCTCCGCAACATATGCCATGTGATCGAATGCGTGAAACATTTTCACAAATACCTGTATGGGCAGCATTTCCATTTAAGGACAAATCATGCAGCACTCCGATGGTTATACCAGTTTAAAAATCCGGAAGGGCAGATTGCGCGATGGATAGAAAGGTTGCAGAATGATGACTGTGAAATATTGCATCGGAAAGGTGAACAGCATGGAAACGCCGATGCACTATCCCGACGACCGTGTGCATTGGAGTGTAAGCATTGCTCCAAGACTGTAAGATGCGAAGGTATAGCAGTAAGGAAAAGTCAACTAAATGACACAGACTAAATTAAGCTCATGAAAGTGAAAGAAACGAAACACACATGAAAGAAAAGAAACACTCGCGATTTGATTGTCCTACCCAAGTCTAGAATAGTAGCTGTATTAGAAGAGTTTCACAATGGACCAAGTGGAGGGTGAAGTGGAGGGTGTTACTGGATGAATTGTCGAGGATCGGTTGCTGAATGCATTAAAAACTGTGCGCAACTTCAGAGGAAGAATGCAGCGGGAGCACCTTTTGAGCGCGTTACAATGGATGCAGCTGGTCCATTTCCTACTAGTGACTTTGGGAACAAATATCTGTTGCTGATTATGGACTATTTCAGTAGATGGCCAGATGTATACGCTATACCAAATCAGGAGGCTAAAACTGTGGCCAAAGTGTGTGTGTGCAAAATTGGGTCACACGGGTTGGAATGCCAATTGAGTTCCATTCAGATCAAGGGAGGAACTTTGAGTCTGCTATATTTCAGGAAATGTGCTCACTGCTGGGCATCAAGAGGACTCGAACAACAGCTCTACATTCACAATCCGATGGCATGGTAGAAAGGTTTAACCGCACTTTAGATGAACATTTGCGTAAAGTAGTGGATAAATGTCAGCGAAATTGGGACAAGCACATTCAAATATTTTTATTGGCTTACCGTACAGCAGTACAAGATACTACTGGTCATTCACCTGCGAGAACTATTTGTGGCACGGATCTAAGACTCCCGTCAGATCTAAAATTTGGAAAAAGCAATAAGTTTACTGAAACCGGAGGCAGCTATTGGCAAATGAAGGATCGATATGGCCAAGCTATGAATTCAGAAGGATTTCATGGGAGCAACTTGGTGTTGTACAATCCACAGCGGAAAGAGGGCGTGTCTCCAAAGTTGCAAACATCTTGGGAAGGGCCATATAAAGTCATCAAGCGACTGAACGATGTTGTCTATCGTATACAATCCCATACGCAGAGACGAGGTAAAATTAAAGTTATTTATTTAGAAAGATTAACCCCATATGGATCAAAGAATCTGGTGTCTGATCGGGATGATCAGACTTAAGAGGGCAGTGTCACGATTTTCTAAAGTTATTTAGTTCGAATTTGGGACTTGTACAGATTACATCTAGTGAGTAAAGATTGTCTAGTATAGAAAATAATAAACATCGATATAATAAATTTTACTGGGAAGAAAACGATAACGGATAATTGAGTTTCATTGTGTTATTCACAATCCAGAGATCGGACCAAGAAGAGTCAGTACAGGGAATTTAAAGCAACGTAACAATATTGTTTCTTAAGAAACATAAATAATAGAAAACATATGACTCGCGTCTACTTTTGTCAGTGTTTCAAATTCTATTTTTGACATGCGATTTGAAATATTTCATATTATTAGGGTCGGTCATAGTCGATGTTACGACCAATAACAATAACAAATGTTCGTCTATGAATAGCAACCACAGCTGCTCTTGTCAATCAATCAACCACATCGTCTTCGTATGAACACGGGAAATCTCAGCAACAAAATTTTGCGTTGGGATTCTTTCTTGTGCTTAGTACAAAATATTTATACAACTTGAAAAATTTAGACTTGAAATTCAGGCCAATGCTTTTCGGTTCGTATTATCTACATATGCCACAGTTCGTATTATCTACATAGCCTAGAATTAGACTGCGAAATAAAAATTATATCTTTCAAATGTGTCTTTTGTAGTTCCGTCAGTTTTCCCGCGATATTATAGACTTTCTTTTCATAGTTTTTTTTTTTTCAAGCAAGTCTTCTTCTTCTGGTAAAACTAGTGTTTAACTTTTCCAGTTTGCATATTATTTTTATTTTTCATCTTCATGTCGTCTCGCTTCTTCGCTTTCACCTTCCACTATCCCAAAGCTGTTATCTAATTTCTTTCCCTTTCATTCTTTATTGTACCATGTAGGAATGTAATGTTAGATTTGTTGTATAATTGTAACTCCTATTAGGATAAAGAATTTAAATGCAAAGTGCTGTATCTTTTTTTGTTTCGATTACCAATGGCTGGCTGGTTGTCGAAACTCGTCCTAGCCAACATGGATTGCCTTGTCCTTTTATAAAATTACAAACTGACCAATCTACTCCAGATTTTAGACATGGTAAGAGATCAATTCACGATTTGGCCACGGCTTGCAGCTCTAACGCTTTACTAATTAAATCATTAGTAAAAGGTTTTCTACACTCACTTTTTTGTTCTTTTTTAAAACATAAAATTAAAAGATGACAAAATCATATGCTCACTGCAAGTCTTACTTCCTATAAAAAACTTTTGAATCAGTGAAAAACGAAAACTTCTCCGTAGTTCTTAGCATAATGTACATATGATTATGTTAAGTTAATGCATAATGTGGTTTCACTTGTTTGTAAAATTCGGTTTTTTTTTTTTGCGGAATCGTCAAAATATTTAAAAAATAGAGTTTTTATGGTACGCTAATAGTAATAAGTAAAGAAAAATATATATAATAAATAATAAATTATTTTATTCAACAGATATTGTAAAAATAATAGTCTGGGATGTTTATGTCCCAACAGTGTCTTATGATGAGATACATAGTTCTCAGTAGTATATTGTGTATCTCTTTTTTTAAAGAAATTAGGTACAAGTAGTATGAATACGGGGTTCGAGAACAAAGGAAATGTTCTCCTCCCTGGGATTAGAATTTAGGTGTGTCTTTGCTAGAATTGGTTTGTGTCTTTGCTGAAAGTATGGTTTTATGGTGGATTTTGCATTTTTAGACATATAGGATTGTATCATTGCTGAAATTTAAAAATCAAGTATTGACTTATTGAATTCTAGGTTAACCACCACGGTAATAAATATCAAACAAATTAGAATTTAAACGATTGGGCGCCAGATTAGAATATGAGAGATCTGCTGATATGTGGAAAGAAGTAATAACCGAAAAGAAGATAAACATTGATGTCTTCTTCTGTACCAGATATTTATTCACATTAACTAAAGTAATGTCCCCTTGGGGACTCACGGGTTGAAAGAGTGGTAGGAAGGATAATCCACAAGGTGGGGTCTTATCTCCCATTCTATGATGAGCTACTCAAAATCCTAGAAAGAGAAGGCCTAAAGATCATTGCATATGCAGAAGATCTTGCTATAGTGGCTTCGGGTAAACATCCACATGTTATCAAGGGTCTAGTGCAAAACGCTCTAAACATTGTAACAAGATGGGCAGCTCCGAGGGGCTGCCATCCTCCAAGGATGGGTGGTGTCAGGCTTAATATTAAAGAAAATGCAAAATTCCTCGGACGGATCCTGGACAGGAAAGTTAGCTGGAAAAGAAACATCACTGATAGGGTGAACAAGGCCATGGTAGCTCTTTACACTTGCAGAAAGGCCATTGGAAACACATGGGGCCTTGATTCAACAATAACCCACTAGTTATACGTGGCCGTAGTTAGGCCCATACTGCTGTATAGCGTGGCCATCTGGTGGCCAGCCCTCAAGAAGGCAACAAACTGCAAGTTGCTGGACAAAGTCTAAAGGTCAGCATGCTTGTGTATCGGAGGAGCTCTGAAGTCATCACCGACCGAGGCTCTGGAAGTATTATTGCATCTTCCCCAATAGACATCATGAGAACGCAGATAGCTAGGTATACGGCCGTAAGGCTGAATGCGGTAATGAAATGGACCAACAGAAATGTTGGACATCAGAGAATTATGGAAGGTTTACCATTGTTGTATGTCGCGATCGCAATTTCCAGTTCCTGGCGATATGAACCTTCAAGGCTAGTATTATTGTTGTTTGCATAATACTATTCCGAGAGTGAGCCAAGGCCAAGTTCATATTAATCCAACCACAGCACTTTGCTTGGTAGCCAGAAGCTTTAGTCAAGCTTTGGAAAGCCAAGTCAGCAACCAGAGCACTTGCATTGGAATGGATCGTGGAAGCTAGAGTTTAGTAGCAAGCTTCTAAACCATAAAAACCATAGCGCTTTGCATTGGAATGGATTGTGGAAGCTAGCGTTCAGTAGCTAGCTTCTGTAAAGTAAAGTAAATTAAGTAAATTTACTTAAGCGATTAAGTAAATTACAATAGAAATTGTAATAGGAATAAGTGTTAAAATAATAAGTAGCGTTAACACGGAAAGTGAAATAAAATAATAAAGAGTTAATAGAAATCCTAAACAAGGAGTTTTTATTCGTTGTCTGGAGGACAACGCAACCAGAAAGAAGACCACCCTAAGACTACAACACTCTTTCGAAAACCTCGACTATATCATACCAACCCTTCTTCGATCGACAAAATTTGGTTCGGAAATACCGACCAGAGAGAAGTGGGAGAGTGGGAAACTGCCAGGCAGCGAGGGTATACATTGGTATACCGACGGATTGAAAATGCTTGGGAGGGTTGGTGGGAGTGGTTTTCTGTGAACTTCTTGGGATCGAAGAAAATTTTCGACTACCGGACTACTGCAGCGTCTTCAAGTGGAAGTGCGGGCAATCCGCGTTTGGATGAAGGACAATCAGACATACAATAGGGATATCTGTATTTGTACGAACAGCCAGGCAGCGATAAAAGCCCTGGATGCAAACTTCACCACTTCTATGGTGGTAAAAAGCTGCCACCAATCTCTAAATGAGATGGCAGAGCAGTTTTCCATAAAACTGTGCTGGGTTCCAGGACATAGTAATATTCCAGGGAACTTCCGAGCAGATGAACTAGCCCGCCAGGGGACTGAACTAGTTATTAGCCCAGATAACACACGTAGAGGTATGCCGCTTGCTACTTGTAAGCTAACTATAAAATCATACGCCTTAAAAGAGGCTAATAAAAGGTGGGAGGAGCTGGTGAGATGCAGACTGCAAGGCAGCTATGGCACACCTACCATCTAAAGAATTCAAAAGACCTCCTTTCGCTGAGCAGGGAGAACATTCGCCAGGTGATAGGAGTCACAACAGGTCACTGCCTTTTTGGGGCTCACGCAAAGCGCATGGGGCTTTTCGCAAATGACTTTTGCAGGAGCTGCAGGGATGAGGAGGAGGAAGAGACGGTAACGCATCTCTTGTGCAGCTGTCCAGCTCTGGCCCAAAGAAGGCAAACCCACATGGGAGCTTTTTTACAACAACCTCTGCGAAATGATACCCCTCAAGATAGGGGGTATGGGACGTTATATAAATAGCTCGGGGTGGATGAGCTAAAGTTTTGGGGTGAGATCCATATGGCATTGCAATGGACCGTTGCGGTCTAAGTGTGTCTTTAGGGACAGCCAAACCAACCTAACCTAACTAAAGTAAAGCTTGTATTGATGTAATCTTTCTTCCTAGGTTGGGCAGTAATTAAGAAGAATTTGATATAGTATCATTTATAAAATATAATATATTTCTGAAGTTGTAACTACTCGGGCTGATCTGGTCAGGTTTCGTTATTCAAAAGTGTAAAAAACAAGTAAAAACAACGATTTTTAACATAATAACACAACGTTTCGTGGACTTTTTCCCACTTCCTCAGCGGTTGATCTTTATTTTTGAATAATTAAATTTTTTTATTTATTTTTGTCACTATATGAACCAATAGATGTAACAACTTATTCGAAAAAAACATTTTACTTTATTGATTACAACATTTAAAAATTAATATACTCTTTCGCAAGGTTTACCCAAAGCAACTGAATAAATTTTATTGCTATGGTTTTTATTGCTAAACTTATTTTTTGTTGTATTCTCAGGCTTTTCAGTGTGTAACGGGTTCCATGTTTTTTCTCTTTGTCTAGAATGTTAATATGTTCAAAATCTGTTAAGTGATTTTGTTCTCTCATATGCTGACTTACTGCTGTGGTTGATTTTTATTGATGATGTCTCTCTTGTGTTCAGCTATCCTAGTTTTAATTAACCGTTTAGTTGTACCTGTGTAAACTTTATTACAATTAGTGTTTTTGTTACCTCTACAAGAGATTTCATAAACCACGTTGCTCGTGTGTTCAACAGGTATTTTGTCCTTCATATTCGAGAACAGGTTTTTAATTGTCGTGTTAGGTTTATACGCAAAACTAATATCTGTATTTTTAATTAATTTTCTCAGATTCGCTTGGTTTGTTATGTGAGGCACATTTAAACTGCAAAGAATCTTTTATTCCTATCCTTAGCTTTGTTAATGTTTGAGAAATTGTGTGTGTTTTTATTATTATGTCCTAATGCGTATTTTGAAATTAGATTTCTTATTATGTATTTGGGATAGTGGTTAGCTGTTAACATTGATTTTATATTATTAATATTCTCTCTTAAACCGTGAATCACTTATTTTGAATACCCTCTGTATTAAATTTATAGCTGTGTTGATTTTTTGTTGTGATGGTTGCGTTGAATTGTAATTGATGAGATTCATTCTTACCGATGAAATGGGTTCTACGTACCAATTAAGTATGATTCTTCCACTACTTCTATGTCTGAAAAATTGTGTCTAAAAAATTTAACGTATTATTGTTTTCTTCTTCACAAGTAAATTGTATTTTTGATTGGAAGTTATTAAAATTTTGTAGAATTATAACTTTATACTGCTTTTTAATTATGGCGAAAATGTCATCAACCTACTTTACTATGTATTTTATTTTAATATTATCTTTTTTATAAAGTTCATCTATTGTCCATTCTAGTAAATCGTCCATTAAAATGTCTGCGATGGTTGGTGAAAGTGGATTTCCCATTGGCATACCAAACACCTGGTTGTATATTTGGTTATTGGTTATACGAAAAGGTTATTATCTTGAAGGCAAAATTGTATTTCAGGAATTGTATTTTGCTTATCTTAGTGTGGTGTGAGATTAAATTCCATTTTTTCATTATGGTTTTTATTGCAGTATAAATGGAAATGTTTCTGAATAAAGATATCACATCGAAAGAGATCAATATTTCTCCTTCATCCAGTCTTATTTCGCTTATTTGTTCTTTCCGTTGTTCAGTGTTTTTTATGTTTAATTTGTCGGAAATTAGATTTTCCAGAATACAGCCTATGTGTTTTGATAAATTGTAGCATGGGACGTGCAATGATGAGGATATTGGGCGTAGTGGTACATCCTCTTTATGAATTTTTGGGAATCCGTATAATCTCGGAGCTGATGCTGCAGAGCATGATAATGTTTTTGTTTTTTATCTATACAATATGATATGTATAATTTTTTCACTATGTCGTTATTAATTCTCATTAATTTTTCCGTTGGATCTACTAAACACGTCTTCGGGTGTGTATACCATATAACGAGAAACAAAATGAAAGTTCGACACGAAATTTCGGCTTATTTTTGATAATACAGTTTATTTAATTCTTTTACATTAAACGGAACCATAATATTCAGTTATTTAAATTTTCAGAGATTCATTTCAGCGTTAATGATGAATCTTATTATGATGTTTATTTCCAGAAGACAGTTCCCGTTAACACGCTCAGTCATGTGATCGACTAAATTCATTGTTTGATATGACATACATTCAAATGATTGACGTTTCTTTCATCGCCTTCGCATTCATCGTCGCACAGTGGACTATCGCTTCGAAACCGCGGCCAAAAGTCCAAAAAGTCGCTCCGAGTTTTTCTCAGGTAGCTGGGTCCAATTAGTTTTTTGTGTTTTTTTTGATTTCTGCTAATTGGATTTTCCGTGATTCCGGTACCTGTGTTTATTGCACCATTGTCTTTATGGTGTCTGGGTAGGTAGAAGTCAGTAATTCTTTGTTTATGGGTTTTTGTAGTTTGATCTTGTGTATTGGGTTTTATGATTCCGTCGTTGTGTTTGTTTCGTTTTTTATAAAGTAATTTTAGGGGTTCGAATATTACGTCTGAGATAGTGTTTGTTTGTTCATTTATTATGCGCCCGTCAAATGTATTTTGTTTATATATTTCCACGTTTTCTAGTATGTTCAGTCGTCATCCTTCGTGCTGTACATGTAATAATTTTACTGTCTTCTTTATGTGCTTTGGTGTGCATTTGTTGTCGAACATGTGGTTTGCGAAATTGGATTCCGGGGTCGCGCTCGGTTTTCTTGTTTTTATCTTGCGTCCTGTCTGCCCTATGTAGCTGTATTGGCATGAGCAAGTTAGTTTGTACACACCTTGCTTGTCCAGTGGATCTTCTTGGTTTGTGCTGCTTGGTAATATTCGTCCCGAATTGTGTCTTGTTTAAATTCTGTGTGAATGTTGTGATTTTTTAAAAAATGCGGCTAGTTTGTATGTCGATTTTCCCGCGTACGTCAACACGGTCCATGTTTTGTCGTCACATTCTCTCTCTTTTTTGTTATTCTTTGTAGTCGCTCTTGTGTCTCTTCTGATCTTGTCTACGAGATCTTTTTTATATCCGTCGCTTTTTGCGCCGCCAGAGATTGATTAAAAATAATTAAGAGCGGTAAAGTTAGTGCGTCTGCACATTGCCTAAAAATAATAGGTGGAAATCCATCAACCCCCGAATTTTGGTCATTATTTAAAAGCTTAAACGCATTATTAACCTCAACAAATGTTAGTTGCATACTGCCCACTGATAAGGAGCTGATAGTATTTCGATCTACACTAATATTATCAAAGTCATGTTCTGAAACATAGACAGATTGAAAAAATTCTGCAAACATGTTACATATAACCGTCAGATCAGATGAGTGATTTCCCTGAAATTGCATATTGTTTGGAATTCCTATAGATTTCCTTTTACTATTCACGTAGCTCCAAAAGAATTAGCTGTTTGATTTCAAGCTACTTTCAACATACCAAATGTAGTTTTTGTATAGGACTTTATTTAGCCTCGCAAATTTCTTCTGAAGATACCGATAGCTATTTAGTAAATTAACATCTACGCCTCCATAACAATTACGAAGCATCTTAAATGCCTTATTCTTTTTGTTTCTCAAATTTATTAATTCTTTATTGAACCATTTTGGCTTCGTGGAATTTTGAGCACGAGTTTCGGGTGTATATAAATTTATACCCTCATTAAGATTATCAACTAAGTTTGAGTAGTTGCAGCTCACTTCAACATTGTCTAACATTGCCACCCAGTCAAAAGAACAGATATGACTCGACAAATCACTGAAATTACACGCAGCGTAATTATAAACATAATTATTTGTACAATCTCATTTTGCAATTTAATACAGAGTGATGCTCCGTATCAACAAAATTGTGAGAATCGAGGTTGCTTACACCAGCATCAATTTCCCCGTCCACAAAAATAAGATCCAAGAGTTTATTTTGGCGATTGAACACACCATTTATTTGCTTAAGTTGAAATTCCGCTAAACTGTCAACAACCTCAATCTCACAACTACTAGTGACATTAAAAGGCACCCAATATTTCAAGTCATCATCATAACACCATCTTAGGTTTGGAAGATTAAAATCACCTAAGATAATGACTGACTGATTTTGATTCAATTCTTTGATAACATCGCTACAGTTATCTATATGCAGTTTGTATAAATCAACAACAGGCGGAATGTAAAGTGTTCACGTCAGGGTACCAATGGGGATTTATTTATAATGCTCTTCATTTCTTCTGATCCTTACATTTCGTCTTTGAGAAAAAAATTTATTATGACAACAATACCTCTAGATAGAGAAGCTGAAGAACTTCTAATGAAACCTACAGATGAATATTTTTTTGAAATAAATAAGTATGTGTTATTGTAAATTGTATTTGTGTTTTAGATACTCTAAAACACAAATTATAATAATAATAATAATTTTATATATTATAATAATAATAATTTATAATAATTATAATAATAATAATTTATAATAATAACCACAAAACATAGATCCTTCCGGTTTGAAGCATTCTCTCTAGAATTGATTAGAGAATTTTATGGTCGGAAAAAAAATTTTTAATTAATACCGTAATTTTTAAAAAAAATTTCGACCAAAAATTTTTTTTCGGAATTTTTTTTCCAAATTTTAACTTTGGCATTCATTTTCTCAAAACCTGTTTGACATAGGAACCTAATTTAAAAAGGATATTAAGAAGCGGATATTTGGCTTTGAAAATCAGCAAGCAAAAGTTATCTAGGTCTAACCATTATTTTTTTCGGTGTTAAGTCGGATTTTTATTAAATGGACCCTCCCGCCTAAACGGGGGGAAATTGACCCCCTCCTCCCATACGATTTTTTTCTTGTCTCGACCCATCATACACGCCCTAGTCTTTTGACAACTCTTATGCGAAACACCCTGTATAAACTAAACTGGTTTTTATTTTTATTTTGAAAAATTAAAATGAAATCATTTTGCAATGAAATAAAAAAATATAAATGCAAAAATTATACCATCGCAACGCCTAACGTGTGTAGAGTATATTGTTGTATCTCTAAGGGTGGTCTTCTTATTCGTTTAGCCTATCGTTCTTTTTATAATTAAACATCTTGAGGTACGGTTTTATATAATTTTATTTACTACCTCTTTTCAATTTTCTTACACTTCACTTTACACGTTTTAATGGGATTGGTCGTGCTTAACTTTATTATTGAATAATTAATATTATATTATATTATAGTGACACTCTTTGGTCTTTTCATACACTTATTTATGATTTCGCCCGTTTGTGTAATTTTATTACTCTTATATCTTTAGTGACAATGTTCTTCTTAACCGGACTTATCACTACTTTTACACTATTATTTACACTATTGTTTCGTCGCGACTTGATACGCGATTAAAGACGACTTCTTTGCTCTGATATATTTTCACGACTCCCGTAGGAATCTATTCTATTTTTCCGCCTTGGATCGGTTGACACACCCGTCGACCGAACCAAAGTGGGTCAGTATGCCGTGTTTCGCAATTTCCATTATTTCGCAATATTAAAATTGTAATATTCGCAGAATCAATACGCGGAAGAAAATCGTTCTCAATTTAATTCTTCCGCGTGTGGATTCTGATCGTTGGTTATTTTAAACCAGGCGTTTTAATGGTTTGGAAGCTTGCTATTGAAAGCTAGCTTCCACAATACACTCCAATCGCCACGCGTAATGGATTTTAGGGTTTGGAGGCTCGCTACTAAATGCCAGCTTCCACGATCCATTCCAATTGCCAAGCTCCGGTTGCTGACTTGGCTTTAGCAGTTAATTAAACCAAAGCTTCACTAAACAAAAGTAAACTAAAGCTTCGGGCTTACCAAGCAAAGTGCTGTGGTTGCATTAATGTGAACTTGGCCTTGACTCACTCGCGGAGTAGTATTATAAAACGATAATACTGGCCTTGAAAGTTCTTATCTCCCGGAACTGGAAATTGCGATCGCGACATACAACATCCATCCACCCTCGGGGAAGAAAAATTTAGTATCGTCCAAAACGATATTAAATTTTTCTTGTTCATTTGTGGTTTGTTGAATTGTTAGTGGCTTACGTTTATGTTGATTTTGCTTATTGTCTACTTATGTATGGTTGTGTTTTTCTTTTTCTCTCTTTTTATGAATATCGTATGTGTTGTGTCTATAGTGTAATTGAGGTAAGATTATTTAACATAATAATGCAATTAATTATTAGAAATAATACAATAATTACAATTAATTATCCATGATGACAATAAAATTTATAATTTATAAATTTACAATAATAATTCAATAATACAACCGGTAACTGCATTTCTTCGGTGTCATCTGTGTGTAGGTTGAAAATGATTTTGATGTTGATCTTGACGTTGATGTTCTTGTTGTTGTTGATGATGGTTTTGCTGTTGATGTACACCCCGTTGTCCCGATGTCTTTTTCTCGATGTGCGGTGGGAATGTTGCTGCGGGGTAGCTGACGTGGTAGGTGCTATGCTTGATGATCAGACGCAGATGTTCGTTGTCGGTATTATCGTTGTCCCGCAATTGGGATCAATTGTTTTTCGCTTCACGGTAGTTGATGGTTGAGATGTTGCCAAGATCATCATTTGTAACATCTTGCTAAACATCTTCAACAATTTTCTTGTCGATAGTGGTGATGCGTTTTAAATCGTTATCTCTTGAGGTAATGTTGTAGAGTGTGATTTGTGCCACGGAATAATGTACCGTAAATTTAACTGCCGAACTGTGCATGACTGGCGTAAATTTAACTGTGACTGCATTAGTAGTTGTCTACTAGCTGCTCCATCGCCGCGACGTTGTGATGCTATCCCTTAAGCCGAAACCATAATGGCGCGTTAGGTCGGTCGCGCTTTGACAGATATTATTGAACACACGGAATCTTACGAGGCAATTCACAACAAGACCTCAGGCGTTATATCGTAAATTTTTCCGTATCACGTAAATCTCGTTCAAACGCACTAGTTGGTTCTACTTCAACTAGGTCTGGCGTTTGACATTTCAATTTAAAAAAAATGTAATGAAGAAATAATAAAATATAGAAATGCTAATTAAGATAGATAGTTTTATTTGCTCAAGTGTTAATTTCGTCATTTTCGTCATGAATATCCACGTTCTTTTAGTGCAGTACGCATCGTCATTTAGCTTTATAAAGTTGTGCAATATAACTGCAACTTTTACAACGCGCTCTACACTAGTTGGAGCCATAACCAAGGTATTTTGAAGAGTTCAACAGTGCTTAGTAGAATTTGAGCACGACCTATCTAACGCGCCATTGTGTTTTAGAAAATGAAACTCGAGCGTCGTGGAAGATTTTATCGTAAAGTTTTTGTAAAGTCTATCAAACGCCGATCAAAGCGCGACCGACCTAACGCGCCGTTGTGGTTTCGGCTTTACGCTTAACGTAAGTTTCGCTTGAAGTTAAGCTGCTAGGCTGCCATCATGATTCATGAGGATTTCGCTTTTGCGCAGCCACTGGGTTGTAGTTAGCTGCTGAAGATGGGTTAGGTTTCTATTTTGTTGCGTGTCTCATTGCGGTGATTTTAGTCTCCACGTGACCTCAAGGTACTGTGTATTTGTCACCACTATCACTCGATCATATTGATGTTCAACTGTTGCTGCTGTCGGATCTCTTTGAAGGTAGCTTCGTGTTTTTGTCGAATGTTGTTGCATCGTTGCATTGATGCGTTTGATTGTTGCGACTATTCCATCTTTGGTTGCGATGGTTGTTGTCGCTACGCTGATCAGCTGTTCCAGCTACCCTTCCCCCTTCTAGTTGGCTGGGCGCTTCTTGTCCCCCTGTTGTCATGTGTTGTTAGGATATGAGTGCGTCTTCTGTTGCTCTCTTGGGTGTACATCGGCCTTTAGGTCAGCTTCTCTGCATGCTGTCTTCTTTGTTATCACACTTAAGTTAGCTTATTACCAATTTCATATATTTCAGTTTTCTCTTACAATATATTTTTTTATTCTATTTATAATTTGTTTTCAATTAAGAAGAATTGAAATCATATTCGTATATAACTTTAAGTTAGAAATATTAATTAATTAGCAATATTTTATTTAATTCAAAACAAGTCTTAATTCTTACAATAAATATCGACTTTGTTCTAGTTGAATATAATTCGTTAGGTTATTCATTATAAATGTTAACTTCGAAAGTATTTAAAAAGTTCGTACAAGTATTTAGATATGTTTCCTTTTACTTTAGTATGTACGATTTTATATCCGTTTTTCTTTCTAACGTTATTATAATTATATTCTTTCTTTCCTTTTAATTTTCTTATTTCTTTTCTTTTCTTATGCCCTTTTTCATTACTAGTTTTATTCTTAGTTTTTATTAATAGTTTCTTAGTTCTATGTATAAGAATGACATATAGTGTAGTAACATGTGTTTTAACATGTAACATGTGTTTTAAAAAAAAATATTTTTTCCCCTCTTATTTATTTAATATATTTTTTTTCCCCGCCTATTTTAAAGTTCTTCACCTTTGGTGTTTTTATTTTTCTTTTCTCTTTTTTCTCATTAGCTGTTTTAAAACTGACACTGCATTTTGCTCGCGTTCAGTTGCTCTGCTTTGTTGCAGTGCTTGCGATAATCGCTCAATTATTAGCTTTTGCTTTGTTTGTTATTAACGCGGTGTCGTTACTATTTTACATGGGACATTAATGAACTACATTTTATAGGACCGTACATTACATTACATGTTTTGTAATAATTTTATTTTATAGGTTTAAGAAGAATATTTTACAATCTTTAAGGCAATTATTTTTGTCTTAGATTTATTTGACTTTTATATCTATGTCTGCATCGAGGTGCAGATATGATTTTTAAATTGTGGTTATGCATAAACTAAATCTTTATGCATAGGTTTCATGTGTATGTATTTCTATAATAAATGCAAATGCAATAGTCATGACTGTTTAAAACGAAACAGCTACTTTTCATGTACCGTATATTTCCAATAAAAATGAATACCAAGGGTTCAATTTCAAAATTTTACAAAAGAAATGACTTCGAATTTAATTACGAATTTATTTTACTATATTTTTATTTCTTTTGCTATAAGTTTTCTTTTTCTTATATTTTTACGCTTAAATAAACAAGTTGTTTCTTACTGAAACGCTATTCTGATCTTCTATTTACTTTCTTGTTGAATTTTTCTTGATTTCTTGTCCTAAGTTTGAAATTAAAATTTTAAATTTCGCTAATACTTTTGATTTTACGTTCCTCGCAAGTGCTTTTATATCTGTAATATATTCTGCTATATTAAGACTAATGCTCCCTGCTTTGTATCGTGAAATTGAGAAAAATTGTTTTTATATTCGAAGTGACCATGCTAACTGTGTGATTAGCAAGGTGATTAGTAAAACTCTGCTCCTATTTCTATTGTCCCCTTTGCTTTATTGGTTAATTTATTCACGGTTTTATTCATTTTATCGTTTTGTTCTCTTGTTGTTCTTATTTTTTTTCTTTTGTTCTTAGTGTACCTAATATTTTTGTCTCTATCTTATTTATAGTTTATAACTCATTCATATCTATGTATTCTATCCTATTATATTAATTGATTTTGTCCTAATAACGTGATTATTGTAAATAACTTAATTTAATGTCTCCTAACCCTATTTTCCTAGTTCAGTGATTCTGATGGATTCCTATGTAATTGTCTAATTAATCCTATACTCCTATTTAATTGCTATTATATAACTTAAGTAAGTTATTGTGGAATGGCTTTTCTCTTCCCTTAATATTTAAAACTGTAGTAATTGGACTTTTAATCTTTACTACTTTATATGGCCCTATACATATTGGAGAAAACCTATTTTTCCTAGTTTGTTTTTCAATTAATACACTATCTCCTATTTTAAAATCAACTAAATTTACTTTATTATCATACTGCATCTTAGCTACCTGTTTCGCTAAATCCTGATTCTTTCTCACTATTTCGTGAGCCCTCTGTATTTGGAATTTTAATACCTTGTTCGGATCTTCGGCATTATATACCGGACTACACTTTCTTTTTAAGTTAGTCGGCATTTCTGTATCGAATCCAAATAAAGTGCGAAACGGTGTTTGTTTCGTCGTAATGTGGGGTGTGTGGTTGTGAACATGCATAGCTGCAGTTAACCATTGATCCCAATTCGACCCGTCTTCTTTTGCAAAACTACGCAAGTATTCCGCTAACGGTCTGTAGCTTCTCTCTAATGAACCATTAGCTTGTGGATGGTAAGGCGTGATATGTAATTTCTTGATACCTAATAATTTGCATGTATCTGAGAACAACTTTGAAATGAAATTTGTTCCGTTATCTGTAATTAAAATTCGCGGAATCCCGTAACGCGTAATTACTTCGTCGTAGAACGCCCTGGCAACCGTACTTGCTTCCGGGTCTGGGATAGCTGTACATGCCATAACTTTTGAAAAATCATCTTGAAATGTTAAAATATATTTGTTACCGGATACGGTTTCTGGTAGAATACCTACTATGTCCATGTAAGCTTTATCAAATGGCCGCATTGGTGTATCCGTTAGCACCATGGGCATTTTTGTCAATTTCGAACTTTTGTTCACTTGGCACTTTGGACAGTTTCTGATGAAATCTTTTATTTGTTTCTGCATTCCTGGGCATCTGAATTGTTTCCGGATTCTTAAATACGTTTTTACCGCACCCTGATGTCCTCCCAGTGGTGAATTGTGAAAATCTTTAATCACTGTTTCTATTTGTTTCGGGTCGGACAGCAATGTTGCTGTGTTATTTGTTCCGTGTCCCGGTTCCTCATCATCCTCGTCGACTTCAACGGTTGTTCCTTGTTGCTGGCCTTGGTTCGCTGTTTTTGTTTTTGACCGTGTTTGAGCCGTACAAACCTATTGTTTTGCGGTTTTCCTGAGGAATTCTGCTCAGTGCGTCTGCGTTTAAGTTTTTCTTGCCTGGCTTATATAAGATTTCAAAATCGTATTCTGACAATTTGTGTCTAAACCTTGCCAGTCTTGAAGTCTGATCTTTTAAAGTCTGAAAAAAGATCAGTCTTAAAGTCTAATCTTTGGCTATTCCCTTTCGTGGCTGATGGTCAGTAAAAATTTTGAAATGTCTTCCTAAGAGATATGCTCTGAAGTTTTTTGTTGCCCAAACTATCGCCAAGAATTCCTTCTCTATTGTTGAATATCTCTTTTCTGTGTCGCTCAGCGCTCGGCTAACAAACGCTATTGGTCTATCTTCGCCTACTTCTCCTTGAGAAAGTACTGCGCCCAACGCTTCGTTACTTGCGTCGGTCGGTAACAGAAATTCTTTTGAAAAATCTGGATATGCCAAAACTGGTGGTGACATGACTGCTTCTTTTAATCGTTCAAATGCTTGCTGACAGCCTTCTGTCCAGATAAATTTTGCGTCCTTCCGTAGTAATTTGTTAATCGGCAGCGCTATCTTAGCTGTGTTTTCAATAAATTTCCTGTAGTAATTTATTAGCCCAAGAAATGCTTGTACTTCTTTTCTGTTTCTTGGTATTCCTATGTTTTTCACACATTCTACCTTGTAGGGATCTGGTAAAGCACCATTTTCCGAGCATTTGTGCCCTAAATAAACTATTTCCTTTCTCAGAAATTTGCATTTCTCTGTATTCAGTTTTAAATTATGTTCGCGTAATTTCTGTAATACTGAACATAACCTTTGCTCGTGTTGTTCCAGATTTCTACCATATATAACTATGTCGTCTAAATAAACAAAACAGTCTATCCCTTGGACCTGTTAGGATATGATTCATTATCCTTTGGAATGTTGCTGGGGCACCTATTAGCCCAAATGGCATTCGATTGAATTCGAAATGCCCTAGTCCCGTACTAAATGCTGTTTTCTCCTTGTCCTTTTCATCGACTAAAACTTGGTGATATCCACTTGCCAAATCTAGCGTTGTGATATATCTGCTATGTCCTAATTGGTCTAGGATTTCGTCAATACGAGGAATGGGCAAAACTTGTTTAATCGTTGCTTCAATGAGTTTCCTGTAATCTATTACAAGTCTCCATTTTTTCTCCCCGTCCTTGCCACTTTTCTTGGGCACTAAAAGTAACGGCGAGTTCCACGGTGATGTGCTATGTGTGATTATGCCATCATCTAAAAGTTTGTTCACTTGTTTATTTATTTCCTCCCTATGTATTTGAGGTAATCTGTATTGTTTTCTATTTATGGGCGGCTGATCTGCGCCTGTTGAAATTTCGTGTTTTAATACACTTGTAAACGAGAGTTCGTCTCCGTCTAATAGGAACACGTCATGAAACGATTTTACTACTTCTTCTATGGAATTCTTTTCCTCCATATTTAAATTTTTATCTAACTCAATTTCATTGAGCAATTCATTTATTCTTCTTTTGGCATCTATTTTGCCTATGCTATTTATTGACTCAGTACGTTGTATTGTGTACTCGTCGAAGTTTGTGAATTTTGGTTTAAATTCGCTATCTATTTCGTAATCATACTCTGTTGTGTTTAATATCGGAGCATAAATCGTATTATCTTTCACATTTACTAATGTGTCTGCTATATGGATCTGGATCTATTTCTTCTTTATGAATTACAACATTATTACATTTTGTACGAAGTTTTAATGGTACTATCGTAATTGTTCTAGCATCAACTGGTATATAATGTTGTTCATTTTCCTCTTCTATCTGCTCAACAGTTTTTATCGGTAATTGTAAAATAACCTCTTTCCTTTCATTGAAGACTGTTAAACTCTTTTCCATTGTATTTATAATGGAGTTGTTCCACAAATTATCTCTTCCTAATATGTCGTCTGCCGGTACAACTTGTTTAAGTGACACCACGTGTAGCGTTAAACGTAAGGACTGTACCTCATTATTTTCAAATTTATTATTTCCAATCTACCGGGCAAGCCCTTACAGATTACATTCAAACATGATATACAATTTAGGTACTATATAAAATTCTCTCCAGCTGTAACCTGAATCTATACCTTACCGTACCAAAATCAACAAGGCTAGCAACGCTATTACAGTGCGTTAAACACCTGGAAATGGGTTCATTGCACCCATAATTGGTTCTATGACTTTCAGTATGGAATAATAATGGATCTCTAAGTTGGCGACCAGTAATTCTGAACAGTTAATATTACAATCGATTACGTCTTTGACAAATAAAATATTGATTAGCTTACGCCTCATAGAGAGATTCTGTAGATTCAGCAGGCGACATCTGTCCTCATAATTGGGCATGTTTTCCCAATCGTAGAGATGTCGTAGAGAAAACCTTGAAAAACGCTTCTGAATGCCCTTGATTCGAGCAATTGAATTCAAGTAATAAGGATCCCATATAACGCTGGCGTATTCTAAGATGGATCTCACTAAACTAACAAATAGTGTTTTACACGTAAAATGATCCCTGAAATCCCTTGAATTACGCTTCACGAAACCTAAAAGTGAGTTGGCTTTAGAAATCATATAATCCATATGGGTACTAAAAGAAACTAAAAGTTCTCATCAAAATATATACCTAGGTGTTTATATTGGCAGACTCTCTGAAAGGTAAGACTATTATCGTGGGTGTAGTCAAATTTAATCGGGTGTTTATGCCGGTTATGCAAAGTTAAGACTTTGCATTTGTCAAAATTTAGATTAAGGTGGTTACATTCGCACCAATTAATAAGTGAGTTGATGTCTTTTTGCAAATCTATGCAATCCTTAATAGTCTTAACTGACAGAAAAATTTTTAGGTCGTCAGCATACAAAAGACTTCTGCAGAAAGAAAAAGCATTCGGCAAGTCAATTATAAACAGATTAAAAAGCAAGGGACCCAAGTGGCTTTCCTGTGGGACACCCGACTTTGCCGCAACAGGTTCAGAGTAGTATCCCCCGATTTTAACAAATAAAATTCTATTGGTTAAGTAGGATTTAAGCCATTTCAAAATTGTGGAGTGAAACCCTATATTCTCAAATTTACATATTAATAAATTGTTCTGTATGCTGTCAAATGCTTTTGAAAAGTCAGTGTACAGGACATCGACTTGTGATCCATTTTCTATAGCATTAACACAAAAATTAGAAAAAATAGCAAGATTCGTGGACGTAGATCTTCCAGCAAAGAAACCGTGCTGTTGATTGGAGATAACATTTTTTGTTAATGTAAATAGTAGCTTACTGACAATTTTGCCAAACAACTTAGGTATAACCGAAAGTTTAACAATAGGCCTATAATTTGTAATTAGATGTTTTGGTCTCGATTTAAATATTGGTGAAATAGAGACAAACTTCCACTCATCGGGAAACTCACCCAGAAAAAGGGATTTATTAAATATAGTACATAAAGCAGAGTGTAATGAGGAAGCACAATTTTTCAGAAAAATCGGTGGTAGCAGATCGAAGCCCGCACCTTTCTTACAGTCGACCTCTCTCATCGATTGTAGTACTTCCTCGTCAGTTATGCACAAAGAGCCAATGCCAATAAATTGAGGTAACCGTGAGAACAAGAATTCTTCACGCAGATTGTCTCCCCTATTATACACCGAGCCAAAGTGGGTTGCGAAAAGGTTACAAATATCCTGAGGGTTCTCTGCAGAGCTACCAAGCATTTCCATAGATTTAGGAAAACCACCTGATTTTCTTTTAGAATTTAAAAATATCCAGAAAGATCTTGGATTGGATTTAATACTACTTTCAATATAGCAAAGATATTTCTTATAAAGAAAGTTAGACAGAAATTCATATTCTCGCCTACGCAAAAAAAAAAATCGTTCTTGGCAACAGACTTATTGGATTTCTTAAACATTAGATGAGCTTTATTTCTCAGGTTTTTTAAGTTAATAAGTCTTCGATTATACCAAGGATGTTTGTAGCGTCGTCTTCTGACAATAAGCGGCACATATAAATGAATACCTTCATTTACCACGCACTTAAATGCTGAACACATGCCGAACAAATCCCTTGAATGAAGAACTATCCTGCAATTGATCGAACAGAAAAATTCATTGAGAGATTCAAAGTTTGCATTTTTAAAATCATAGTAGTAAGAATTTTCATCTTCACGTATATGAGCAAATGTGATGAATTCAAAATTAATAACTAACGCTTTATGATGAACAGAATTATTGGCCAATGGCAGATCGCAACTCGATAATTTGTACTTATACTCATTTCTAATGAAAACTAAGTCTACAATTCTGGATATATCATTCATCACATTATTGATCTGAAACAAATTGAACGAATAAAGCGAGTCACAAAAAACCGATTCAGTGTAACTTTTCACATTAAATGGCAGTAAAGAATTTTCGTCTGAACAGAAATTCCAATTACGGAGCCAAGATTGAAGTCACCAAGCACAATAGGCGTTTGATGGTTACTCAATGAACCGACAATAGACCCAATATTAAAAATATGGTCATTGTATAGATCTAGGCTACTAGCTGGAGGCATATAACTTAAAATAATAATTAATTCATTTTTGCTAAGTAAAGGATTATTTCCAAGAGATACTGCCACGCAAATCTGCTCAATAGAGTCGTCACATCGAGGAAGTTGTACGTATCTGCTTACAAACTCCGCTGAGACAGCAAGCAAGAGACCGCCTCCTCTCGAAACATTAGGGCTCAATACACGATCCTTGCGATAAACTTCGTAATGTGAGTCAAATAGTTCATCGGATGAAAAGTGGGGCGTCAACCATGTTTCGACTACCGCCACAATCTCATAGTCATGCGAACAGGATGCCTTATAAAACTGGCAGGTCTTCGTACGAAACCCACCCACGTTATGAAAATAAATTCGAGCAGACTGAGATGAAGTACTAGACGCAATGCAAGGCTCATCTGTTAAGTGGTGAGCTGGGTGGTCACTTCTCTCCGAAAAAAACGAAAAGGCTTCAATCGCACTCCAGCTTGCCAAACTGACGGGTCCAAAAGCTGATCAAGTATGGTGTATCAAGTGATGGTGTAACTCCAACTTTAAAACTAACCTTCTTCAGGTCATTAAGATTCACGTCCTTCTTCACAAGTTGAAAGCAAGAAATGTGACTTTTGTTTATTTTAGCATGCTTCTCAATATATTTGATCAAGTCATCAGCTGATACTGAAGGTTTGAAGTAGGAAATATGTATCCATTTTTTTCTTTCCACAACTTCCAAGTCCACAGCATCATTTTGGCCAACCACTAAATCCGAATAATTTTCAAATTTCTCGGCTGATTTTTTAGATTTTTTAGATTTTTTCCGTATTGTTATCCAGTCACTGCATAATGGAACCACAGAATTAGCTTCTCCTTCACTTATCTCCACAACAGTACAATGCGAAGATGCCGACGCCGCAGGAGAACCAGTAACAGGTATTATATCAATACATTCAGCAGTTCCTACTGGGTCATCACATTCGACAACTGCCAACGATGAGAGCGAACTTGATTCGGCAGAGAGTTGCTCAGCAGGCATACGTGGCACACAAACGTGAAAGCTTGAAGAACCGTTCTTCGACTTGGAAGCAGCAGCAGTATCGCTCACATCAACGAGAGACGATTTATGTGTATCAAGTCTCTTTGCAAATTTCGCAAATAAGCCGACATATGACATATAGCAGTTCATCCTTCTGTAGTCACACAACCTCCAAATGCTCCGCTTAAGTCTTTCCTATTCGACTTGTCTATTATTGTGCTATCTTTTATCGCACACCTCTTTATCAGGCTTGTATCTGCTCCTGTATCTACCAATAAAATGAGTTTTCCATTTATAGCCTCTTCGCAAGGTAGTTCGATGAACACGTCATTTAGCTGGGTTTGAGTGCAGTTAGATACCCCTGTTTCTATATTTTTATTTTTAATTGCTAACTTATTCATTGAGCACGGTATCCGTCTATTTAAATTTTGGTTTTTATCTTTCAATTTAATTGGCATCTCTAAATCAACTGTTTCTCCAAACGTATGATTTCTCTCTGTTACGTTGTTTTTCTTATTATTATCAGTCCCTTTTAACTTGATATTAATTTTTAAGTCTCTTGAAAGTGGTAACGTTTCAACAATCGCTTCCGATGTCGGACTTACGGTTACCACTTTATTTCTTAAAGTTGGTAACGTATCCACAATCGGTTTGGATGTATGAATTACTGTTATTCCTTCATTTGGCCTTAAGTTACTAATATTTTTGGGTTCCCAGATTATTGGCCTGTTCTGGGCCCTTGACAGTTTTCCGGACAATTACTTTGTAACGATTCCCAATTCCTTTTTGCATCGCAATTTTTTATCATGTGTCCTGCTCTATTACACCAATGACATAGCGTTTGGTTTGCTCTGTTTGGCTGATTCCTCTGTAACCCGTTAAGTGTATTTGGGTTGGGGTTTATTGACCCTTTCTGATTCCCGGTCTGCTGGAATTGGTTCTGAGGCCAATTCTGATGTGGCTGGTTTGACTGCCAGCTTTGTTGGACTTGGTTTGACTGCCAATTTTGCTGGGGTGGATTCCATTACTGAACTCCTTGAGTTCGATAATTGGGCCCTTGATATGTGTTCCTTGCCACATTTTTCTGGCCTCTCTTTTGGTCACACCTCCAGTTTGCCTCGTGTCCGTATTTTAAACACTTTTGGCAATACGGCGAGTTCTTGCGAGTTAAACAATCATCCCTGGTATGACCTCGCTTGGTACAAAATGAGCATATTATTCTATCTGCCGCTCCTTGTGGAGTATTTTGTATCCTGTTTGGTTGCCTGACGTTTTTTCCTCCTGAAGCTCTGACCTGACTTCCATATTGAATTTGTTCTTGTTGCGTAATCGGCATGGTGGCAAGAAGTGATGAATTCATGTTTACGTTTAAGGGGTCTGCGTGGAAGATGCTACTGCTTTGTATGGTTTCGAGTGCATCTATGGCTAACTCTACCTGTTTACGCCAAACACACCGCTCGTCAGGCTGCCTCTCCTGATCTGCCGAAGCCGTTCTCTCTCACGGCGCGGACTTCGGCCGCTCAGGAAAGGCAAGCTAAAACCTTGACTGCGGGCTGCTCGGCTCCAGCCTTGGCGGTTGGATCCTGCTGCATTCACTTTTGGCGTAAACTTCAGACAGAGCAGTAAACCGTGACCGAGTGCAAAACATCTTTTGTATAACTTTAAATTAAAACGTGTAAATTTATACAGTGAATATCCAAAACCAATTGTACCCTATATATCGACAAAACACAAATAAACAGAAAAAACAAACATCCAACCACCAACACTCGAGTTGAAACACTTGGTGCCTTTAGCGCTAAACATTTGGTCCAGTGCCGGATCGAGCTCCAACTCAACGACATCGTCGCCCTTTTTTTGAAAAGGTAAGTTGTTTAATTTCAAGTAAATTGTAAAATTTAATAATAAATTTGAAAACTAATAAAGTGGGAATTGTTAAATATACTTGAATAAACTGTATATATATATGCAGCACGTATATATACACTTATATACTCCCGTGTACACTTGAAATTAACAGGAGAATTAATTTCGGTGTAACGGTGCTCCAAAAGTTGGATATAAGTATATAAGTGCCCTTGAACCCGGTTATATACTTGTATTGACCGGCACGTGTTGCAATTATTTATTCTTCACCGAATACATAATTGCAGTTCGCTCTCGCTTTGTTTTGCGCTCTTCTCCTAAAAACCAAAAAACCATCACCTTTTGCTGGCTGGTTTGGTTTTCGTGCTCTCCACAGACACGCTCACAGCTTACGCTCTTCTGCGCGGTTCACTTAGAAACCAAAAAAACCACCACCTTTTGCTGGTTTGTTTGGTTTACGTGCTCTCACATAGACACGCTCTTAGCTTGCAGCCAAGCATAAAACACGTTCTTTCGTTCTTTCGTTCCAACATTGATCGCTCTCTCCGCGTGATAGGCTACAAGCGGCGTGTTTTTCTTATAAAATTCGTACTTGTACTATTGACGTCAACGTTCAAAATTTTCAAATAGCGCACTGTACCGTGCTTGCAGCAGAACAGGCGACATACTTACTCACCTACTCAGCGAAAAAAGTCGTCAATCGTGCACTCGAAACCTGTTTGCTTAGAATACCCTTTGAGCAAACCACCGCAGCAACTTCGTTTAACGTGACAAAGACGTCGACAGCACTTGCACCGTGGGCAAGGAATAAAATTACGTTGTCAAAATACTAATAAAGATTTTTTACTAAAAATAAAAAGTTTAAAAGATTTTATTTCTTTATTAGCCCATCTGTCTAAGCTACTCTAGCCCCTGTATTCTTTTGCACCAACGAAAATCGATTTTATACCGCGTATTCCCTTGTTAAATTAGTAGTAACCCTATCGCATATACAATGGAGCGGCTTAGCTCTTTTATACGTCTCGCGGACGATTTGGTAGAATTCGGCGCACACATTTTGACCAATTCACTGGAATCGCAAACGTTGTCTACCTTGGATTTGCACATGACGGAGCTCCACTCGCAGTGGTCCCTAATCAAGTCCGCGTATAGTGGCCTGCTCGAACAAATGCTGAAGGATGACAAGTTGGAACCACATATAAAAAACGTTAAAGAAAAGTATTTCAAAGCGTACGACAACTACATTTGATGCGTTGGATTGATCCAGGATTTAGTCAACTCGATGACAAAGTCCTCCGCGCCGCGGCCCTCTATGGATACGACAGAGCTGCCGCCTACCCAGTTTAACATTAGCTTGCCTCCATGCGATACAGACGTTTTCAAAGGCGACTATCTGTCATGGCCCTCCTTCCGCGACATGTTCACCGCCCTGTATATTCAGAATACGCGTATTGCCCCCGTGGAAAACTCTTCCACCTGAACCAAAAGACCAAAGGCGAAGCCAAGGAAATTGTGCAAAAGTCTCCTTTGACGAATGAAGGATTCGCGCAAGCATGGAAAAATCTATCGGATAGATATGAAAACAAACGCGTCCTCGTTAACACGCTTCTTAAAAATCTCTTTGGTCTCGCGACGATTACTCGGGAAACCGGTCACGAAATCAAAAATCTACAGCGGGAAATTAACAATATTCTCGTCGCGTTGGCGCTCCAAGACGTCGACACTTTACACTGGGACGCGATTATAGTTCTTCTGTGCTCTACTCGGCTTCCGGAAGCCACCCTGTCGCTTTGGGAACAATATCGAATAAATTTGAAATTCCAAAATGGTCCGATCTCGACGCGTTCCTGACACATCGGTTTCAAACGCTGGAAACGGTGCAAGATATAAAAGACGCGTCCGCAAGCAAGAGTCGCGCGTCACCCGCTCCACAACAGGTGGCCCCCTCGACAAAACGCGTCAACACATTCCAGTTGAATGTTGCGTCGACAATATGTCAGTTGTGCTCAGAGCACCACGCAATTCGAGTCTGTCCGCAATTTTTGGAAATGACTTCCGGTAAGCGTCTAGAGGTAGTTAAAAAGTTGCGTCTTTGTCTGAATTGTCTAGCGCAAGCGCATCAGATACAAAGATGCCCCAGCAAATACAACTGCGCGACATGCCAGGCGCGACACCATACCTTGCTGCATCGCGATCAAGCGCAGAAGCGACCCTTAGCTAACTCAGCGTCACGTCCGTCTACTACGTCTACACGCGAGCACCCCCCTTTACAGGACACTCCACGTCGGCCAACGCCGCCCAAATCAGTCAACAACAAATACAGTCCACTGATCGAAATCAGCCCGATAACCATCAAGTTTGTTTCGCTGCCGTACCGAAGTCAGTTCTGCTAGGAACCGCGACGGTCACTATATTCCACGACGGTACTTGCTATGCCGCTCGTGCCCTCATCGATCCAGGATCCGAAGTATCCGAATTCATCTCTGACCACATCCAGAAGATGCTGAAAATCCCCATGCGGCCAGTGAAAGCAACGGTTTCTGGCCTCAACGAAACCATTTCTGCAAAGGTTTCAAAATCTTGTGAGTTTATGCTCAAGTCGCCACGCGACCCCTCGTTTCAGATTCACACCACAGCGCTAGTGCTGTCGCAAATCACGGGCAGACTGCCCGCCTACTCGTTCGATAGTTCGCTGCTTCGCAGCCTCCCCAGTAACATCGAGCTCGCAGACATCAACTTTGTCAAAAGTCAGCAAGTTGACGTTCTCATTGGAGCCGATCTCTTCCAGGCGATCATACTTGACGGTATTCGCCGCAATGTGTTAGGTTCACTTCTAGCACAACAAACTGTGTTCGGCTGGATAATCACCGGACTAGTCCACCTGCTACAATCGGGTAGCCCCAACATAAGGGTGGCCTTCTTCAATGAAGTCACCATCGAACAACAGTTCGAACGTTTTTGGGTGGTGGAGGAACTTCCCAGAACTCGTCACTTATCCCCCCCCGAAAAGTTTTGCGAAGAGAATTTCGTAAAAACAACTCGTAGGAGCCCTGACGGCCGCTACATCGTTACGTTGCCATTCAAAAGCGAAGCCGTAAGCCAAA
The DNA here is from genome assembly GCA_949629155.1 of Myopa testacea. NCBI lineage: Eukaryota > Metazoa > Arthropoda > Insecta > Diptera > Conopidae > Myopa > Myopa testacea. Next base: position 28,889,136 of record OX451347.1, read on the forward strand.
ACTTGTTAGGATATTCACGGCACATCGCCCACCAACAATACCTTCGCGTAGAAGCAAGGTTAGTCAAAAATAATGACCTCAAAAAGCAATATGACGATGTAGTTCAAGAATATCTTGATTTAGGTCATATGACGGCCGTAGCGCCCCCACAACCCGATGCTGCGCACTATTATTTACCACATCATGCGGTTATAAAACCGGATAGCACGTCTACCAAGGTTAGAGTCGTGTTCAACGCATCCTGCCCCACCAAAAGTGGGCTCAGTTTGAACGATGTGTTACACGCAGGCCCTGTTCTACAAGCAGACTTAACATTCTTAATGTTAAGATGGCGCTTTTTTCGGTATGTTTTTAGCGGTGACATTCAGAAAATGTACCTCGTCGACCCGAAACATACCCCATACCAACGAATTCTATTCCGAGATTCGTATAACTCCCGAGTTAGGGACTATGAGTTACGAACGGTAACATTTGGTGTGAACTGCGCCCCCTTTTTAGCGATCCGCATTCTTCTACAGCTAGCAGAAGATACTCAACAACAGTTCCCGCTTGCGGCCCACATCCTGCGACATTCGATGTACGTTGATGACGTGTTGGCTGGTTCTCACAACCTTTCCATGGCCACTCAAATGCTGATCCAACAAGTCTGGCTAGACAAGATTGACTGGGATGACCAACTTCCCGCACTGACGCAGCAAACATGGTTAAGTTTTCTTCAAAATTATCACCATATAGCCACGATTCGAATTCCCAGGTGGATGCGGTTCACCCCCGACTACACAGTAGATCTTCACGCCTTTTCGGACGCTTCCGAGAAAGCTTCGGAGTTTGCTACTGCACTTGAAGAGCACTATTACGCGCTCGAAAGCAAGCAACAAGTGAGCTCTAAAAGTCGTTTACTCTCACTCAATCCCTTTATCCACGAAGACAAAACAATGCGCCTTGGCGGGCGGCTGTCTTCATGCCCGAATCTGCCATTCGATGAACGCCACCCAATCATTCTGCCGTACGACAGTCAGTTGTCTCGGCTACTCGTTCTTTTTATTCATCAGATCTCGCTTCACGGTGGTAACCAGCTGATGCTCCGATTGCTCAGGACCCAACACTGGATTCCGCGAGTAAAAAGCCTCATCAAGACAACGATCCACCGCTGTAAGCCGTGCATCTTGCATCGGAAGCAACAAAGAACGCAGATTATGGCGGCATTGCCAGAGGAGCGCACGACTTTCTCCCGCCCCTTTGCTAACACCGGAGTCGATTTTGCGGGCACTTTCGACATCAAGAATTACACCGGCCGGGCGTGCTTAATAACAAAAGGCTACACGTGCATCTTTGTCTGTTTTGCGGCCAAAGCAATTCATTTAGAGGCTGTCAGCGGCGTTCTCAGCGGCGTTCTCAGCGGCGTTCTCTCACGGTTTGCAGCGCGCCGAGGCTGCCCCGCAAAGGTATATTCAGACAACGGCACGAACTTCGTCGGCGCCTCAAAAGAGCTCAAACAAGAATATAAGCAATTCCTTGTTCGAACCTGCGATCTCATCGAAACGCAATATTCGCACCAGAATGTTGAATGGCACTTCATCCCCCCCTGGTGCTCCTCACATGGGAGGGCTCTGGGAGGCCGGTGTTAAAAGCCTGAAAACGCATCTGTGCAAAGTCTCGCCCCAACTTCCAAATTTACATTTGAAGAGTTCTCGACTCTCCCGAGCAAAATCGAAGCGTGCCTCAACTCGCGCCCCCTTCATCCTCAATCTGAGGATCCCAACGTTATGGAGGCAATAACTCCTGGCCACTTCCTAGTAGGCGGACCTCTGCTGGCTCCTGCCGAGCCCGAAACCATCGACAATCCGCTCTCCATTCTCAACCGATGGAGACGTGTCCAGGCCCTTGCCCAGCATTTCTGTCACCGGTGGAAAACGGAATATTTGCACGAGCTCGCGCGTCGCACCAAGTGGAAGACTCCGCAACTCAACCTACAGCCCAACGACCTGGTTGTGGTCCGTGACGACAACCTTCCTTCCACGTCCTGGCGGCTGGGCCGCATCATCAAGGTATACAAGGGTCAGGATGCACGAGTCCGCGTGGCCGATGTTCGAATGGCTAACGGCCAGCTCACTCGTTCCATTTCCAAATTAGTATCCTTAACTTGCATGTCTCGAGTGGTTATTAATGCCTTTTTTCTCCACAGATCTAGGATGAAATGCATCCGCCGCCAAGGTGCCGGTTATCGGCAAGACCGCATGCTGGCTCCGCCAACCGCCGTACCATCGGCGCCCGCAAATACGTGTCCCGGCCCCGAGATGCCGCATTGCGAAGAGCAGCCGCACGAGGAAGACTTGCTTCATTTGAGTGTCTCTTACACGTCAGAGGAAGACGGCGCTGCTCAACCAAGCTCACCGTAGCCTCGTCCAGAGGAGGCTCCCGAACGATCGTCACCACCGGCGATCGCCGGCCCAGTGCGGAGTCCACAGCCGCGGCCTGCAGGGAATTTGATGGCACGAACGGCGGGCTTGCCCCGAATCGTGGCAGGACGCCACGTCTGCATAAACTGCCTGGCGGCATCCCACACCACCCAACGCAGCAACAACACACGTCGCTGCACGGCCTGTGGCGACGCCCACAACTCGACGCTCCACGGCTAGTCGCCTTCTCCACCCCAGGCTGAGGGTCAGGTAGCTTTGCAGTCCTGCAAGGCGGGCGGGATGTTTACGCCAAACACACCGCTCGTCAGGCTGCCTCTCCTGATCTGCCGAAGCCGTTCTCTCTCACGGCGCGGACTTCGGCCGCTCAGGAAAGGCAAGCTAAAAGCTTGACTGCGGGCTGCTCGGCTCCAGCCTTGGCGGTTGGATCCTGCTGCATTCACTTTTGGCGTAAACTTCAGATAGAGCAGTAAACCGTGACCGAGCGCAAAACATCTTTTGTATAACTTTAAATTAAAACGTGTAAATTTATACAGTGAATATCCAAAACCAATTGTACCCTATATATCGACAAAACACAAATAAACAGAAAAAACAAACATCCAACCACCAACACTCGAGTTGAAACACTTGGTGCCTTTAGCGCTAAACACTACCATTTCTTCGATGTTTTCCTCCGTCACATTGAGCATATAAATTCTCAATGCGGCGTTCTTAAGCCCTGATTTGAAGGATTTCTCGACGGCCCCTTCCACCATACTCAAAATTGCCATATCTCCTTTTCCGTTATATTTCGTTCGAACTAACTCTACTGCCTGTGTTCGTAGGGTGTTTAGGCGTCTTGCAAACTGTCGTATATCCTCGTTAAATAACTGGTTACAACTTTGGATCGCTGTTAGCACTGAGTCTAAGGAGACCGTTGGTAAATATGCTCTTTTTATGGTGAGGTAGAATTCCTCGAGGATATTGAATCGTTGTGACCTAACTAAATCATATGCATCCCCATGTAGTCTTTGTTTAATGCAGTCTATGTAGTCCTGAATATTGTCTTTACCCACCTCTCTTGCGGCTAATTCGCACCCGTGTATGAATTTATACACTTCGCCGCGTAAGTCTGGCGAATGTGTTCCAGAAAAGAGTGGTACCAGACTATTTGTATTTTTAGCTATCTCTCCAATACCCATTCTGGTTTGATCTTTTGTTGTCTTAATTTGTGAGAGAGACCTTGCGTTGCCGTCCTTCGGACTAACTGCGGGCGGATTTGGTTCCTTATGAAAGAGTGACTGACTGATTGTATTTAGCGACATTTCCTGACCTAGAAGTCTATAGACCTACACTTGTAAGGTCTCCTAACTCCCCTACTCTAGACTTTATCAATTCTAAGTTTTCTTTGTTGCCTACTGTCCCTTTTAAAATTGCCCAATATTTACCTATAAACTCCCCCAACTAGCGTTTCAGATCCTTATGGGTTCTCTCTAATTCTATGTAAGCTTGTTCCTGCAACGACTCGGCCATTAATTAAAAGAACGACATATAGTTCAGTGGGTTTTTATTATTTATGGTGTTCTTCTTAATATTGTAAAGTTAAATTCATTTTGAAGTGTTGGATTCAGAATTTTTTAGAACGGCTACTTAGTGTCGCCAATTAACGTTTCATCGTTTTATTAAACGTTTAATTTTTTTATACTACTCGTATACTTTTAAAACGCGAAACAATTAACAAAACAATTAAATTTTTCATATCGAGCTTCAATTTCCTTAATGGCTTATATTTCTTGCACGCTTCGTTTACCGAGCGTGCTGTAAACATTCGCTGTACATCTGTTCAGCTTTGTTTCAAGCAGAGACGAAGCGTCCAAATTTTCGTGACTTCGCTGTTCAGCTTTGTTTCAAGCAGAGACGAAACGTCAAAATTTTCGTGACTTCGCTGCTCAGCTTTGTTTCAAGCAGAGCCGAAGCGTCAAAATTTTTGTGACTTCGCTGAGGTAATTTAAGATCTCACAGAAAGGAACGAACGACCTGCCTCTATTATTCTCATTTAAGCGGCCAAAAAAACTGCAACGTTTGCAATCTCGAATTCGGACGATTAACCTATTGAGCTCGTTTGAGTTATTTCTTTGTTAATTGCTTGCTATCCTTGATTGTTTTTATCAGCCAGCAATTGTAATTGCTTGTTATTGAAGAAGTTAATAACGTGGCTTTGATTCTCCAGCGATATGAAGTCTTTAACGCTTTACTTTAAATATTTAAATTTTTATTTTGGTTTTTGAACTAACCCAAAAAATTTTTATTTTATTGTTTCAATTTTTTGTAAATTCCTACTATTACTTTCTTGCGACTTTTCATACATTTACGACTGTATGACGTATTAGTTAGAAAAATGTGCGACTCTGAAACCAAATTAAATGTTAAAATTTATTTAACCTGCGAATTTGGTGTCAAACGTCTAAGACACATCCGAAAACGATACAACGACAACTTAACTCTACGCGTTTTGTTTTAATGGATTCCTGTTTTTGACTCTATTGTATTGCTGTTATTAACAATTCGCTTTAATCATCCGCACTTTACCACGTTAAATATAATTTATTTAAGTTAATAAAGTACTCTTGATCTTTGCCAATTTGTTACTCACAGTAACCAATAACGTAAATCAGGGGTGTTAAACTGGCGGCCCCCGGGCCGCATGCGGCCCGCGATATGTTTTTTGTGGCCCGCAATGCTTTAAATGAAATAAAAACCAAAACAATATGCTACAAAGGAACTAACTATAATAATCGGGATATTATTGCAAAAACATGCTTGCAAAAAAAGACTTCTCATAGCTACCACCTACTCAGCAGCGCATATTATTCTCATTATATAAATTTTGTGGGTTTTTTGACAGCATAAAAATCTAGTCTGCTTGAGAGCAGCACTTTTTGCTCTTCGTTTTCTTTCTCTTTTTTTATTTCGGTGTTCTCAGCTTTTTTCTTTCTTTGTGTTTTCTTCATGTTCTTTTCATGCTTCATTTCTTTGTTTTTACAACTCTTATAACAGTGACGGTCAAGCACTTGGTGCCACAATCCTTTCCTTTGTTTTACTTCATTACGAATGCATTTTTTTACGCTGGCTAACGGTAATATTCTTGTTCGTTAGTTTTGTTAATGCTTGGTTTCGAAGCATTTCGCGTCACAGTCGTTCGATAAGGCCTGATGAAAACAGTCGATGTTCATAAAGTAAATAGGCCAATAGGAAGGCATTTGCGCTAGTTTTTTGTCCTGATCTGTGTTTTACGAATTTGTGGGTTGTGTTTTATTATAACTTATTAAACAAAGTAAGTAAGTGGTGTTTGTGTTAATTTTTTACATTTAAATTAAATCTCAATTTTTATACAGAAAATGTCACTTGCAACGCTAAATAAAAAACGAAAGATTGATGCCGAGGGAAGAAAATTTCAAGAAAGGTGGGAGCTAAACTTTTTTTTCGTGGAAGTGAATAATAAAATCACGTGCTTGATTTGTAAAGAATCAATAAGTGTTGTTAAAGAATACAATATAAAGCGACATTATAGCACTTATCACGAAGAGCAATTTTCGTGCTTCCAAGGGAAAATAAGAGAAGAAAAATTGAAAACAATGAAAAATTCACTCATTAGCCAGCAGCGAGCGCTTACAAAATTTGTGAAAAGTAATGAATCAGCGACAAGAGCCAGTTACGAAATAAGCTATTTATTAGCAAAACATTCAAAAGCATTTACTGATGGTTCTTTGATCAAGCAATGTATGATAAAAGCTGCGGAATTGGTTTGTCCAGAAAAGGTACACTTATTTCGGAATATATCATTATCAAGAAATACAGTAGCAGAAAGAATTACTGAAATAGCAGATAACGTCAGTTCACAGCTTCAGGAAATATCTACCAATGTCAAGTTTTTTTCAATTGCGATTGATGAAAGCACGGATGTAAGAGATGTTGCACAAGTTGCTGTGTTTTTTCGTGGTTGCGATAATAACATGAGGATCATCGAAGAATTGCTGGAAATTATCCCTCTTCATGGAACTACAACTGGTGAAGATATTTTTGATGCCGTATGGAGGATTTTAGAAAATTTTAAAATCTCTCTTGACAAACTTGTTTCTGTAACAACTGACGGCGCTAAATCAATGACGGGTGAAACTAAAGGATTTGTGTCAAGGCTCTCAAAAAAATTACAAGGCGAATATCCAGATAAACCAAAAATCAGGACTTTCCATTGCCTTATTCACCAACAAGTTCTCTGTTCAAAAATATTAAAAATGGACGAAGTACTTAAAACAGTAACAAAGATAGTGAACTTTATTCGATCAAGAGCACTTAACCATCGCCAATTTATTTCGTTCCTTCGAGATTTCGAATCCGAATTCGAAGATCTTCCTTATTACACAGAAGTTCGTTGGTTGTCCTGTCACAAAGTTTTGAAGAGCTTCTATCTGCTTTTGGAGGAAATAATTGTATTTCTTGAAACGAAAGATGAAGAGAACAAACATATATCAGTTATAAAAGACCCTTTGTGGGTAAAAGACCTGGCATTTTTGACAGATATTACATGCCACCTAAATAATCTTAATATTATGTTGCAAGGCAAAGATCAATTAATAACGAATATGTACGATGCAATAACGAGTTTTGTAAAAAAACTAACTTTGTTTAAAAGTCATTTACAAAAAAACGTTTTAACGCATTTTCCTACGTGTGAACAATTAAAAATGCAAAATCAAAATTGCTCATTTTCACAATTTTGCAATAAAATTGACGAAATTAAAAAAGAGTTCGATAAACGTTTTAATGATTTTAAAGATTTAGAACAAATTTTTTCTCTTTTTATTGCACCTTTTTCCTTTGAAGTTGAAAAAGCTCCCATTTCGATACAACTAGAATTAATTGATTTCCAGAATGACTCGATTTTAAAAGATAAATATCGCGAAGTAGGAATTCCCAAAATATATTCCTATTTAGGCGATAGATATCCAGAAATAAAAAAGTTTGCTGCAGAAATTTTATCTTACTTTGGAAGCACCTACTTGTGCGAACAATTATTTTCATGCATGAAAATAAATAAGACCATTCATAGAACAAGGCTAACTGATAAACATTTATCTGCCATAACAAAGATTGTTTGTTCCCAGTCTTTGAATCCAGATATTGAAAAACTAGTAGAAAAAAAGCGCTCTCAAGCGTCCGGTAAAAAAGACTAATTAGAATTCTGTAAATATTTCGAATTAAATAAATGCTTAAATATGAACAATAACATAGCAATTATATATTATTACTTTAAATCAGAGACCATTAAAGTCGTCGAAATAGCATCGGTAAGTAGTTAAAATTTAATTTAAAGCTTATCTTACATAAGCTATTATTTTTTGGTTGTACTTGGCCCGCCTGCATCTTATCAGTCATGAGAAATGCCCCATGACCTAAATGAGTTTGACACCCCTGACGTAAATAAACAAAATAAAAATTCCTTAATTTCACTAATCGAATTCCGATTTATGTCGATTTTTATGTTTTTTATTTTCTTTCAATTATTTGGTTTAAGTTGAATTGCATTTGTCTTAAAACCTAGCAAATTATCAATTCTTTCTTTGCTTAAATTTGAATTTGTTTTTTTAAAATCGTTTAAATTTCCCTCAATATTAAAAAAACCAATTCTTTTAATCTCTACTAGCGAAATTCTTAAACCTATGAAATAGCTTCCCGAGTGAAAAGGGTCGACCTCAGTAAAGATTTTTGTCCGGCTAATGCCTAGGACAAACACGGGGACAAGTTTACCGTGCTTTACGCTGGCATCCTATTGATGAAACCCGATGAATTTTTAGCTGAAAGTTATTTTATGATTTATATAATATAATAATATAATGTATTTAAATGTATTAAAAGAATTAAACTATTTTTAATTCTATTAGTATCCTTTTCACTGTTTTCCTTTTCAACTTTTCCTAATTTTTTTTTCTAATTTTATTTTGCACTTCTTTAATTTCACTGTTTTAATTTTCCCTGAAATTATTGTTTCATTTTTTTACGAATTTTCCTTTTGCTTTTTAAAACTTGTTCTTCGCTCTTAATTTTAACTTTAATTAACTTTTAATTTATAACTTTCCTTTTCATCTATAACTTGCTAACTGCAGTTTTTCAATTAACTGCTACAAAGTTGTTATTTCACTTTTTTTTTTTTTTTTTTTTAAACTTTCTTACTTATTTCACTTTGCGTTTTATTTCTATTATTATTATTTCTATTATTATTTCACTTTTGTATTTCGTAGTAAACTTTCTTATTCCACTTTTAGGTACTTTATTCTACTTACTTTTTCCTTAATTCGAGCGATCCTCGGCTCGAAAAACCGGCTGCGCCAATTTGTTGTATCTCTAAGGGTGGTCTTCTTATTCGTTTAGCCTATCGTTCTTTTTATAATTAAACACCTTGTGGTACGGTTTTATATAATTTTATTTACTACCTCTTTTCAATTTTCTTACACTTCACTTTACACGTTTTAATGGGATTGGTCGTGCTTAACTTTATTATTGAATAATTAATATTATATTATATTATAGTGACACTCTTTGGTCTTTTCATACACTTATTTATGATTTCACCCGTTTGTGTAATTTTATTACTCTTATATCTTTAGTGACAATGTTCTTCTTAACCGGACTTAACACTACTTTTACACTATTATTTACACTATTCTTTCGTCGCGACTTGATACGCGATTAAAGACGACTTCTTTGCTCTGATATATTTTCACGACTCCCGTTGGAATCTATTCTATTTTTCCGCCTTGGCTCGGTTGACACACCCGTCGACCGAACCAAAGGGGTCAGTATGCCGTGTTTCGCAATTTCCATTATTTCGCAATATTAAAATTGTAATATTCGCAGAAACAATACGCGGAAGAAAATCGTTCTCAATTTAATTCTTCCGCGTGTGGATTCTGATCGTTGCTTATTTTAAACCAGCCGTTTTAATGGTTTGGAAGCTTGCTATTGAAAGCTAGCTTCCACAATACACTCCAATCGCCACGCGCAATGGATTTTAGGGTTTGGAGGCTCGCTACTAAACGCCAGCTTCCACGATCCATTCCAATTGCCAAGCTCCGGTTGCTGACTTGGCTTTAGCAGTTAATTAAACCAAAGCTTGACTAAACCAAAGTAAACTAAAGCTTCGGGCTTACCAAGCAAAGTGCTGTGGTTGCATTAATGTGAACTTGGCCTTGACTCACTCTCGGAGTAGTATTATAAAACGATAATACTGGCCTTGAAAGTTCTTATCTCCCGGAACTGGAAATTGCGATCGCGACATACAACAATATGAGCTTCCGCCAAACAGAAGTTAACACTCTTTCTGGCTTACATTTGTAAATAAGAACTTAGAAAATATTTAGGTGAAATCCGGGACGGTGAGTGAGGTTTTATATTTGTAGAGTTAAAATAATTTGCGGCATTATTACAATTATACTACATATTTGTTTCAGATTCATTCTAGAGGTTTGAAGTTTGGAATTTATGAAGATTATGGCAACTATACATGCGCTGGATATCCTGGAATTTTGGGATATGAACATTTGGATGCCCAACAGTTTGCAGAATGGGATGTAGACTATGTTAAATTAGATGGATGTTATTCGTTTCCAAAAGATATGGATTCTGGGTATTCTAAATTTGAACGATTATTGAATCGAACTGGAAAGCCCATGGTATATTCTTGTAGTTGGCCAGTATATCAAATTTATTCAGGAATCCAGCCTAATTTTACTGCAGTTAAACAACATTGTAACTTATGGAGAAATTTTGATGACATTCAAGACTCTTGGACTTCTGTTGAAAATATTATGGACTACTACGGCAATCATCAAAATATAGTTGCTCCAAATGCAGGTCCAGGTCATTGGAATGATCCTGATATGGTAAATTTAGTTACCTAATACACCATTTAAAGTATTTCTTTTCTAAATGCTCGTAAATATGTATGTACATATATATATATACTTTCAATGATACTATTTATTACATACTCTTGGTCCTCGAAAAAAATGGGCGATTTAATTTATTTATTTTGGTTGGTTTCTGCACGGCATATCTAATTCAATAAAAGAAAGTGTAAAATGTTCAAAATTTTGAAATAAATTAAAATAAAACAAAGTTATGGATTTGTAGAAATAATTGGAAACATTATCCAGTAAGAGTGCTATATTCGGCCTTACCGAACCTTAGATACCCTACACCTAAGAGTTTTGAAAAAATTTAATTGAACGAAAAAGTTTTATTTATTTCGATTTTTAATTTAATTTATTTCAATTTTTTATTTAATTTATTTAGAATTGTAATTTATTTAATATAGATTTTTCATTGCAGAACAATAACATTATATAGTGAAATACAAACATAAACCAGGGGAAATATGCTGTTATAAGGAAAGCCTCCTCATAATCACACCTAATCACAGATGGACATAAATAGTAGGAGTGATCGTTACTGTTTTCAAAAGAAAATAATTAGCTTAGTAGTTTTATTATTGTGTTCAAAATTTGTTTTCACGAGCCATACTGTATAAGTAGTATAAAAGTGGTACACCTTAACCTTAAGCTGTAGGGTATACGAATGCTCCTAAACACTTACACACTGTTACGGGTTGTAACCCCTATATTAGGTAGCCCTAATATACAACATATATTAGCCCTAATATATTATATTATATTATATTATATTTCATTATATTATATTTTTTTATATTATATTATATTATATTATATTATATTATATTATATTGTATTATATTATATTATATATTATATTATATATTATATTATATATTATATTATATTATATTATATTATATTTTTTTTTGCGGGCGAGGAGGTAAAAAATGCACGCATCTCGGGCCGTCATCACGGACACCGGTATGTGCGGCTTGCACGCACTAAAAATGTCCTCCCATATTTTCGAAACCTTGTTTCCACCCCGGGACGACTTTCGTCTGGTGTCGTCGTTTCTTGGTGTGTCCTTACAGGACGTCCATCGTTGTACCTGCGTCCAGGTCCCGCTTTTTGGAGCGTAGTACCAACTCCGTGTATTTGGTTCCCAGTTGTCTTCGCCGCTTAACATGGCCTTGGTTATGTTCTCGGCAGTGATGAGACCAACAAGCACTTCTAATGCGTGCCTCTGTGTTTGCCATCTGGCGCAGCTAAAGAAGGTAGTCGTCGATATCGGCGTCGCCGTACATACATTCTGGTCCGTCGGCCTTACCCATCCGGTGCAGGTACCTACGGAAATACCCATGCCCGGAGAGCAGCTGCGTGAGGTAGTAGTTTACTTCTTCGAAGCCTCTGTTAACCCAGCCAGATAGTTCTGGGATAAGTCTGGCGGTCCATCTCCCGCTAGTGTCGGTGCTCCATCGTGCCTGCCATTGTTGTAAAGTTTCCAGCTTGGCTTCCTCCAGTGCATGCCTAGAGTTCCTTGAATTCCTTGCGACGAAGAACAAACACGTTCCAGTCAGCCGGAGAGTTCGATTTTCTAAATTTTTTTTGCGCCTTATTCCTTCGGTATTTTAAACGCAAGAGGCTTGCATTATACCACTGTAAATAAAAACTCCTTTTCATTCTTCTGACCGGGACATACAGAGATAAACCTTCTGAAAGAGCCTTCTTTAAAATTTTGTACATAGAAAGTAATAGCCTGATTCTCAATAGTCACTGTTCGTGTTCGCTTCTAATCACCGCGATAGAAAAACAGCGATTCCTAAACTCTTACGATGCGAGTCGTTCGCTTCTCGTAGGCATTTACGTTGTTCGTTTAAGGTCTACTCGGATTTCTCTTTTCTTCGCATCGTTTTACATTTTTACTATGATTTTATCATAGGATTTCTCTTTTCTTCGTATTGCTTTATTGCTTTACAATTTTATTACTCGTTTTGACAGCTGAGTAAATGAAAAGTGTAAAAATTATAATTTAGTGAAATAAAGTGATAAAGTTAAAAAATATTATTAAAAGAATAGATTTACAGAACAAAAAAAATTGGGCAAAAAACATGTTTTCACGAGTAGCATTTCTGTTAGCGGACGAGGGTGACTCGGAAGATGAGCAACATACTCTGAGACACCATAACAGAATTTTGAGGAATTCTGCGAATATGTGGGAGATGCAGGAGCAAGAGTAAGTTAATAATTATGAATAAATATATATAAATGTATGTACAGTAGGGTGGATCTTAGCTATACTGGGCGAAAATTGTTTGCAGCATTTTTTTACGCCGCCCCCTAAAATTGTTCCATTGCATAAAGAAATAATTTCTGTAAAATATAAAGTTGATCGGATAACAGAAAGACGTGGCACATTCATATGAAACTTGCAAAAAATGCGAAATTATTATCGACGAAAAGGAATGAAGCAAAGCGGAGGGGTCATTTTCTAAAAACTCGATTAAAAACCGGAAAAAAATATTTAAAAATAACGGCAATATCTGGATCACTTTCGCTTATTGGGTTTTAAAGCCAAATATCGGCCTCTTAACATCCTTTTTAAATTAGGTTCCTACGTCAAACAGTTTTTGAGAAAATTAATGCCAAAGTTAAAATTTGGAATAAAAATTCAAAAAAAAAAAATTTTTGGTCGAAATCGATCTGAAATTTTGTACAAATTACTTTTTCATGAAATAATACAAGTTTAGAGGGCGGCGTGGTAAAAATGTTATGGTCGAAAAATAAGGTCCACCCTAATGTACAGTGTACATTGTACACTTTCCAAAAACATTTCAGATTCATTAACAACTTTAGAATGAATAAGGCCTGCTTCATGAAGCTGTTAGATGAAGTACCGCCACGGCTAAAACCAGATAAAAAAGCAACATCGATAACGCCAATGCTAAAATTAGGTTCATTTTTGCGTTTTCTGGCAGGCGGAAGCTACCAGAGAGGTGTAGGGAATGAACATTTCGAGACTATGTCGCAATGGCAAGTGTCCAAGAACATTGCTGAATTCTTGGACATTTTCGAAAAGTATTTATGCCCAAAATATATAAACTTTATGATGACCGCGGAATGTGAGATGAAGGAAAAGTTTTTCCAGAAATATGGAATTCCTGGTGTCGTTGGGTGTGTTGATGGAACACACATCCGCATAATGTAACCAGGAAATGAGCTGAAATATTTGTACTACAACAGAAAAGGTTTTATAATACGAATGTGATGATGGTAATTAATATTGTATATTTTAAAAAATTATAAGTATTATATACATGATATTTGCATGTTTGTTCTATTGCAGATTTGCGATTTCGACATGGTGATTCGTTTTGTCGACGCCAGATATCCCGGCGCAAACCATGACTCCTTTGTATGGAGGATGAGTTCTGTTGAGGAATATTTCAGAAGGAAATATAATTCTGGAAAACATAACACTTGGCTCTTGGGTAAGATTCTTTAGTAATTTACCTTAAAGTTATATGTTACATTATACAATTTTAACTTTAGGAGATTCCGGCTACCAGCTCCTGCCATATTTAATGACGCCTTACCGGGAACCCCAATGAATCCTCTCCCAATCATTATTCGTGGATACTCGGTTTGATCCAAACACCGGAACACCTCTAGCCATATACGGGTTGTTGTAATTCTTAAAAAAATAAAAATTAACTAATTTCACAAAATAAAATTTATTCTGATTACCTTTTCTTATTGGAATCCATTATATATTTTTCTCATAATATTAATATTTTTATAATAATTTTTAATAATAAATTTTCACTTCATAAAATGGAGTAACGACAGCTTTTGAGCAGTCGTTCCATATGAAAGTTGAAATCGTTACTTCTTGATGAAATAACGATTGAAAATATCTCTAACGAACGATAATTCGTAAAAAGTATTGAAAGTGTTGTTGTGATTTTATCGAACGAACGACTCGTTCGTCGAGAACAAATTGAGAATAACAAAGTAACGTCATAGAGAAAAACACAAAACAGAATGGAAGAGAATCACGTCGTTCGTTGATTGAGAATCAGGCAATAAATCTCTACCCTGCATGATGAATGCCCAATTGATGGAATTGAAAAAACCATTAAGACAGGGAAAATTGGCCGCTTTAAAGTTATAACAAAGGGAACTTGTAGTGGTGCTACAAGAAATGTAGGTTGAGAAATTTAACGTTAGAGCTTTGTGGTGGACTGACTCAAATGTAAGAGGAAAGATCACATCTTGACAAAGAAACAATCAAATCATTATTAAGAAAAACTAGGTCAAGAATGCGATCCAAATCATTCTTTATTCAATACACTGAACACCCCATGAGAATGCAAGGAATCGCAGAAAACTCTTTCAGTAGAACTCTTTAGATTATAAGGAACCAAATGATTGACCTCCGAGCTGTAACTCCAAACTACATTGCCCATGTTAAATCCACCTAAAATACAAGGAGTCTGATTAAAACTCAGTCGTGAGATAATAATAGGGGTACCGGTTAATTCCTGCGGTTTTCTAACAGATGGCTTAACTTGACTTTCATTCCAGTGATTCACCTTTCCAAATATGTGTTGGAAAGCTACTGTCATATAGTTTCAGAATCAGTATGTGTCATTTAGCTGAAGCGTAAACAACATTCCTTTTTTTACTCTGAAAATGTCGAATTTCGTGCCGAATAAAGTGTTTTTGCGGGGAGTACTTCTTCATTACTTCAATATGAAGAAAAAGGCTGCCGAAAGTCATCGTATTTTGGTGGAAGAGTATGGTGTGCATACTCTAGCTGAGCGTACGTGCCAGAAGTGGTATGCACGGTTTAAAAGTGGCAATTTTGACTTGGAGGACGATGAACGGCTCGGACAGCCAACCAGCTGGGTGTGATCTATTATGAGCTGTTGCAACTGAATGATACGATCACAGGGGAAGTCTACCGACCACAATTGATGCGTTTGAGCCGAGCACTGCGCGAAAAACGGCCGGAATATGAACAAAGGCTCGGCAAGGTAATTTTGCAACATGACAATGCTCGGCCACATGTTGCACAGGTCGTCAAAACCTACCTTGAAACGCTCAAATGGGATGTCCTACCCCACCCGCCGTATAGTCCAGACCTTGCGCCATCCGATTACTATCTCTTCCGATCAGTGCAACATGGCCTGGCTGACCAACTTCTCCAATTATGAAGAAGTCAAAAATTGGATCGATTCGTGGAAGTTGGCCGAATTTTTCAGAAAGGGTATTCGTGAATTGCCAGAAAAATGGGGAAAAGTTAAAGCTAGCGATGGATAATACTTTGAATATTAAATTTGTAAACATTTTTTCACAATAAAGCTTCAATTTTCGAAAAAAAACCCCACGAATTAACCAACCCGTACCCCTATTATAATTAATGTTAAATAAATGGGATTCATAAACTGATATACTAAAAGCAGGAGGAATATAACTTAGCATAAAGAAAATCTCATAACTGCCAAATTTAACAGCAACACACATTTGTTCTATAAAAGTATCATTAATAGGAAGACTTCCTACACTACAACTGAACTCAGAGGAAACTGCAATTAATAATCCACCCCCTCTGGAAACGTCCTGAGTTAGATCTTTGTCTTTGAGAAATACGATGTATTGGCTGTCCAACAATTCAGAATCCAAATAATAAGTAGTCAGCCAGGTCTCTACAATAATAAGAGCATGGAACGTATGACAATAAGCACGTAAGAATAATTCATTCGTCTTAGTACGAAGACCACCTGCATTGTGGTAGTAAACTAAAAATTGCTTCAGATTTACGCACGCACTAGTTCGATGAGGAGGAAGTTGAGCATCCTGCTCTATACATAAACTGCAGGGGATCGCCGGAGACTCCGGAACTAGTCAATGCGTTGCTTGAAGAGTATTCTTTTTCTGATGAAACTTGAATGTTGACAAAGAAACATTCATAGGCCAGAAAGCTGGATTCATAATACGATCAAAGTATGTTGAGGTTACTCCAAGCTTGAAGTTCAATCTTTTTAGTGATTCCAATGACACGTCCTTCTTTATGAGCTTATAGCACGCAAGATGCCCTGACTCAATTCCCGTATGCCTAGTAACGTAAGAAATTATGTCCTCTGGAGAGACCGTGGGCTTGAAGGATGAAAGGTGAACCCATTTTTTGGGGATATTGACATCAAGGTCAGCATTGATGAACGGAGATTCGGTTCGGTTATTCGGTTTCAGTTTCTTTGCAAAATTATTCTTAGAGCCACTTGAATTAACATTGCCATTAGTACCGACAGCAGATCCCTTTTTCTTACGAATGGTAACCCAATCATGACTATTAGGAGTTGGATTGCTTTCATTAACCGTATTACATGCGATAGAATCAGCATTCGAAGAGCACGGATCACCAGTTATTAAAGATGAAGCAGCTGTGTAATGTGATCAACGACTGCAGAGTTGCCATCATCCTTAGAAGCTGAAGATGTAGCAAGATTTCTCACTGTTTCATCCATTAAAGTAGTAGTAGGGGAAACTCCATTACTCACATCCACTGATCGACCGCATTTGGAGATGTCGAAGGAGATGACCTATGTAAACATAGGTCGAAATCAGCTTCATCGGCTGCTGAACAAGTGCCGTTACAGAGCGGTCAACGCGGAGATTTAGGCGAGAAGGGAGTGGAAAACGAGAGGGACAGAAGCACTGGGAAGCTCTGCATCACTGCACTACTAAGCGACGTCACCTCTATGCGTGCTGATGTCTCAGTAGTTAAGACAGACTTAAAAGAGATTAAATCACTAATGCAGGAAATGAGTAGCCAGATGAGAACATCAGAAAATAATATGAAAACCGAAATATCAAATGGTATTCGAAAACTAAATGAAGCCATGGCCACGCTGGTTACGAAAGTTGCAGAACTCTCCGAGGACAATAAGGAGAAAGAGAAACGCATAGAGCAACTAGAGAGAAAGTTAAATGGACTGGAGCAGGCAGCAATCGGAAAGAATGCTGTGATAAAAAACATTAAAAAAGAAGATGGTGAAGATCTGAGAGCAATCTGTATGACTGTCGCAAGAGCGCTGCAAGTGGAGGTCAGTCAAGGAGAAATTGCAGACGTATATCGTGACAAGAAGAGAAACATCATTGTAAAATTTTCTTCACTGGAAGCAAAGCAAATGCAGAATCCGCGGAAAAAGAAATTAAAAGCTGGCATGCTGGGAAAATCCCGGCAGGAAAGTGAGGAACGTATTATGATTGACGCTCAGTTAACAGCCACAAACCGCCGCTTACTATGGATGTCGAAAGAGGCAGCAAAAAAGAATGGTTGGAGATATGTCTGGGTGCGAGAGGGGCAAATATTGCCCAAAAAAGTAGAATCGTTAAAAATTTTTAAAATCACTAGTGAAGCTGAAGTGAAAAATATTATATAAACTGAGGAGTATAGTATTAGTAACTATGTAATCAAGAATTAAAAATAAAAATGGATAACTTAGCAGTGGAAGTGCTGAATAACTTTCGGCGCATAAAAACCAAAGATTTTCATAACCGCAACATCTCAATATGTTTCCTAAACACACATTACGCATACAATCGTTACGAGCAAATTTTTCGTCGCTCATAATACAAACTAAAAATATAATCGAATTATTAGACCTGGTTGTGCTAGTTGAACCTAACATCTGTGATGAGGAAAATAACTTCTATTCCATACATGGCTTTAACGCCTATTTCTATAACCGATCAAATAGCCGGGGAGGTGGTATCGCAGTGTATGTGACAGAAAGATTTATTGCTGAATGCATTCTTCCTAGTGTGATTTCCTTTGAAGCAATTCAAATAGACATTCAAACAGCCGAAAACTTCTATTCTGTGTTTGCCATTTACAGACCACCGTCTGGCAAGGCTCGTAATTTGTGAGCGAGCTAGATAATATAATAAAGCACATTAACAAAAAGAGAGACATTGTAATTGTAGGTGATATAAACATAGACTTGCACAAAATAGCAACAACTCAACACTCTACTTGGATATGCTTGCATCGAATGGTCTCCAAATCACTAACAATAACATCAGCACAAGAGTGGAAGTTACACGTAAGACAAGCACAAATATCGACCATCTCTTCGTATGGTGTAATAACAGCGATGCTTACGTTGCTGTAATTAATACCGCGATCACAGACCACTCATCTGTAAAATAACGCGACAGGGAATCAAGAAGAGAACTTGTGAGAAGAGATCCCAGAACGAGCATGATCTTCTGCTAAATGAGCAAAAGCTAAATGAATTAATAACAAACACAGATTGGAGGAGCATAACTAACATAAACAATGTAAATGGGCTGTTTGGAAAACTTATTAACACACTTAATGAGATCTACTTGAAAGCGCAATATAATGGAAAAAAAAGAAAAAAACGATGTGAAAATCTCTGTATCACTGAAGAGCTTCTGAAGTGCTGCGAATATCTGGATAAGCTATACAGGAAATGGATAGATAAGCCATCAAGCAAACAAAAAGAAAAAGATTACAAAGAATACAGAAATCTAGTCAACAATAAATTGTAGGTTGCCAAAAACATGTTTTATAAAAATAAATTCTATGATTATATGTAGATATGATGCTCAGAGGACCTGGCAAACAGTTAATGAAATTTTAGGGAGGAAATCTGCAAATCTTGACGAGGAAATATTTAAAAATATGAGCGACAAAGAGCACCATACCATCCCAAATGAATTTGCTAAAAGTTTCGAAGAAAATATGCAAAAAACGTAAATGATTGCCAGATCTCCACCCTCCGTACGACGAAAGCATCGTTGCAGAATTTAATTTATGTGGAAGAAACCAACGACCTTGAAATAACAAACATTTTAAGAAGCATGAAAGCTAAAAGTGCGGGCTACGATGGTATCCGAGCTAAAGATTTAAAAAAACGCGCTAACATTTTCGGACGAGAAGCTAATCTCCACACTACAAAACTGCGGAGTGCGCGGTGGAACGCTTGAATGGTTCAGAGACTACCTACACCTAAGATCATACTGTGTCAAAGTGGGAAATGGGGTAAGTCACCGAATCTCAGTAACACATGGTGTACCACAGGGTTCCAAACTGGGCCCACTATTGTATATTCTCTATACAAATGATATGCTAAGGCAGTTCAAATTTAGCAAAGTTTTTGCCTATGCAGACGACACTGCAGTTGTTGTTTCACATCAAAATATAAAAACGGCCGCATACATTATGCGGAACGAATTTAATATAATAGCACGTTGGGCACACAACCATGGTCTAAAGATAAACGCTGCCAAAACCAAGATTCTTCATGTAAAAAGGCCTAGTATTCTGCGGCATGACATTAACATTAAACTGCATAGTTACGATTGCATACATTCATTGCATTTTCACTTTTCTCGCAAAAAAATATACTTAATACCGTAATTTAAAAAAAAAATTGCGACCAAAAATTTTTTTCGGAATTTTTTTTTCCACATTTTAACTTTGGCATTAATTTTCTCAAAAACTGTTTGACATAGGAACCTAATTAAAAAAGGATATTAAGAAGCAGATATTTGGCTTTGAAAATCACTAAGCAAAAGTTATCTAGGTTTAACCATTTTTTAATAAGAATTAAAGTTGTTTAGACTCGAGGTCAATTTGAAAACATTACGTTTTCTTGCATATAAAATATGCATATAAAACAACAAATCTTGTTGTATTTATTTTAAACAAAACAACAGTCGCATATAAGAAAACACATCAACCAAGATCGCTGATGAGAAACTTTGGCAAGTTTCGAAATAGCTATCCGATCTGCCAGTTGTTGTTATGAATTTGTTGTTGTTTTGTTTAAAATAAATACAACAAGATTTGTTGCTTTATATGCGTATTTTATATGCACGAAAACATAATGTTTTCACATTGACCTCGAGCCTAAACAATTTTAATTCTTATACATTCAAAGGTCGACAAAAATAATAAGTCAAATTATTATTAAAAAAAACCCCGCAATTTTTTTTTTAATATTTTTTTCGATGTTAAGTCGGATTTTTATAAAATGGCCCCTCCCGCCTAAACAGGGGGAAATTGACACCTTCTCCAATACGATTTTTTTCTTGTTTCGACCTATCCTACACGCCCTAGTCTTTTGAGCCCTCTTATGCGAAACACCCTGTATAAACAAGCTACCGGTTTTGTTCGCATAAAGTACGATTTCTTTTTTGCGGTTTAGTATTCTTGCACTTTTTTTCGAAAAACAGACACTAAGGCCGTTGTCAATTGCTCGACTTACTGAAATGAAATTTCCTTGCAACTGCGGAAAAACAAAACGCTTTGCAGTTTTACTTCATGTTTTGACGTTTTCAATATAACTGCCCCTTTTCCACATGCCTTAATAAAATAACGCCTGCTACGGCCACGTTTTCTGTATGTTCCTCTAGCACTTCAAACTAATGCGATCACAACACATCTGCGACGTCGCGCCGCTATCGATACACCACGAGTTTGAGTTTAGCAATATGAAATTAGCTGCCGGAAAACTGGAGAATGCTGTTGGGTGAGGGGAATTTTTCGGTTGATCTCTGCATTTCGCTGCAAAATGTCCCTTTCTACCACAATTATAGCATTTCAAATTAATTTTGTTTCGTTTTTTCTGATTATTACTATTGCTGCTGTTACTGGAACCGTTATAACTGTTACTATTTTTGTTGTGTTTTTCTTTTCAAGCCGACTGTGCAGCGAATGTCTGTTCGCCGGTCTCGATGGGTACAGTTACCATGTGCTCTTTTCCTTCCTCGATCCTTCTTCCAACAATTTCAGCTTCAGTGTATCGAGTGTAGGTAAACTGTCCCGCGTTTCCATTGCTACTACAAATGTATCATATGATAGAGGCAGCGCAGAATACATTATGATGTCTAGAAGCTCCTTATTCAGTTCAAGGCCGACTTCATGCATTTTTTCTACAATGCTCACAAATGAATTAACAAAATTAATTACGCTTACCTCATCCGTCATTTTGAGGTTAAGTAACTTCTTGAAAAGCGTGTCCTTACGAGCTGGTCCATGTGGCTGATGAACCTCTTTAAACTTGTTCCAGGCTTCCATTGAAGTGGTGCATTATTTGATATTGTTAATTTGCGCCGGTTTTAAACTAAGGGTAATCATTGCCAAAGCCTTCTCGTCTTTTGCAACCTATGCAGCCGCTTCTTCTGCAGCTCCTGGTTTTACTGTAATGCCGCTGGTAATTTTCCCCAATTCTGAACATATCCGAATGCTTTTCATCTGTACACACCACGATTCATAGTTAGAATCGTCTAACTTGTCTACAGCGTACATTTGTGACGAATGCATGTTTTGTTTTCAAATAACGCGACAGCGTTTATTTATATTTATTCAGGCGCTGTTCTGGG
>OX451347.1:28911104-29179673 GCA_949629155.1 Myopa testacea
AATGTAAGAATGGTCCATAATCATTGAATTTTGAATTATCGCTGAAGATGACTCCTTTACGTAGCATTTGGCAAATTCTAATCTCTTCTTTTTGTTAATATTAGATATCTATGGCTTACGGCGTGCCACTCTGCTGCGATAACCAGCATTATGCCGGCAATTACGAATTGTTTGTGTGCTTATTTTTTTTTTTAAAGACTCTTGCATATCTTGACATAGTATCGTGGCGGTTATTTTCGGGTTTTGCACAACGGAAGTTATTATTTTACGCTCCTCACGCGGAGTTAATATTTTTGGTCTTCCGGCTGGTTGGTGATTTGCTGCCAATTGCCAACCGAATCGGTAGAAAATGCTTAGAAAAACCAATGATACTTCATTTCCAACAAAATTAGTCAAAACACTGATGTCAATTACCTTTATATTTGCAGCAACAGGATCATAAAAAGAGAGTGTACGAATAATTTTTTTGCAATATTTTACCATCTCTGTTTGTTTTTCATGGAGCTCTTCTGTGTGAGCAGACATAACGGTTGTTTTTTGTGGCAGATCGTAAAGAATACACCATTCTTACATTGATCCAAGAGAAATAATGGACTAATTGCAAATACTTAAAGTAAAAAACTGCATATTTTGTATGCAATGCAGGGTGTACGAATAAATTGTGTGACCACTGTATGTCACCGACAGTTCGTAAGGTTTTAATGCATGGGGAGGACATAAATAACCATCATATATTACCCATTGGAGATTTATCGGAATAAGCACAAGAAAAAGACTATAGATACTATAGAGAGCACACCATAAGAAAGTGTTCACGTCAGGGTACCAGTGAGGATTTATTTAGAATGCTCTTCATTTCTTCTGATCCTTACATTTCGTCTTTGAGAAAAAATTTATTAAGACGATAATACCGCTAGATAGAGAAGCTGAAGAACTTCTAATGAAACCTACAGACGAATATTTTTTTTTAAATAAATAAGTATGTGTTATTGTAAATTGTATTTGTGTTATAAAATATGTAATAATTTATGTAAAAATGTTCCTATATTTAAATTTTTTAAATAAATAAATGATCATAAAAATGAAAAAATACCTGGTGTTCTTATTTTAGGACTGTTTACATACGACTATGTTTCTTTTTCATACTAAAGGCACACAATTTTAAGTATTGTGACATTTTTTTTTTTGTGGAAATTGAGTATACCAAACATTTAAATTATTATACTGAAACAATAAGCTTTTAATATTGCATGAATAATACTTAATAATAAACCAGAAAGAGTGTTAACTTCGGCCTGGCCGAAGTTCATATACCCTACACACTTGTACTTATTATAGAAATGAGGCGTGGAAATGGTCTAATTTTTTTCGTTTTCAATCTCAAATAGCCTGTGATGACGGAGAATATTCGTGCCAAATTTGATGAAAATATCTCTATTCGTGCTAATGTAATCGAGTTTTATTTAATTAGTGGGCGGACCACGCCCATTTTGGTAGTCTGTTTTGGTCAAAGACAGTTGATTTGTGAATAAAATTTCAACCTGAAATTCTTTCTACAAGCTGATAAATTGAGATATAAGCATGAATTAATTTATATTTACTATAAAAAGTAGGCGTGGCAATGGTCCGATTTTGCCCATTTTCAATACGAATGAGTTTCTGATGATAGACAACATTCGCTCCAAATTTGATAAAAATATCTTTATTCGTTTTCCTGTAAACGAGATTTATTTAATTAGTGGGCGGACCACGCCCATTTTTGGTGATCTGTTTTAATCAGAGACAGTGGACTTCTGGACAAAATTTCAACTCCAAATTCGTTCTACAAGCTGAGAAAGTAAGCTATGAGCATGGAAGAATTTATATTCAGTATAAAAAGTAGGCGTGGTAATGGTCCGATTTTGCCCATTTTCAATACCGATGAGTTTCTAATGATAGACAATATTTGTGCCAAGTTTGATGAAGATATCTCTATTCGTTCTCCTGTAATCGTGATTTCCACAGACGGACAGACGGACAGACAGACAGACGGACGGACATGGCTAAATCGACTCAGGAGGTCACGCTGATCAAGAATATATATACTTTCCTATAGCTGTCACACCTCCTTTAATGCGTTACAAACGGAAGCAGTAAGTGAATATACCCTATTCACTTCGTGTGTAGGGTATAAAAACACAAAGAAGATAAAAAGGTTATTTTGATGACGCGACTTTGATTGAACGCGACTAACGTGTCGAAATTGTTTAAAAATATAAAAAAAATACCTAGATATTTCGTACTTAGATTACCGTTACATGTTTATTCTTTCATTTGCTAAAAACCGCATTCAAATACCTTAATCTGATCAAAAGTTACAGAATTTTGACCGCCACTAAGTCGAAAACTGCAATTCTAGTCCACTGTGCGTCGTTGATTTGATAAGTTTCGTTCTGGTGATTTTAGCCTTGCAAATAAACCACGTGGAAGACCGGCGAGTAAGTTGGAGAATGATAGCCTGAAAGGTGTAGTGCATGCAGACACGTCTCAACCTACGCGTGAACTAGCAGCAGGGTTTAACGTTTCTATTCCAACAATTTTTGGCTACTTGTGTTTTATTACTGGTGCAAAAATATGAAAGAAGACTGCTCTGGGGAAAGAGTTTAGATCGTAATTTTCACTTTTCTCGGAAATCAAAAACTCGGAAAACTGGCGATCAAAAACTTTTTTTCGGAATTTTTATTCCAAATCTTAACTTTGGCATTAATTTTCACAAAAACTGTTTTACATAGGAACCTAATTTAAAAAGGATATTAAGAAGCGAATATTTGGCTTTGAAAATCAGCAAGCAAAAGTTATCTAGGTTCAACCATTTTTTTTTTAATATTATTTTTTTCGATGTTAAGTCTGATTTTTATAAAATGCTCCCTCCCGCCTAAACGGGGGGAAATTGCCCCCCCCTCCCCCCTCCTATACGATTTTTTTCTTGTCTCGACCCATCCTACACGCCGTGGTCTTCTGTCCCCTCTTATGCGAAACACCTGTATATAATAAACGTATCTCTTTCAAAATGTTTTGTTTTGTTTTTACTGAATGCTTATAAAATTAAGAAACTGAACAAAACTGATCAGCTGTCATACAAAGTCTTGCGATATGAAAATTTCAGCTGGACCGATATAGATCTATTAAATTTTTTTTGTTTTAAAAATATAATTTATATCAATGTCTTACGTATTCTGATAAAGCCTTTAGTCCATTTGGAAATCTTTTGCGATCTGGTATTAATTTCCCATCCCATGAGCGAAGCTTTTCTAACCAGCAATCATCCATATTTATGTACTCGTAGCCTACTTCGGCATATCCTTCCGTAATAACAAGATCAGTCATAGTATGGAATAGACGTTCACTAAGTATTTTAAAAATTACTATATAGTTATGTATAGTATGTGTAATATAATTTATCTAATATAATTTTATACATTCCATACTGCAGTACACATATACACTATCAGACATAACGAGATTGGAAACTTAGAACAAAACAGCTGTTCAAAAAAACAGCCGCGTGTTGTTTCTATAAATTTTCAATGCAAAATCTTTATTTTGTTTTGTAAACAAACCTTTGTTTACCCTTTTGGCGGGTGAGTTTCAATACAAATTTTACAAAAAGAATTTTAATTGAACGGTTTCATGTCGAAAATATAACCAGTAAGAGTGCTATATTCGGCCTGGCCGAATCTTCAAAACTTAAAAGTTTTGAAATAATTTAATGAAACGAAATAGTTTTAATTATTCAAATTTTTAATTTATTTGGATTTTGCATTGCAAAACAATAACATTATAGAGTGAAATACAAACTGAAACTAGAGGAAATGTGTGGTTATAAGGAAAGCTACCTTGTAATAATTTTTAATTACAGACGGGTATAAATACAGAGGCGTAGCTAAGGTGGGGTGGAGGTGGCGGTCCGCCCCAGGCGGCACAATTTCGGGGGCGGCAGTTTTGAAAATCATATATTGACTTATTGAATTCTAAGAATTTTTAGGCCTGCAAGTTGATTAACCATTCCAGGCTCCATAAGTCCTAGCTACGCCACTGTACAAATGGTAGGCGTGGTCGCTACTTCTTTCAAAAACAAAATAACTAGCTTAGTAGTTTTATTATTGTTCAAATTTAAACTGTATTTACGTGGTAATAAATTTGTTTTCATGAGCTATACTGTATAAGTAGTGTAAAAGTGGTCGCACCGCGCCCAGAGTTGCTGTTATAATGTTTTATTGGAAAATAAGTTATGTAAAGTTTTATTCAGGAAGTTTATATATTTAATAATATAACCATTTAAAACCCTCTTTTACCTGTGTAACCTAAAAGTGGTCGGATAACGCCCATATTCTGTAAATATCTGTTGGCATATTAACAGATCATGCTACTCTATACCCAGGAATGAAATTTTGTTGTCATAACTCAAAAACAAACGGTAATATCACATTTCTAATAAAAAATAGGCATGGTCGTTGACCGATTTCGCCCATTTTCAATACCAACCTGCACACCATAACACAGATTATTTCTGCAGGATTTCTGAAATTTGATTATAATATCTTCACCGGTTCTCCTGTGATCGTGATTTCAACAGACAGACGGACGGACGGACATGACTAAATCGACTCAGGAGGTTACGCTGATCAAGAATAAATATACATACTTTTCTATACCTATCGTCTATGTTTCTATGCGTTACACATTTGACAAAGTGAATATACCCTTAACCTTAAGTGGTAGGGATTAAAAATGTGCCATATGATTGCTCGTAGAAAAGGCATTATAATCTCTGTTTCCCGGTTTTTAAGCTGCCATTCACAAATTTTTGGATATTGGAGCGCTAAAGATAAGTACTCGCAAAATTTTTGCAAATATTTATTAATATTGTTTTAGAATGTCGTATTACAGAACTTTGGACTCTTAACATATGTATGTACATATTCAAATAGACGAGACAAGTGGTGTCAGCGGCTGGGTGTAAACGGTAAAATTAGAAGGAAATTATATGCATACTCTAGACATTTTTCTATGAAAATATTGGCTGGTAGGACTCTTGAGCGGAATGCTCTACCTGATCAATTTATAGCGGATGAAAATATAAAATAGATTCAGGAATTGGAAGTGATTTAAGTAGGCTTTCTCCACAGGTAGTTTCCACTGCAAAAAAATTCCTTTTTTCGGAAAATGTTAAGGGAATAAAACAGTTAAAATTAGAAAAAATTTATTTTCTGCAAGAAAAGTCGAAAAAAGAGATTAGTAGCAAACTGAGTTACAGTGTTGTGTTACGAATAGTTTGTTAAATAAAGACTGTCAACCAAATGGTCGTAGGTATGATAGTTTCGTTAAGACAGTTGCACTAGGCGTATATTTTTTGTTTCTCATCTTAAGCCTACATTTCTTTGGCCAGAAGAAAGAACCCTTCGTTAGTTTGTATCTGAATGGCCTAAATCGCCGGAAAATAATAACAGTACTATTAGGTCCCTAGAAATTAGGAGTTATAAATTCAGGGGAGAACAAAAATTAGTGTCGATGTTATGTGACGAAATGTCACCTTAAGTTTTTTAGATTACAATCACCACGAGGACAAAATAGTCGGTCTGGAAGATTATGGCGACGAAAACCGAACTTCCAGAACTGCCAACAGCGTTCTTGTAATTATGGTACAGCCGGGGAGTCCTGGAAGCAGCCTTTAGCTTATTTCTTTTCTCATGGTCCGTGTAGGGGGGAAATAATAACGAAATGTGTATTCGAAGCAATTGCAGAGCTTCAGAAAATTAATTTACATAGGTCCTTGTCATTTCGTGTACGATCAAGGTTCGAACTTCGTAAGTTTCGCAAAACTAGTAGAGCACCCCTTTTCTGTTGTAAATGGAAAAGAGGTAATGTATTTTTTTTTTGACGCGCCCCATCTTTTGAAAAGCCCTCGTAATTGCTTAGAAAATTCGAAAAACTTCATAACATTTCGTAACACTTTAGTGAGTTGGAAGGACATTGCCCATTTTTATACAGTAGATTCGGGCCTCGAAATTAGATGTGCTCCGAAGTTGACGGTTGCACATATTAAGAACACTAGTGTCCAGAAAATTAAGGTCCGCTTAGCCGCTCAGGTGTTAAGTAACACCCATTCCGGATGCTTGCTTTATATAGCTCGGGTAAATTAACGTTTTTGAAGCCCCAAAACGGTTAACACTATTGATTTTATAATATTTTTTGATAAATTATTTAATATACAGGGTGTTTCGCATAAGAGGGCTCAAAAGACACGTAGGATGGGTCGAGACAAGAAAAAAATCGTATGGGAGGGGGGAATCGTCAATTTCCCCCCGTTTAGGCGGAAGGGGCCATTTTATAAAAATCTGACTTAACATCGAAAAAAAATAATATTAACAAAAAAATGGTTAAACCTAGATAACTTTTGCTTCTTAATATCCTTTTTAAATTAGGTTCCTATGTCATACAGTTTTTGAAAAAATTAATGCCAAATTTAAAATTTGGAATAAAAATTCCGAAAAAAGTTTTTGATCGCCATTTTTTTAAAAAATTACGGTATTAAGTTTAAAAATTTTTGCGACCATAAAATTCTCTAATCAATTCTAGAGAGAATGCTTCAAACCGGAAGGATCTATGTTTTGTAGTTTACGAAAGTTACGAAGCACACTTTCCTTTCAAATACCAATTTTTTGCAAGTAAAACGAAGTTAAAATTCATTAATAATTGTTCATTTCACAAATTTAGTCAGCTGTTTTTAACCTACCACACGTATTTTTAGCCGAAAGAGTATTTTGAGCATTTACGAATGCTAACGTATTCAACATGTTTTGTTGAATATTAATCTGTGATTTAGTTTAATGTTTACTTAATTGTGATTTTTGTTCTTTTGGTCTTTAATTTTAATGAATTTTATTTTAAATGCATGAATTGTGAATTTGTTTATGTTTGTCTAATTTTAATTTGAATAAATGAATTGTTTATTGAATGAAAAGTTTATTTGTGTTAACACATTTTAATTTAAATAAAAGAGAAATGAAAAATTACAAAAATTAATACTTTTTAATATTTCCAAACCGCTATGAAATCGTAAAACCGCGACAACTAATAACTGCGAAGTAGTTTTCTAGTAATGTTTATTTAAAACCAAACAAATAATAAATAATAAAGTTATGTCGTTGGTATCCTAGCCACTAACTCACCCTATAATTTTGTGATGGCGTGGTAATAAAGCAACACAGTTTACCTTTTCAGTTATCTTGCTTTATAATAACCGGTTTTAGCTTGTAACAAGGAAACAAATTCACCATAAAATTCACATACACTGTATGTGAACACGCGGACGGATATTTTTTGAGCTCGCTCACGAAATTAGAGGAGTTTCCAGTCTTGTAGTCTTTGCCATGTGGTATGGAATACAACATCATTTAGATGTTTCTTGATGAATCTTTAGACCTAATTTTCGATACCTTTCATACTTAAGTTAAGGCTGTATTTCAGAAATAACATACCGAGATGCCTGGCTAGAAGCTAGCACTCTCTAGGGAGTATTGCCTATGGTTACGGAAAAAGAAATTGAATGAATCGATTTGTGTTTGACCGTTAACAACAAACAAACGACAGTTTCTGGATTTTATTCTGGATCACTTGGGTTTTTATATCAGAAGTGATCCCATTCTTTTCATAAGAGTAAACAAAACCAGTAAGAAAGCTATATTCGGCCTGTCAGAATCTTAGATACCCTACACCTAAAAGTTTTGAAAAAGCTACCTTATAATCAGATTTAATCACAGACGGGTATAAATACAGTGGCGTAGCTAGCGTGGGGCGGAGGTGGCGGTCCACTCTGGGTACAATGTTGGGGGCGGCAGTTGTGGAAATCAAGTATTGATTGATTGAATTCTAGGAATTTTTGGGGCTGCGAGCTGATTAACCGTCCCGGGCTCCATGAGACCTAGCTACGCCTCTGTATAAATAGTAGGCGTGGTCATTACCTAATTTCAACACAAAATAACTAGCTTAGTTGTTTTATTATTGTGTTCAAATTTAAACTTTGTTCACGTGGTAATAAATTTATTTTCATGAGCTATACTGTATAAGTAGTGTAAAAGTGGACGGACCGCGCCCAATTTTGGTGTTATAGTGTTTTATTGGAATATAAGTTGTTATGTAAAGTTTTATTCAGGAAGTTTATATATTTAACAATATAACCATCTTTTGCTTGTGTAACCTAAAACTGGGCGGATCACGCCCATATTTGGCATATTAACGGATAATGTTACTCTATACTCAGGAATGGAATTTTGTTGTCATAACGTTTTGTTGTCATAAAAAATAGGCGTGGTCGTGGACCGATTTTGCCCATTTTCAATACCAATCTACACACCACAAGAAAAAATATTTCTGCAAAATTTCATCACGATATCTTCACCGGTTCTACTGTGATCGTGATTTCAACAGACAGACAGACGGACGGACATGGCTAAATCGACTCAGGAGGTCACGCTGATCATGAATATATATACTTTTCTATACCTATCGTCTCTATTTCTATGCGTTACACATTTCGTGACAAAGTGAATATACCCTTAAGGTATACCCTTAACACTAGGACTACCGAGGTTTGTTTCCTCCTAGTACTACCGCAGGTGTCATTATGACACCACTCATATTTTCGTGTCCGTACTTTCTTTGGCTCCAATATCGACCAAACCATCAGTTATAAAAATAAAGGGATTACAAAACTTATTATTTTAAAAAACGAAATTTATATTTATTTGCATTTTGTACATAACAATATTTTTTTAGCAGTGCAACACCCACATATCCTTTTTCTGCATTTCTTACATATTCTCGTTCCCTGTTGGATTTGCAATTTATCTTTGCTTGACATTGGTGAGCCCTAGCGTTATTATCATCATCATCATCTTCGTGTCGGTCTTCATCAAACAGAATGGGTTTGGTTGGGTGATGA
Organism: Myopa testacea; assembly: GCA_949629155.1. Taxonomy (NCBI): domain Eukaryota; kingdom Metazoa; phylum Arthropoda; class Insecta; order Diptera; family Conopidae; genus Myopa; species Myopa testacea. Next base: position 28,920,088 of record OX451347.1, read on the forward strand.
ATAGCTTAATGTGCCGATAATTCTTCACAAAGTTTTTGAAAGAACTTTCTCGAATATTATGTCGATCCATTTTACCAGTTCTTACATGTTCTATATCATATTCCCATTTTGTTCCGTCTGGGGAAATAAGTTTCTGCATATTAGAACTTTGCGTTAGCCGTGATTGACGTTTCTTTTTTGGCAACGAAACACTATTATCCTTTTGCGTATGGAGCCAAGGATCTTTGCGAAAAACAATGATTTGAATAATATTCGGTTCGTAAATTATATCTGTACTCACTTCGAAGTTCAACATCGCAATCGGGAAAGCTCTCTGATGCAGAAGATCGAAAATCAGATTAATTTTTATTGTAGTCTTTATCTGAAGCGTATTCTTCTTCATCTGAAGATGATTCAAAGTTCTTCGCTTCAACATCTGAAATATCACTTTGAATATCACGTAGAACGTCTACTATTTGCTTTGTACCTTTTTTGTACATTTTATATAGCCAGAAACTACGAGAGCAAAACGATACTATTACGCAGACGCGTTGAACTATACGACGGTTGCAATAAACCAATACACAAAACAATTCAAGCCGAAAGTCGAAAAAGTTCATCACAAATAAACGGTGAACAAAATTGTGCATGTACAATCTCTTCATGTTCAAGTATCAATACATTCGTTGTATAGACATAGGCGATGAGTAGGAAGTGTCATAATGACACCCTCGGGAGTTTAAGTAAGAATAATCAAAGATTAAATTAAATTAACGAATTGAGAGGTACACGTTCATAAAAGTGTTACATATATGCATTCGTCAAAACTTGAGGGATCATAACAAAAAAAAGCTCAATTTGAATAACTGACACCAAACGAACAGTCGCAGAGTAGAATGCGTGCAGAACGCGAATAGTACGCCAAGTATACTAACTAAAAAACATGTGCGCGAACATCACGCATTTTATAGACGTGCAAATGATTTTAGTGGATACGACACACAAGCAAAGTTCGCGTTCAGAACGCGCTCAGTTCGCGTTCATTTGCTCTTCCGTATCCACCAAGCTCGCGGTCAGAACGCGCTCAGTTCGCGTGCATTGGTCGATGCGCACCTTAAGAAATAAAATCTGTACATTTTCAAACTTTCTTATATGCGTATTGTACTATATTTATTTATTTATTTATTCACTTAAACAAATCGGCAGTGCACTAAGACAGGGTCTCTTATATCACGAAATCAATAATCAGCAACGCTTGAAAAATATAAATAAAAGCATTTCATCTATAACTAAGGAATTGCTTCAATAACTTAAAACTATATTACAATAGAACCTCAAAATGATAACTTCATTATTCAATTTAATTTCAATAATTAGAAAAGAAATTAAAAGTACAATTTTAAGAGAAAGAAGAAGAGTAGAAAAAGAAAAAATAATGTATGTCCCTGAGTGATACAGATATTAACCATTCGGGTAAATTAAGTGTCAAACAATGGAGAAATGCTCTCTTGCTAACCGCCTGAAGATTCCAAACACTCGGTTATTCCTCACCGCCCTGGGCAAAGCATTCCATAGTCGAATTGTGCTTACGAAGAAAAATCTTCTAAAATTTAAATACCTATATGTAGGAATGTTGGTGTTGAACCCTGTTGGAGTTACCAAAACTTAATTTTCCAAACAAGTAACCAGGTTGCTCCGAGTGGATTAGTTTGTGTAAGAAGTTCTCGTAGTTCAAAATGTTAGTGAAGCAACAGACAAGCGGGCTTAACAGTTCCGGTGAGGGGACGAACATAGAACTATTCTTTTGCAGTGCGGAAGTACTTCCCGGATAGGTCTTCAGAATAATTACTACCCATCGCAACGCACTTTTATTACTTTACTTTACTCAATTCATGATGAAATCTTTATTAAAGAAAATTATAATAATATAATTTCATTAATAAAGCAAAAGAAAATCATAAATATGTATGTACTATTACATGGAGTACTTACTTTTATATACATACATATGTAGATTTTCTTTATTAAGGGGTTACACCACCTTGGCGCTCGAAAAAATAGGTATAAAAATAAACTTTTTTTTTTACGCTGCCATTATGTATGTAAAATGATCTTTATTTTACACATACATATATATTGTAGTTTTTTGAACAGATTACGATGTTAATGATTATAAAAATAAAAAAAATGGCGGAGATATAAGCCGATAAGTAGGACCCTTTTTTTTAAAATCCTTGCTGATGGTGTACTTTTTTTGATAGGCATCGCCTAAAATATAAAAAATATTTTTTCTCTTATTTAAAAGGGTAATAGCTAAAATGTGACTTAGGGAAAAAATTTTTAAATATTTTTTGTAGAAATGACAGCTGTTTGAAAAAAAAAACTCGAATTTGCATCGAAATTTTAAATTTAAAAAATTTATAACTTTCGAACATGACCTAATCACAAAAATCCTACGTCACATTTTAGATAATATTATAAAAAATAATTGTTGTAAATTTTAATCAAATCGGTTGAGTAGATCTTGAGATATCGTGTACACCGGTTTGAAAAAAGTAGTTTCGAGAAAAACGTAAAAGAAAAAATAGTACGACGTCAGTGTCTTAAAACCAAATATATTTTTGGTCCGATATACGTATATGACAATGTCCGATATATGTATATGACAATGAGTCTAAATGAGTTATTTGTACCTTCCGAAACACCCCAAGGGAATAATGTCATATCATTTGTCAAGGGTTTGAGTTCTCGTAACGGTCCGATCGCTGCCTGAGGTTTCGGGTCGACTCAGACGCGCTCACTCATAATTGCTATAACTTCGATAATAGTTTGAATTTTGGAATGATTAAACGCTTAAAATATTCTTAAAAGTATAAACAATTCATCTAGCAACAAACAAACAAAAAAAAAACAAACAAAAAAAATCAAAACAAAACAAAAAAATCAATTTTTTGAAAATTTCAAGGTGGTGTAACCAGAGTTGGGCAAAGTTGCCTTCGTTATCGTTAAACGTTAAAACGTTTAACGTTAAAGTAACGAAAGTACTAGTAGGATCGTTGTTCTGATCGTCATCGTTAATGTAACGAAGTTACTTCAGTTACTTACTTTACTCAGTCGCTAACGTTGAAGCAACGAAGTTGTTCTTGAACTAGTTAAAGAAACGAGTAACTAAAAACTTTAACGACGCACAGTGAGCTGATTTTTTAAGAAGGCGGCCAAAAATAATTTTTTTCACTATCACCGATTTTAAGATTGATTATTTCTAATGAAAGTAGATAATTGAGAACCTAGTGGGCCAACAAAATTGAGACAAAATTGGGTCTCTATTTTAATGTTTTCACTAAAAACAGAGTAGTGTAAAAATCACTTTTCCGTCGTTTGTTAAAATTTGCTGATTTCATTGCACATTTTCAAACTTTAGGTATACATATCTCGATCATTTTTAATGATATTATGTTCTGGTTTTTTTTTACATAAAACCTTGCTATATTAGTATTTGAAAGCAGTCTAGATAATGCTCCTATGTGCAATGGTTTTTTTAATATAATTTTTTAAACAAAAAACCAAAATATAAGAAAATCTTAGATTTTTTAGAATATAACTTCTCAACATCAAGCTACGTCAGAACGAAATTTAGATTTTCAGATAGAGGGAACTTTCCTATAAACTTACCAAACTTGGTTGCGGCGAGTTGCGGCTGCAGGAGACAGGCCATTTTATACGCGGCAAAGTCGGCAAATTTGTAAGAACACTAGCCTACAAATTAACATTGTTTTTTTGTAACGGGATGTTTGACAACATATTCTAAGGGATTTTGGTCCGCTGATTCCAAAAATGATGAAATTAAATGAGCCGTTTTAGAGATAATCGTTTTTGAAATGTTTGGCGACTCTTTCATTTGATAATTGCTTACTTTAGGATTGGGCGATATAAATCGATATTTGAAAAAATCGGAATACATGTACGCGATATATCCCTTCTATCCGATATTATCGAATCATCTAGTATCGAATGTAAGATCGATATATTTCATCCGATATACCAAATATCGTATACATAGAATATCACATTCCATCAGCAGCACTAGTAGCAAAACTTTTATAATCCATGGTGTCTATGGTCACTTGTCTTTTGTTTTTTTTTTAGGTAATTGATTTCGTTTTCAGTGCAATATCGATATCATTAAAATATCGATATATTTGTTCGATATATCGCCAAATATCGATATAGCACTACGATATATTATATCGAAAAAAATATCGATATTGTTTTTACATCAACATCCCTAGCTTACTTGTGTGCGTGAAAAGAAACTGAGAAGCAGGGTGGACTTTTGTTTCATAAATTCTCTACACTTGATACCAGAGTATAAACTTTTCTCTTTCTTCCTCATCTCTCTCTCCTACGAACTGAGTGAAACCTTTTCAAAAGATACTGCGTCTAGCCAAGCCTAATGGGAATAAACGGTTGGAGAACGTGGGCAAACTCAAGATGTCTTTTAATAGGGTGGTTAATGTTCAGTACAGATGGGTGGTGGATGCAAATGCAGATGGCTGAGTAGTAGTTCTGCTATGTGGTTGTGGTTGTTGTTGTTCTTTTTCTTCATCTCATCGGGTTTTTAGAAATGTTTGTTTTTGTACAGAATTATAATGTAAACAAACGCCAGTGTTCATTTCGAAGATACATGCTTATGCATGAATTTGTTTGAATATCAAACTTTTAATGGATGCAGATGGCTGGATATAGAGTTGTTATTGTTGTTAACATTAATTGAAAATAGATAACCAGAACATTTTAATACACAAATAATTTATTGTGGCCGATCCTTTTTATGGTCCACATCTTATATCCAACTCATTCTGCTGTTCAAATTCGGAATAGAGCATTGATTCAGTAGATTTCTGATCATCTCTTGTAGTATCGCGTTCAGAGAATAATTTTGTTGGGGTTCACTTTTCCATCTTCCATTTGAGAGAAAAAGTTATCGTCATCGTAATTACTATTGATAAGAGTTTCATTTCAAAAATCGACTTTTCGTGCCTTCGTGTACTTCATTTCCACTCTTCTCGGAAACTACAAAACATAAATCCTTCCGGTTGTAGTATTCTATAAATATTTCTTTTCTGTTTGTGCACAAACTGGTAGGTTTCTCTGAATGCGAATCTGGATTCGTCAAATTATCACCATACCTATTTACTATAAATCTTAACTTCTTTATATCTGACAATGATGTACAGTCCCATGTGTAGCGTTGATCAGACTCCGATTGGTTTATTGTAACATCAGTCTTATCATTTTTATTATTCTTCATTCCCCTTGTGACGATTAATGTTCCTTTTATATTTTTATCATTTTCTTTAGGAATCATTGCTTTTAACGTTTCAGAAATTATTATTGTTGGATTCTTGATAGTGCATCTGTATTATTATTAATTTTTCCTTGTTTATAATTAATCTCAAATTCATAGTCGGAAAGGTCTAATCTTATTCTAGTCATTTCGGAAGATGGATTCTAATGTGTAAATAGTGACACTAAAGGTCTGTGGTCTGTTACCACCAGAGATAATGAGATAGGACACTTCGAATTCGCCGCTTCCAAAATCGGTTTGACGTCTATTTTTTATAATCTGTTGAATTCATGTACACTATACGTGAGATCTACCATATTGTTGTTATTGTTTTCTGTCTTTCAGTATGTTGAAAAAAACAGCTGTTTCATGTTTCACCACGAATTCATTTAGTTTATACATTTATTTATTTAAACATTATTGTTTGCGAAAGTTTGGACCTTATATTAAAGCAATATAAGCTGATAAAGCAATATAAGATATCTGGAATGGATATTATTTGAGGCCTGTAATGCACAAACCTAAGGTATGGTAAGACTAAGGGCCTTATGCTCGATCAGCGAACGGTACCGCTTCTCAGCGTTACTCTTTGTTATATTCGTTAAACAGCTGTTCAAAATGTGTTTTTAGTATACACACAACTTCGGCTTCTGATAGAAGCGGTACCGCTGAAATTTCTCCTCTTTACAACAACAGTTTACACTCTTCTTACGTATTTACGTTAGAAAAGCTTATTTTGGAAACAACAGTAGCAGAAGCGGTGTGCCGTTGCGAAGCGGTTGCTTATTAGCAACCGCTTCTTTCAGTTCGCCCGTAGATCAGGCTATTGTGTATCATATATGATACATGCTCGTTGTGCCGGCTGGCTTTAGTAAACAAAAAGTTTGATGATATCTATAAAATCAGTAGCTTCCTAGCCATCGACGAGTTAGGGCTGTATGCTGCGCTTCTCTGATTTTGCTACACCCAAAAAATTATCATTGTTTGTCTTTATGACAACATTTATGTGAATTTTTCCTTTATATTAAAAAATATTATTGAATTATGCAATTTACTTCATATTATAAAATATTATACCATTATCTACTTTATATATGCTTCAATCACAATGTGCTGAAATAATCCAAATATATAGCGTGGGAACAAACAAAAGTCAAAAAAAATGCATGCTTTGTGTTTCAGCGCATATATTTTTCTCAGTGATAAGTACAAAAAATTTCCAATACACACTCAAGAGAGAACAAAACAGGTATAAGAACAAATTCACATTGAATACATATAATCACAAGAAAGAAAGAGACGTCTGATTGTAAAATTTGTGTACACCAGATACACAACTTTTACATACCACTTGACATGTAGGGGAAATACGTAAAGCACAGTTCTCTAAACGGGGCTCATCGTAAGAGTTAGCACATGTTGTTTTAAGAGCAGCGGCAACGGAGGTACCGCTACTGTTGCGCAGTTCGAGCATGAGGCCCTAAGTGTAAATTTAATAAAAACACAAATAAGTTAACTCATTTCATGCAGATTTACCAGGAGAAACAGAAATGGTAAAACTACTGCAGATGATTCATAATTATTGCTGCAGGATCAGCACAAAGTAATGCAAGACAATGTGGAACGTTTCCAATCACGAGTCGGCTTTTGGAATAATGTTTTCGGGCTAGATAGGTTGAAAAATGAGGTTGGTGTCTATAAATTACATACAGTGAAATAAGATGAGTTTTTATACTTTTCTAATCGCAGGTCCACCTTGCTACAGCAACTGATTATGTAGTTTTGTGCTTGAATTAGGCACGCACAATGGAAAGTTGTTGCAACAAAATCAAAATACTTGCAAAGTGCAATTGTTTAATGTATCTCACATTAATGATGACTTAGAGAAGCAAGTCAATTAGTGGAACATAAGAAGCATCATAGTCAGAATGTACCGGCGACGCTGAACTCGGAAATTTCTTCACTTCGCGTGTCATTGTATATGGATGAACTGCGGGCACAATTAAAAGAGAAGGAATCGGAAATAGCTGTAATTCCTAATTCCTGCTGAGATTGACTTTACCTACTTTTTTAACAGGCTTTTACAGCTGCAATCAGTGATTCATTCCAAGGATAAGATTATCAAAGAGGAACGTGATGAACGGATCAGACAAATGGAGAAAAAGCAACAGGATGTTGCTAAATTTCCATCCGAGTTGCTTGCTAGCGATTTAAGTAAATTTGAGAATATGCATACAAATCTGAGAAAAAATCTGATCACAAATCTGATCAAAAAATTTCATTTTTCTTCTAATGTATAAAAATGGTATTTTTTTTCTTATTCTTTTTGTAATGCCTATATATGTACATATGCAAATATATTGGTAATATGTTGTAACGAAAAGAAAATTAAAATAAATTATGTAAATTTACACAATGCAATTTCTATATACTTAATATGGAAAAATCAGGACGAGTGTAATAGAAAAACGGAGTGCTTTACGCATTTGCGCTTTCCACCTATTAGAGAAGAACATGTTATAAGATGCTTATTTTCTTCTTGATTTTCATTAATCAAAAACAAAAATAAATCATTTATCTTAAAGAATTATATTATATAAAATAAAATAAAATTACATTTCACAACGATCAACTTCTGATTGGTTTTATGAAATTAATTTTTCACCATATGTAAACAAAGGTGGTGAAGTTTCTCAAATATATAAGCAGTAGGTGGTAAAAGGGAATTTAAGTCCCCCAGATGGATCAACAAAAGATAATTTTCAAATATATTGGAAAATAAAAGAAAATATATAAATGCGACCATTCTGGAGTTACTAATCTTAATTTTTTTTGTGAAAATTCGAACAACTTTTCACTGACAGCCAAATATTCGCACAACGACAACTTTATACCAATTAAATCAACAAATACTACGTAAAATCTGAAAGTATACATTTATTATAATTATAAGGAACTGGTAGATATCTTATGTATATAATGTGAGCATAAATAAAAGTTTAATTTCTTAAATATATTTTTGACGTTTCCAAAAATGCACCCCGTAAAATCAATATTGCATGCGTGCATGTGATACTGCGGCGAAGTACACTTCGTGCGGCGAAGTACACATGAGAGGACAAAGCACACGATTTTCTGTGGGGAAGTACACATGAGAGGACAGCGCACACGTTTTTTTGTCATAGGTTTAGTGAAATTTCAGCAAAATGCATATATATTGAAATAGCGAATTCGAAGTGTCCTATCTCATTATCTCTGGTTATAAATAAATAAAATGTTACCATAAAGATATGGCCTGAAAAAACTTATTCCCCAATGAATTACTAATAGTTCTTTCTCTAATATGGTGTTTCCATAAAATGGTTTTTCCAGGTTTTTGGAATAAACTGTTTTAAGCCCCAAAAACCACTCGTAAACTGTTTTAACTCCCTTGAAATTGTTGTTGCGATTCCAGCGCTGAATCAAAATGCTTTTGGTTTTTAGCCTCAGTTTTTAGTTTGGAATTCTGTTTCGAAGTTCGGAATTGCAGACACACTATCTTTCTCTTTGTCTAGTGCAAATAAGTTAGAAAGAGATAATTTATGTCACCAAACTATTCTGCCAAATGTCAAAAAAACTCGACATACTAAGAGAAATTTGCTATTTACGATGTACTATTTTTCGCTTTCCAAATTCTGAACTCTTGCGAATTTCGTCACCATACCAAAATACATTTCAACAATTTTGAATATTATTGTTAGTTTATTCACTGTATTATAAATTAAAGCGATGCACAATTTCAAAAAAATTTCGGTTTGACAGCCCGGACCGGATTATGTATGGAAGCACTAGATCAGCTGATCGATTTTCGAACACCTTAACCGGATTATATATTTTTATGGAAACAGACTATTAAACCGATTTGTTTAAGTCATCTTTGTCTAGTGCTTTACTTGCGTAAGATATGGCTAAGTCATTTCCAATGTCACCTTGTGATAATACTGCGCCAAGAGCGTAGTTTGAAGCATCATTTGTCAGAATAAATGGTTTTGAAAAATCGGGATATTGTAATATCGTTGGGTTCATTAATTCTTCTTTTAGGTTGTCGAAAGCGTTCTGGTGTTCTTCTGACCATGTGAATTTTTCTGTTTTTCTTTAATAGTAAATTTAAGCATTTAGCGGTTTCTGAAAAAAATTTTATGAATCGTGTGTAATAATTACAGAAAGCTATGAATCTGACTGGTTTCGTCGGCGTTTTTCGGAATTGGATAATTTTTTATTGTGTCAAATTTGTCTGGATCTGTTTTGATTCCTTTGTCTGTTATTAAGTGTCCTAGAAAAGTTACTTCTGTTTTCAAGAAATTACATTTATTTGCATTTAATCTTAAGTTGTACGTTCGTAATCGGTCAAAAACTTTCAATAAATTTTCATTGTGGCGTTTTAAACTACACCCAAATATAATAATGTCGTCTACGTAAAGGAATGCTTCACTGTCCAGTCCGCTGAGTGCTATTGTCAACATTCTTTGAAAGCTGTTTGTGGATATCTTTAATCCAAATGGTAGTCGTTTAAATTGATAGGGTCCATTTTCTGTAGAAAAAGCTGTTAATGGTCTTGAATTTTTGTCTAAAGGTATTTGGTGGAAAGAGTTACTCATGTCAAGTGTCGAAAAGTATTTTGCTTTTCCTAATTATTATAATTATTATTAAGATTATCTTCTAGTCTTGTTAAAGGGAATTTGTCGTTTACTATTTTGTCATTGAGTTTACGGTAATCTACTACTAGTCTCCATTTTTTGTTGTCCTTGTTTCCTTTTTTGGTAATACTAACAGTGGTGAGTTGTATGGACTTGTGGATGGTTCAATTATGTCCTCATTTAATAATTTTCTAACTTGTTGTTTAATTTCGTCTTTTTGCGTCTGCGGAAGTCTATATTTAAGTTCTCTATATGTATGTTCTTTATGTAAGTCGGACTTTTGTCGTTAAGGTTAATTTTTTGTGTGTAAGAGTTATTAGTTGACAGTACGTCGTTGTCTAAATAAAAAATGTCTTGATAGTTTTGTAGGATTTTTTTTTTTTTGGGTGGGTAAGGTCAGGGTATGCGGAACCAATAGCCTCTCCCTGGCAACTGCCATCCTCGCCTTCTCGTGGTGCCCCCTGTTTTCACCAAAGAGGCTCTGGCGACCGATGGAGGGCGGTATAACCCAACAACCCTCACACTCTTTCTCCCCTTTCCACTATCTTCTACTTCCGCTATACCCTACTACCGCTACTCTATTTCTACTCTATTCTATCGTCTTTCTGGGTTGGATCAAGGTGTCATGCGACCCGTGCCGACGATCGACCAGGCTGAGGACCCAGACTTTAAAAATAGCTCAGTCGCTAACGGAGCGTACCGAATACCTGGCGACCTTCGGTACTAACCAGCCTTACTCGCACACAAGGACCTCTGTGCGGGCGGACCTTTCCTTGTCCTACACTCGTGGGAACAAAATAGACACCAACAACAAAAACAACAACGGGGAGAGACGGACGGTGACCGTCGGTGATGACCACCCCATCACCCACCTCACCAACCGGAGGGAGTTAGATGGCGTCACTAACAGTGACAATCATCGAACTCCCCCGGCTGCACCAGGAGTCTCTGACGAAGACGACTGCAGCACCCGGCTAGTAGATCTAGTCATCGACGAGGCGGATGAGAGCGAGTCAGTGACCCTCTCTCAATCCAGCCAACTCACGATGATCGATCTGGAGGCCGAGGCTGCACTGTTGGAGGAGACTCCTCTTAGCAGCACAACTAAGCAGGCGGCCAAGGTCCGGTCTAGGGAAGAGAAAGCCAAAAGGGCATACAAGCGCGCGAAGCAATCCCTTCGCAAGCTGTCCAAGGTAGACTCGTCTACCTTGACCGACCGTCAACGGCACCTGCTGAGAGCCAACGAAAAGAAGGTGGCCAGGTTCGAAAGAGCCAACGCCACCTCCTCTGAAGAGTGGGCGGAGCAGAAAGCAATTTTCATACCCACCCCCCCCGACGCGGAAACTGCCATGCTTAGATGAGCAGCCCTCGACTTCAAAGAAGGCACAGGCGGCCAGTCAAGGAATGGCATCCAAAATGGCAGAACCCTACAAGGCCAAACCACACCCGCTACTCGCTTTAAGTAAAGCGTCCAAGCGGAACAGGTCCACCGAGGAGGGCGTGTTGTATTATGCTAAGGGTGGTCTTCTTATTTGTTTAGCCTATCGTTCTTTTTATAATTAAACACTTTGTGGTCCGGTTTTATATAATTTTATTTACTACCTCTTTTCAATTTTCTTACACTTCACTTTACACGTTTTAATGGGATTGGTCGTGCTTAACTTTATCATTGACTAATTAATATTATATTATATTATAGTGACAATCTTTGGTCTTTTCATACACTTATTTATGATTTCGCCCGTTTGTGTACTTTTATTACTCTTATATCTTTAGTGACAATGTTCTTCTTAACCGGACTTGCTTTACTTTTACACTATTATTTACACTATTCTTTCGTCGCGACTTGATACGCGATTCTGAAGAACGACTTCTTTGGTTGGGTTTCACTACAAGACTCCCGTTGGAATCTTTTCTAGATTCCAGGTTAGCTCGGTCGACACAGACGTCGATCGAACTGAAGTGGGTCGGTATGTCGTGTTTCGCAATCTCCATTATTTCGCAATAAAAATTGTAATATTCGCAAAATCAATATGCGGAAATAAATCGTTCCCAATTTGAATCTTGCTGTGTGGATTCTGATCGTTGGTTATTTCAAACCAAGCGATTTAATGGTTTGGAAGCTTGCTAAGTAAAGCGAGCTTCCACAATCCACTCCAATCGCCACGCGCTATGGATTCTGGGGTTTGGAAGCTCGCTACTAAATGCCAGCTTCCACAATCCATTCCATGCGAAGTGTTCTGGTTGCTACCTTAGCTTTCGAAGTTCATTAAACCAAAGCTTGACTAAACGAATTGAACTAAAGCTTCGGGCTTACCAAGCAGAGTGCTGTGGTTGCATTAATGTGAACTTGGCCTTGACTCACTCGCGGAGTAGTATTATAAAAACAATAATACTGGCCTTGAAAGTTCGTATTTCCCGGAACTGGGAATTGCGATCGCGACATACAACATCCCTCCACCCTGGGGGAAGAAAAATTTAGTATCGTACGAAACGATATTAAATTTTTCTTGTACATTTATTGTTTGTTGACTTGTGGGTGGTCGTGTGTTAAGGTTGATTGTACTTATCGTCTACTTATGTATGTTAGTGTATTTCATTTTCTGAATATGTGCGATGTCAATATTAATTAGTTATTAATAATAATTACAACAACTAAATTACAATTAATTACTAATAATAATAATTGCAATAAAAACTGATTACAATAATAATACAATAATATGACCGGTGACTTTCTTCGGTGTCATTCTTCGTGTAGGTTTAGGAAGGTTTTGATGTTGATGTTCTTGTTGTTGTTGATGGCGGGTTTGATGTAGATGTTGCTTTTGATGTTGATGTACACCCCGTTGTCTCGATGTCTTCTTCTCGATGTATTGTGGGAATGTTGCGGCTGGGTAGCTGACGCGTTGTGTGTTATACTTGATGATCAGATGTAGTTGTTTGGTGTCGGTAGTATCGTTGTCCCGCAATTGGGACCAATTGTCTTTCGCTTCACGGTTGTTGATGGTTGAGATGTTCCAAAGATCATCATTTGTAACATTTTGCTAAACATCTTCAACATTTTTCTTGTCGACAGTGGTGATGTGTTTTAAATCGTTATCTCTTGAGGTACTGTTGTAGAGTGTGATTTGTGCCATGGGATAATGTACCATAAATTTATCTGGCGAACTGTGAATGACCGCATTAGTAGTTGTCTACTAGCTGTTTCATCGCCGCGACGTCGTGATGCTATCCCTTACGCTTAGCGTAACTTTTGTTGGAAGTTAAGCCGCTAGGCTGTCATCATGATTCATGAGGATTTCGCATTTGCGCAGCCACTGGGTTGTAGTTAGCTGCTGCAGATGGGTTAGGTCTCTATTCTGTTGCGTTTCTCATTGCGGTGATTTTGGTCTCCACGTGACCTCAAGGTACTGTGTATTTGTCACCACTATCACTCGATCATATTGATGTTCACCTGTTGCTGCTGTCGGATCTCTTTGAAGGTAGTTTCGTGTTTTTGTCGAATGTTGTTGCATCGTTATGTTGATGCGTTTGATTGTTGCGACTATTCCATCTTTGGTTGCGATGGTTGTTGTCGCTACGTTGATCCGTTGTTCCAGCTACCCTTCCCCCTTCTAGTTGGTTGAGCGCTAATTGTCGCCCTGTTGTCAAAGTGCTGCTGTGTGTTGTTGCAATGGGTGTACATCGGCATTCAGGTCAGCTTCTCTGCGTGCTGTATTCTGCTTTTATATTTTACCTTTTATTCTAGTCCTTAATTATTTAATTTTAACATATTTTACCTCTTTATTTGTATATTTAACATAGATATTAGTATATTTTAGTATATTAGAGTTTAAGTTAAAATCATTTTAATTAATCTATTTTAATCCATATGCTAATATGGTTTTTTTTTTTCAATATATAATTATTTTCTTTTGTAAAATTTAGTACATTTCTTTTTCTTTTCCTCATAAATATCTGATTTTTTCTTATTTGCTTTTTAATTTTCTTAATATCTTATTGTTTAAGTTTACATATATTATGCAAAATTACACTTTAATTAAGTTTTAAATTACTTTTATATATACATTGTTATTTGTAAATTTACTTTAAATATTGTATATGTATTTAACAATATTCTAATTATTTGTGTATTTTATTTTTCCTTTCGTCTTGGTTATTTTAAGGTTATTCACCTTTGGTGTATTATTTTTCTTTTCTCTCTCTTTTTTTTTTTTTTTTTTTTTCATGAGCTGTTTTAAAACTGACACTGCATTCTGCTCGTGTTCAGTTGTTCTACTTTGTTGCTGCATTATTGCAGTGCTTGCGTTGATCGCTTATTTTACATTTATTTAATTTAATTTACTTATTTACACTACATATACATATATATATTTTTTTTTCCCCCATTATATTATCTTTCGTACTTTAGAGAAGTATACTTTCCGTATTTATCTTATTTCCTAAATCTTGTTTTCTTAAGGCATAGGTGCGAATTTATACGTACATATATAGTGTATGTGTGTATCTGTATGTATCTTCAGGCATATTTTTTTATGTGCATTTATTAATATAATAATTGCAAATGCAAAGTTATAATGTCTGTTAATTTAAAACGGAACAGCTACGTTACATAAACCGTATATTATCAATTAAAGTGAATACAAACTAAAAAGTTCAATTCAATTTAAAAATTTCAATTTACAAAAGAAATTGCTCAAATATTAACTATGAATTTATTTTGTTATAAGTTTGCTTTTTTTATATTTTTACGCTTAAATAAACAAGTTCTTGCTTATTGAAACGCTATTCTGATTTTCTCTTTACTTTCTGGTTGAGTTTTTCATTAATTCATTCGTTATTCAACCGTAAGACTGAAGTTAAATTAAAATTGTTAGTAGTAAAATAAAAATTAAAATATGTTAGTTTCCTACTATCCTATACTATATACTATCAATCCTATTTTATATATATTTATTCCATCCCAATCCTAAGTCTATTGTGATTAGTTTACTTTATGACTACTGAATTTAATTTCCCCCTAAATTTATTTTCTTAGTTAAGTGATTCTGATGGATTCCTATGTAATTGTCTAGGTGATCCTAATTTCCTATTTAATTGCTATTATATAACTTAAGTAAGTTATTATGGAATGGCTTTTCTCTTCCCTTAATATTTAAAACTGTAGTAATTGTACTTTTAATCTTTACTACTTTGTATGGTCCTATCCATATTGGAGAAAACTTATTTTTCCTAGTTTGGTTCTTAAGTAATAGGTTAGGTTAGGTTGAGAGGGCGTGTGGCCGCAAAGCGGCCACTTCCACCGAGGCCTTATGGCCCATTGTGAGTGCCCTCGTTTTGGTTCTGTGGGAACCTCACTGTTCCGGACGGCTACTCAGGCCGAGCCCCCTCGAGTGGGTGGGGCAATGGCCGTGTGTAGGCCGATCTGGTGCTCTTTATTAGCTTTATGAGACTGGTCACCGGGCGCTCTGCCAACACTGTCAGCCTCTCGAGGTACTCCGCCCCCACACTGCAGAGGCGGCGGTATGCGAGGGCTGGGCATTGGCAGAGCAGGTGGTGAATAGTCTCCTCCTCGTCCGCGTCGTCACAACATCTACAGTGATCCACTCTGGTGCCTGGTTTCCACCTGGTCACCATAGCCCCTATGGGGCAATGCCCTGTGATCACTCCTGCTATTACTCTAAGTTGGTCTCTGGGCATTGAGAGTATCGTCTTAGAGTTCTTACGGTTGAGCTCTGGCCATAGTGAACGGCTGGTAACACAATCTGACCTGGATTTCCAGGTGTTGTTGGTTATGTTTGTCACTATGGTGTCAATGGAGTTCATCTGGTTGGAGATAGGTGTCTTGACAGAGGAGTCCGCCTCCTCCGCCCCTAGTGAGGAGCCCGTTCTAGCCAGGAGATCTGCTCGCTCATTGCCTTCGATATCCGAGTGGCCTGGGACCCAGCAGATCCTGACGATGTGGGCTTTCATTAGGTCCCGCAGTTTGCCTCTGCATTTCAAGACAATCTCCGACTTAACTTGCGTCGAGCCTAATGCTTTTATGGCAGCCTGGCTGTCTATGAAGAAATTTATATCTGTTTCAGATACCCTTTCTCCCAGGACATAGTTTGCTGCTCGCTCGATCGCGAAAATCTCTGCCTGAAACACGCTGCACTCATCTGGCAGTCTGTATGATCGCTGTGCTTGCAGCGTGTCAGAGTAGAAACCGGCTCCTGTCCCTTCACTGGTCTTTGAGCCGTCCGTGTAAATTGAAATACCCTTGAGCCGTACCTGCTCTGCAGCCGTTCTTAAGTAATACACTATCTCCTATTTTAAATTCTACTAAATTTAATTTATTATCATACTGTATCTTAGCTGCCTGTTTCGCTAAATCCTGATTCTTTCTCACTATTTCGTGAGCCCTTTTTAATTTGGAATTTCAAAACTTTATTCGGATCTTCGGCATTATATACCGGACTACACTTCCTTTTTAAATTAGTCGGCATTTCTATGTCGAATCCGAATAAGGTACGAAACGGAGTTTGCTTGGTGGGGTGTGTGGTTGTGAACGTGCATTGCTGCAGTTAACCATTGATCCCAATTCGAACCATCTTCTTTAGCAAAACTACGCAAATATTCCGCTAAAGGTCTGTGGCTTCTCTCTAATGAGCCATTAGCTTGCGGATGATATGGTGTTATATGTAATTTCTTAATTCCTAACAATTTACAAGTATCTGAGAACAATTTCGAAATGAAATTAGTTCCGTTATCTGTAATTAAAATCCGCGGAATTCCGTAACGCGTGATTACTTCGTCATAAAAAGCCCTGGCGACAGTACTAGCTTCCGCATCTGGGATCGCTGTACATGCCATAAATTTCGAGAAATCATCCTGAAAAGTCAGAATGTACTTATTTCCGGACACAGTTTCTGGTAGAATACCGACTATGTCCATGTAAACTTTGTCGAAAGGCCGCGTTGGTGTATCTGTTAGCACCATGGGCATTATTGTTAATTTCGAGCTTTTGTTAGCTTGGCATTTCGGACAGTTTTTTATGAATTCCTTTACTTGCTTTTGCATTTCGGGCCATCTAAATTGTTTCCGTATTCTTAAATATGTTTTCACAGCACCCTGATGTCCTCCCAGTGGTGAATTGTGAAAGTCTTTGATTACCGTTTCTATTTGTTTCGGGTCGGATAGCAATGCTGCTGTATTATTTGTTCCGTTTCCCGGTGTTGTATGTCGCGATCGCAATTTCCAGTTCCGGGAGATAAGAACTTTCAAGGCCAGTATTATCGTTTTATAATACTACTCCGTGAGTGAGTCAAGGCCAAGTTCACTTTAATGCAACCACAGCACTTTGCTTGGTAAGCCCGAAGCTTTACTTTACTTTGGTTTAATCAAGCTTTGGTTTTATTAACTGCTAAAGTCAAGTCAGCAACCGGAGCTTGGCCATTGGAATGGATTGTGGAAGCTAGCTTTCAATAGCAAGCTTCCAAACCATTAAAACGCTTGGTTTAACATAACCAACGATCAGAATCCACACGCGGAAGAATTAAATTGAGAACGATTTTCTTCCGCGTATTGATTCTGCAAATATTACAATTTTAATATTGCGAAATAATGGAAATTGCGAAACACGGCATACCGACCCACTTTGGTTCGGTCGACGGGTGTGTCAACCGAGCCAAGGTGGAAAATAGAAAAGATTCCAACGGGAGTCTTGTAGTTAAATCCAAACGAAGAAGTCGTTCTTCAGAATCGCGTATCAAGTCGCGAGTTAGCTTTTAAAATAGTAGTAATAAAAATAGTGTTAAGAGAAAAACAAAATCAAAGTGTAAATAAAGAAATCAACAGGAAGCATAACACCAGGCGTTTTATTCGTTGTACGGAGGACAACGAAAGGAAGAAGACCACCCCGAATTTAAATACAACAAATTGGCGCAGCCGGATTTTCGAGCCGAGGATCGCTCGAATTAAGGAATAAGTGAGTAGAAGTAAAGTACCAAAAAGTGAAATAACAACCTTGTAGCAGTTAATTGAAAAACTGCAGTGAGCAAGTTATAGATGAAAAGGAAAGTTATAAATTAAAAGTTAGTTAAAGTTAAAAGTTAAAAGCAAATCCAGTTTTAAAAGAAAGTTTAAAAAGGAAAACTGGTAAAAAAGAGAAATGATAATTTCGTTAATAAATAAAGCGCAAAAGTGAAAAATAATTTGGTGATGAATTTGGCATGAAGTTGTAAAACGAAAGAAAAAGCGAAATAAGGAAATTAGTAGCTCAGTAAAAGAAAAAAAAAAATTGAAAAGAATACTAATAGAATTAAAAATAGTTTAATTCTTTTAATACATTTAAATACATTATATTATTATATTATATAAATCATAAAATAACTTTCAGCTAAAAATTCATCGGGTTTCATCAAAAGGATGCCAGCGTAAAGCACGGCAAACTTGTCTCCTTGTCCTAGGCATTAGCCGGACAAAAATCTTTACTGAGGTCGACCCTTTTCACTCGGGAAGCTATTTTATAGGTTTAAGAATTTCGCTAGTAGAGATTAAAAGAATTGGTTTTTTTTATTGAGGGAAATTTAAACGATTTTAAAACAAACAAATTCAAATTTAAGCAATGAAAGAATTGATAATGTGCAAGATTTTAAGACAAATGCAATTCAACTTAAACCAAATAATGGAAAGAAAATAAAAAACCTTATAAAATCGTCATAAGTGGGAAGTCGATTTATGAAAGTAAGGAATTTTTAAGTTGTTAATTTACGTTATTGAATACTGTGAGTAACAAATTAGCGAAGATCAGGAGTACTTTATTAACTTAAATAAATTCTATTTAACGTGATAAAGTATAATCGATAAACGCAATTAGTTGAAAACAGAAATTCATTAAAACAAAAACAAAACGCGTAGAGTTAAGTTGTATCGTTTCGAATGTGTCTTAGACGTTTGACACTAAATTCGCAAGTTAAATAAATTTTAACATTTAATTTGGTTTCAGAGTCGCACATTTTTCTAACTAATTGGTCATACAGTCGCACATGTATGAAAAGTCGCAAGAAAGTAATAGTCGGAAATTACAAAAAGTGAAGCAATAAACTAAACATTTTTGGGTTAGTTAAAAAACCAAAATAAAAACTTAAATATTTAAAGTAAAGCGTTAAACACTTCATATCGCTGGAGAAACAAAGCCACGTTATTAACTACTTCAATAAGAAGCAATTACAATTACTTGCTTATAAAACAAAAAACAATAGAAATCAGTTAGCGAAGAATAACTCAAATGAGCCCGCTTATTAGATTGTTCGAACAAGAGATGGCAAACCTTGCAGTTTTGTTTTTGAGGTTTTAACTTACCTCAGCAAAGGCGGAAAAACAGTTTTAACGCTTCGCCGCCGTTTTAAATAAAGTAGCGAGCTCAAGCTTTAAGAAAAAAAAAACCAGACTATTAATAAAAATATTAACAAATAACTATTAGTACATAATTATTAAAAACAAATCGAAATGTCATTACTAATAAAAATGGAAATTTTAAAAATTAACAGGGAAAGGAAAATCGCTGAAAAAATTCATCAAACAAATGGAGTACATTCCACAAAACGTGACGGAAACTAAAGTGCAACCTCCGGAGTACATACCATCGGAGATAAAGAGGCAGGGACCAGCCAGACTAACAATCGAGGAATACCGAAAGCGACAACAAATTCGGAAGGAAAAAGAGGCACCAGCAATACCGCAGCAAGAGGGAGGATCGGAACCGAAGCAGCGGCGCGGAGGCAAACTAGTAAAGGCAAGGAAGCGACTAGGATATTTAAAGGCACTGGTAACCAATGACGTAAACCCAATCCCGTGGGACAGGACACACCAAGTTTGGGAGGAAATAGATCAGCTAGAGCAAAGTTTGAGAGAACGCAAACGGAAAGGTGCTAGAAACATGAAGATACAACAAATTGACCAACAAAGAACTAAGAAAGGAAACCATCATAATCGTTCTTAAATTATTACAAATTGTTAAAATAAAAGATATATCTAAAATTGCAGACCTTAAATTTTGGAAACAATAATTAGAAGTATACAAGTAAATTTAGAAGTATTACTTTAAAGCAAATTTAATGTGATGAAAAAAATAAAATTGGAGTTATATTAACACAAACAAATTTAGAAAACAATAAATTAAACTATGTTATATTAAGCTTTGGAAATAAAAAGAATTCACCAAACGTATTCCTTGTTTTTTTTTATTATTCATAGTGACCAGGCCAACAGCAATAGCTGCAAGCATTAAACGAAATCATTCTGCTGTAGTGGCAAAAAGAAATAGGTCATAAACTTGAACTTGAACTTCAAGCAAGGCCAGAATTGCCAAACTACAAGCAGCAGCTGGTAGCAAAAAAACAATACAAAAATAAAAGACAATAAACACAAAAGTACGTCAGGCAACGGGCGAGCATAATTAAGCAACGAGCTCGGATTACACAAAAAAATGAATAAGAGAAGCAAAACAACAAGCGTACGAATGTATAGCGAATGTTTACAACGCGATTGAAGAAGAGAAAAAAAAAAAGGGGTGTCAATGAGCCGTATTAAAGCTGAGTAAGCAAAAGTTAATTGCTTTTAGAGAATCAATTAAAGTTTTAATTGATTCCAAAATTATCCAAATTACATACTTATAACAATAAGTATAGGATAATTAATGGCCGAATCCCTACAAGAACAAACGTATTTAGTCTTAGAAAAGAACCATAAGGATTTGAAAAGGCAAATAGAAGACTTTGCATCAAAACTTTGGAGCATCCTGAAAAGCACTGTTTCCAATAAGGAAAATTTAGAGTTAATCAAGACTAGAATTCAAGCACCAGGAGAAACATCAACGTTAGAAAAAGCAGACGCATTCATAGAGGAATTGCTAACATTTTTTAAAAATATAATAGAAAGTAAAAACCAAAGCATAAGAGACTATTCGTCAGAATTTAACGCGATAAAAAGGAAGTACGATACTTATCTTAACGAAAAACATTTTCAAGAAAAAATAATAAAGACTTTGGAAGACGAGAACGAACACCTAAGGAAATTGTTGAATGACGAAGGGTTAACAGAAGAAACCTTAAATAAAACGTTAGAACTGGAATCAGCCCAAAAGTCGAGGGAAGACTGTGCATCTTTAGAAAAGGCGCATTCCAGAATCCGAGAATTAAAAGAGGAAAACAGACGGTTAAAACAGGAAATAGAGCTAGCGCACGACCAATTACTATACCATAAGGAGCCCACCCCAGCCGCAGCCAGTCAAAAGGAATATATTCCAATTTCATTTCCTACATATAAACAGCCAGCGGCAGATCACAGCAAGATGGGAATAGCAGAAATAGCAAAAATAACAAGCAGTATTGTTCCATTGTTTGCCGGAACGCAGTCACCAGATTTGAGAGGTGAAGTGTATAAGTTCATACAGGCGTGCGAGTTAGCTACAAATGAAGCAACTGGGGCAAATAAACCACTTTACATAGAATGCATCAAACAAAGATTATATGGAGACGCTTATGATCTTGTAGGCTCACAACGTTTTAACAGCCTGGAAGAATTATACCTAATGATACGAAGAGCCTACCTACCCACAGCTTCATTAGACGTGACGTTGACTGAACTCCAGAATTGCAGCCAATTGCACAATGAGGACATTAGGCAGTTCGCAAGACGTCTAAACGCGAAAAAAGCACAAGCATTGCAGATAATAAAAGACACCTATAAGGGAAAAGGTGACAGCGCAATTATATCTATTGTAACGACATCGGCAAATAAGGCGTTTAGAACAGGGTTAACGGATGCGACGTTACGAACTCACATGCTAAATGTTACAGGGAAAAGTATAGAGGAAATGACGGAAATAGCAGTAAACACGCTGGTGGAAATACAAAGAAGTAACTCCATACATCAACCAACCATTACACCGGCAATGAATATGAATTGGGTAGACCCCTACACAAGACCCCCTGTACAAAATCGCGTGGAGTATAAAAGACCAGAAGAAAGGCAAAACGTCTCGAGAGCGCCACAGGAGAAAATAGTTTGTTCATTCTGCAATAAACGTGGGCATACGAGAGAAAAGTGTTTAATTAGGGAAAACACGCCGTATTGCTAAAAGTGTCTACAATATGGACACGAGACAAACAGGAGGTGTGGCAAAAAGGAAAGCCAAGGAAGTGGGGCAAATAAGAAATATCAAATGCCCTATAATCAGAATCAAGGACAACAAACCTGGAAAACAAACCGACCACAATAAAACTGGCAACCAAGCCAAGTCCAACGTAATTGGCAACCCCACCAAGACCAACAGAATTGGCAGAAACAGACGTATGGAAAGCAGAAGCCGAATCCAGCAAACGGAATACAAAAGAATCAATCTCAATGTAATGGTGCAAAAGAGTAGGACATAATACACTCAAATGTTATGCAAAGAAAAGTTGGGAGAAGTCCCAAAGCAACAGTCCGGGAAACTGCCAAGGGCCCAGAATAGGCCAATAATCTGGGGACCCAAAAATATTAGTAACTTAAGGCCAAATGAAGGAGTAACAGTAATTCATACATCCGAACCGATTGTGGATACGTTACCGACTTTAACAAATAAAGTGGTAAACGTAAGTCCGACATCGGAAGCGATTGTTGAAACGTTACCAATTTCAAAAGACTTAAAACTTAATATCAAGTTGAAGAAGACTGACAATAATAAAAACAACGTCACAAAGAGAAATCATACATTTGGAGAAAAAGTTGATTCAGAGATACCAATCATAACGAAAGAGGAAAAACAGAATTCAAACCCAAAAGTAGCTTGCTCAATGAACAAGTTAGCAAATAATAATAGAAATACAGAAACAGGAGTATCTAACGGGAATCAAACCCAGCTAAATGACGTGTTCATCGAATTACCTTGCGCAGAGGCGATAAATGGAAAACTCATTTTACTGGTAGATACAGGAGCAGATACATGCCTGATAAAGAAAAGTTCAATAAAAGATAGCACTATAATAGACAAGTCTATACTATATGTCAACTACTATATGTCATAATGAGGTACAGTCCTTACGTTTAACGCTACACGTTGTGTCACTTAAACAAGGAGTACCGGCAGACGGCATACTAGGAAGGGATAATTTGTGGAACAAATCCAATATAAATACAATGGAAAAGATTTTAACACTCTTCAATGAAAAGAAAGAGGTTATTTTAGAATTACCGATAAAAACTGTCGAGCAGATAGAAGAGGAAAATAAGCAACATTATATACCAGTTGATGCTAGAACAATTACGATAGTACCATTAAAACTTCGTACAAAATGTAATAATGTTGTAATTCATAAAGAAGAAATAGATCCAGGAATCTATATAGCAGACACATTAGTAAATGTGAAAGATAATACGATTTATGCTCCGATATTAAATACAACAGAATATGATTACGAAATAAATAGCGAATTTAAACCAAAATTCACAAACTTCGACGAGTACACAATACAAAGTACTAAGTCAATAAATAGCATAGGCAGAATAGATGTCAAAAAGAGAATAAATGAATTGCTCAATGAAATTGAGTTAGATAAAAATTTAAATATGGAGGAAAAGAATTCCATAGAAGAAGTAGTAAAATCTTTTCATGACGTCTTCCTATTAGATGGAGACGAACTCTCGTTTACAAGTGTATTGAAACACGAAATTCCAACAGGCGCAGATCAGCCGCCCATAAATAGAAAACAATACAGATTACCTCAAATACATAGGGAGGAAATAAATAAACAAGTAAACAAACTTTTAGATGATGGCATAATCACACATAGCACATCACCGTGGAACTCACCGTTACTTTTAGTGCCCAAGAAAAGTGGCAAGGACGGCGAGAAAAAATGGAGACTCGTAATAGATTACAGAAAATTAAATGAAGCTACAATCAAACAAGTTTTTCCAATTCCGCGCATCGACGAAATTTTAGAGCAATTAGGCCATAGCAGATATTTTACAACGCTAGATTTGGCAAGTGGATATCACCAAGTTTTAGTCGATGAAAGGGACAAGGAGAAAACAGCATTTAGTACGAGACTAGGGCATTTCGAATTCAATCGAATGCCATTTGGGCTAACAGGTGCCCCAGCAACATTCCAAAGGATAATGAATCATATCCTAACAGGTCTACAAGGGATAGACTGTTTTGTTTATTTAGATAACATAGTTATATATGGTAGAAATCTAAAACAACACGAGCAAAGGTTATGTTCAGTATTACAGAAGTTACGTGAACATAATTTGAAACTGAATACAGAGAAATGCAAATTTCTGAGAAAGGAAATAGTGTATTTAGGGCACAAATGCTCGGAAAATGGTGCTTTACCAGACCCCTACAAGGTAGAATGTGTAAAGAGCATAGGAGTACCGAGAAACAGAAAAGAGGTACAAGCATTTCTTGGACTAATAAATTACTACAGGAAATTTATTGAAAACACAGCTAAGATAGCGCTACCTATCAACAAATTACTACGGAAAGACGCAAAATTTATCTGGACAGAAGGCTGCCAGCAAGCATTTGAACGATTAAAAGAAGCAGTCATGTCACCGCCAGTGTTGGCATATCCAGATTTTTCAAAAGAATTTTTGTTAACGACCGACGCAAGTAACGAAGCGTTAGGCGCGGTTCTTTCTCAAGGAGAAGTAGGCGAAGATAGACCAATAGCGTTTGCTAGCCGAGCGCTGAGCGACACAGAAAAGAGATATTCAATAATAGAGAAGGAATTCTTGGCGATAGTTTGGGCAACAAAAAACTTCAGAGCATATCTCTTAGGGAGACATTTCAAAATTTTTACTGACCATCAACCACTAAAGGGAATAGCCAATTTAAAGGACCAAACCTCAAGACTGGCAAGGTTTAGACACAAATTGTCAGAATACGATTTTGAAATCTTATATAAGCCAGGCAAGAAAAACTTAAACGCAGACGCACTGAGCAGAATTCCTCAGGAAAACCGCAAAACAATAGGAGCCGTACAAACACGGTCAAAAACAAAAATAGCGAACCAAGGCCAACAACAAGGAACAACCGTTGAAGTCGACAAGGATGATGAGGAACCGGGAAACGGAACAAATAACACAGCAACATTGCTGTACGACCCGAAACAAATAGAAACAATGATTAAAGACTTTCACAATTCACCACTGGGAGGACATCAGGGTGCGGTGAAAACGTATTTAAGAATCCGGAAACAATTCAGATGGCCAGGAATGCAAAGAAAAGTAAAAGAATTTATCAAAAACTGTCCGAAGTGCCAAGCTAATAAAAGCTCAAAATTGCGAAAATGCCCATGGTGTTAACAGATACACCAATGCGGCCATTCGACAAAGTTTACATGGATATAGTAGGTATTCTACCAGAAACTGTATCCGGTAACAAATATATTTTAACATTCCAAGATGATTTTTCAAAATTTATGGCATGTACAGCTATCCCAGACGCGGAAGCAAGTACTGTCGCCAGAGCTTTCTACGATGAAGTAATCACGCGTTACGGAATCCCTCGAATTCTAATTACTGATAATGGAACTAATTTCATTTCGAAATTGTTCTCAGATACATGCAAATTGTTAGGCATTAAAAAATTGCATATAACACCTTACCATCCGCAAGCTAATGGCTCATTAGAGAGAAGCCACAGACCTTTAGCGGAATATTTGCGTAGTTTTGCTAAAGAAGATGGGTCGAATTGGGATCAATGGTTAACTGCAGCTATGCATGTTCATAACCACACACCCCACATTACGACCAAGCAAACACCATTCCGTACTTTATTTGGTTTCGATACAGAAATGCCGACTAACTTAAAAAGGAAGTGTAGTCCGGTATATAATGCCGAAGACCCAAACAAAGTATTAAAATTCCAAATACAAAGAGCTCACGAAATAGTGAGGAAAAATCAGGACATGGCTAAACAAATAGCCAAAATTCAGTACGATAATAAGTTAAATTTAGTAGAATTTAAAGTAAGAGATAGTGTATTAATTAAGAACCAGACTAGGAAAAATAAGTTTTCTCCAATATGGATAGGGCCATATAAAGTAGTAAGGATTAAAAGCCCAATTACTACTGTTTTAAATATTAAGGGAAGGGAAAAGCCATTCCACAATAACTTACTTAAGTTATATAATAGCAATTAAGGGGAAAATAGGATTAACTAGATAATAGATAATTATGTAAGTAATCTTTAAAAGCACTTAAACAAGGAAAATTTTATAGGAATAATAAGAAAATTAAAGTAAATTAATCAAAATAGGCTCCTTATTAGGATTAGGATAGGATAAATATATATAGAATAGGATTGATAATATTTAGTATAGGATAGTAGGAAACTAACATTTTTTTTAATTTTAATTTTACTACTAATAATTTTAATTTAACTTCAGTCTTAAGGCTGAATAACGAATGAAATATTGAAAAATTCAACAAGAAAGTAAATAGATCAGAATAGCGTTTCAGTAAGCAACAACTTGTTTATTTAAGCGTAAAAATATAAGAAAAAGAAAACTCATAATAAAGTAAATTCATAGTTAATATTTGAGTCATTTCTTTTGTAAATGTTGAATAGAACTTTTTAGGTTGTATTAAGTTTTATTGGTAATATACGGTACATGAAAAGTAGCTGTTTCGTTTTAAACAGTCATGACTATTGCATTTGCATTTATTATAGGAATAAATGCACATGAAATCTATGCATAAAGAGTTAGTTCATGCATAACCATAATTTACACATCATAAATACATCTAGTTGCAATCGTTGCAATAGAAAATGTAATATAAATAAATCTAAAATAAGAAAGATCTTTGTTTCTTATAAATATTCTACAAATATATAAACAAATAATATATTACAAATATATAAACATATCATATAAAATGTAGTACATAAATATTCAATGTAACATATTAGCGAATTCGCGGTAACAACAAACAAAGCAAAAGCTAAGAATTAATCGATTAACGCAAACACTGCAAAAAAGCAGGTGCAAAAGTAGAACAACTGAACACGAGCAGAATGCAGTGTCAGTTTTAAAACAGCTAATGAAAAAAAAACAACAGAAAAAAGAAAAGACACCAAAGGTGATTAACTTACAATAACCAAAATAAAAGGAAAAATAAAACACAAATATTAAAAACATTGTTACATACATATATATATAATAAGTACTTTCAAAAGTAATCTGATTTTAATATGGGAATAAAATATGTATGTATGTAGATATGTATTTATTGTAAGAACTAAAATTATTGAAGTGTGTAGGAATCCCGCAATGGAATTTTATGTTAAATGAGATTGGAGATAAAGTACGAATTGAATAAAAATAAGTACAATACACAATATTAATAATATAAATTCTTAATTGCATACAAATTATAAACTAGCATTAAAATATATTAGAAAATAACAAAGAGAAATGCACTTTTACAAAATAACATAATATTGATTGAAAAGAAAAATAAATTCATACATTAAAATAAGATAGAAAGTACAGAAAAATTATAAATTAGTTGCATCAAAACAACGTTATCTTATCAGCATTAAAAAACACTAATTAAATTTTAATCAAAGTTCAAGTTATTTTTAATTGGTAACCAAAATATGAAAAAAATTGAATGCTACGTCAGTATAAAATGTAAGAAAAATACAAAGAAGACAGCACGCAGAGAAGCTGACCTGAATGTCAATGTACACCCATCACAACAGCAGAAGTGCAACAACACACCACAACAGTTACGAACATTTACAACAGGGCGACGATTAGCGCCCAACCAACTCGAAGGGGGAAGGGTAGCTGGAACAGCTGATCAGCGCAGCGACAACAAACATCGCAACGAAAAGATGGGATAGTTGCAACAATCAAACATATTAATGCAACAACATTCGACAGCGCAGCAACAATCAAACATATTAATTTGTTGTATCTAGTATCCTCCAGTAGGACACCAGAACAAACGTAATGTCGTAGATCCTCCCTCGAGAAGGATCACTGACATTGATAGTGGTTGTTGTCGTTAGTCCTTCGATGTGAAGGACCACGGACGCTTGTGCCACGGGCAAGGATCTGCCGACTTTGTGGTCTTACCATTGGGATCCGGCAACCTGCCGTAGTGGATCCCCTCGCCTAGTTACCACGGGCACCAAGGTGCCGCCCTTGTGGTCCTTTAACCTGTCGGGCAATACTGCCGTCTTTCGACAGGTGCTGAAAATAAAACTTGGAGATTATGGTTCTTACTTTTCTTTTATTGTGGTTTATTCCTTCGGCAATCTTCACAGGTTTTAATACTTCCGACTTAATATGTTACTTCAATGCTCACTTAATCTACAGCTTCAACTGCGTGACTTCACTGTTTAATTACAACCGTAACTGCTTAAATTTAACTGCCACTTTCAATCCGAAAGATGGGTTTATATCTCTTCTGAGATTCGTTGTTGGACAGAATCATTTCCGCATCGTTTTGCAATTCTCTCAAGAATTAATTTTGACACTCATTGCAAATTTGGAATGCGATCAAGTTTGCGCGCTGTTCCACTTATTGGAATGCGATCAAGTTCGGCTTTTATCTAGGCCACAGCGGTGTGTGATTCACCTGTACTTTCGAGCTACGCAATTAATAAAGAATGGCCTAGAAGTATGCATTTTGTGCATTGTTAATTACTGGGCCGAAAAGTATGTGGTGATAGCCACGTTAAGTGTTGTTATTACCAGAGCAATGATTCTGACCTACAACATCCCTCCACCCTCGGGGAAGAAAAATTTAGTATCGTAAAACGATATTAAATTTTTCTTGTACATTTATGGTCTGTTGAATTGTGGGTGGGCTTGTGTTCATTTTAGTTTTGCTTATTGTCTACTATTTTTTTTTTCTCTTTATGAATATCTTGTGAATTATGTAAGTAATATAACTATTATGTGATATTATGTGATATTATGTGATATTAGCTAATATAATAATACAATTAATTAACAATTACAATCATAATAATTACAATGCAATTAATTATCAATGATGACAATCAATTTTATAATTTGCTATAATATTTCAATAATACAACCGGTAACTGCATTTCTTCGGTGTCGTCTGTGTGTAGGTTGATGATGATTTGATGTTGGTGTTGACCTTGACGTAGCTGTTGATGTTGTTGTTAATGTAACTGTTGATGTGACTGTTGACGTTGTTGTTGATGTACACCCCGTTGAATTGATGTCTTCTTCTCGGTGTGTTGTGGAAATTTTGTAGCTGCTGGGTAGCTGGCGTGGTTGTTGCTGTGTTGTAGTGACTATACTCGGAACGGCCGTTGTTAGCTATCGACCTTAGTTCCCGTTATTCTGCTGGTACTGTTCGGTTGTTCGTTGGTTATAGTGTCGGTTGTCCCACAATTGGGATCAATTGTTGTTTGCTTGAACTGTAGTGGATGGTTGAGATGTTTCCGGAATCATCGTTTTAACGTCTTGCTTCATCGTCTTCAATATCTTTGCTTGTAGCTAGTGATGATGCGTTTTTAGATCGCTGCCACTTGAGGTAATGTTGTAGACGTCATAAAACCGTAAATTTCAAAATGTCGCCGTAAATTCAACTGGTGAACATCTGGCTGCATTAGCGGCTTGTCTACTTGCTGCTATTGGGTCGTGATTTTGCTGTCGCATACGCGTGAGTAACTTCCGCTTAAAAGGCAAGCAGTTCACTCGCAGGCATTAATTGCAAAGCTGTCATCACTGAATATGTTGCCGTACTATGGACTCATAATACTGACGATTGGCTATTTTTCTTCAGCGATTATCTTCTGGTTATGTTGTTAGACCTCTTGGAAGGTAATTTCGTGTTTGTTGTCGACTGTTGTTGCTATGTTGTATTGGTTTGCTTGTTCGCAACTATTCCATCTTTGGTTGCGATGGTTGTTGTCGCTACGCTGATCAGCTGTTCCAGCTACCCTTCCCCCTTCGAGTTGGCTGGGCGCTTATCGTCGCCCTGTTGTCAACATGTTGTGGTGTGTTGTTTCTGTTTTGCTGTTGTGATGGGTGTACATCGATATTCAGGTCAGCTTCTCTGCATGCTGGATTCTTCTTTTAAACGTTATTACAAGTACTATTAATTTTTATCTATTTTCTTTTTCCCTCTTTTACAATGTATTCTTATTTAATTGGTTCGCAATTATAAAGATTTGGAGTCATTTTCGTAGCTTATATTATATTAATTTAGGAATATTAAGTAGTTAACAATATTTATCTTCATTGAATTCCCTTACATAATTTCTAATATTTATTTAACTTAACACAACCGACGTTATTCTAGTTGAATATGATTTGTTACGTTATAAATATATATCTTAAAAAAAAAATTTTTTGTACAAGTATCTTAATATATTCCGTTTTTACTTTAATATTTAGGTTTTTAAGTACAATTCTCTTCCTAATTTTATTATAATTATATTCTTTGTTCCTTTTAATTTTCTTATTTCTTTTCTTTTCCTATGCCTTTTTTTTCATTATTTAACTGTACATACATATTTGCTTCTAAATTAAATTAAGTTTAAAATATTATTAGTTGTACTGTAAGTGTTTCTTATAAATTCAGAATGTGTTGAATTTCAATCAAAATTTAATTAATGTATTTTAATAGCATTATTTTTAATGCAATTACAATATTTATGTAATTTCTTTCTTATTTTAATGTACGGTTTTATTCTTCTTTTTAACCAATACCTAAGTACGTTATTAAGTGCAATTCTTTTTCCTTCTCCTTAACAACAATATATTCTTTCCTATTTCCTTTAATTTTCTTAATTTCCTATTGCATGTACATATCATATTCCGAATTACAAGTTTTAAATTATTTGTATATGTGTATATGTGTACATTTGTAATTGTACTTTAACTATTGTCTATTTATTTATGTGTATAACAACGGTTACATTATGTCTTTGTTTTCCTATTATTTTTATTATTAGTTTCTTAATTCTTTTCTTCATTGTTTTGATTAAGTTTTGAATTTGTTCATTATTGTTCTGTTTTTTTTTTTTTTTTTGTGTTGTTTTAAACTGACGCTGCATTGTGCTCGCGTTCAGTTGTTCTACTTTTACACCTGCTCTGTTGCGGTGTTTGCGTTAATCGCTTAATTCTTGCATATGTTTTATTTGCTACGTTTTTTTTTTCTTTTTTTTTTTCTCTTTTTTTTTTTCCTTTATTGGTCAGTTTACATATCTCCTGGCTTAGTGACCTACTGTATATGTGCGTATGTTTGTTTGTGCTAATCTAGTGTATTTGTATGGTATGCATGAACTAAATTTTCAGGCATAATTTTGCGTGTGCAATTATTAATATTTGTAATTGCAAACGCAATGTAATTCATTCGCGTTTCGGAATGGATTTCCGGGTTGGGTTCTTGTTTACTCGCGCTTATAAATACGCTCGGTGCTATAGTGGTGCCATTCAGTAACTTTTACATTTAAAGTCGTTAAAGTCAGTTCGTTAGGATGCCTCGCTACCCCATCCCACAATACTTGTTCCCGGTCGGGCTGTACGTGAAGGAGCTGGTGGACTTTATCAGGACTGACGCATGGGATCTTGAGCCCGTCATCCCCTTGCTGGGCCAAATGGAGGAAGTCTTTGAGGCTCATCCCACGGAGGAGTGGCTCCTGTTTCTCGTTGGGACCCTCCAGACGTTGCGCCGAGCCTGGCCGGAGCTGCCCGTACTATACCCTTGCTTAAGGGAGTTGCTGCGCTAGAACTGTTGTTTAATAACTTTAATAAATAAATAAATCGCAAAAATAAATACAACCAAAAAAAATATTCCAATTTTATTTCGACCTCTCCCCTTGTTGTAGTTAGTTATTGTACTTACTTGTCGCAACCTTCTCTCCTTCTCTTCCTCTCTTTTTATTTTTTCTTCTGGGTGCGCAACAAGTGTTCCCGGTTGATATGTGTTATAGTTTTCTAGCAAAACCTTCTGCGTAACCTTCTTCTGGTTTTGCCTTTTCTGCCCAGTTATAAGGATTATTTTTAATCCCTTTATATGGTTATTACTTAACTAACTACTTTAAATTATAACTAATATGATTATTATACCCTTACTTTCGTATTCTATTTCCTGTTTTAAACTGTTTCTATTTCCCGTGGTGTTAACCTACCACGTAGTCTTTACTTTGTGCATTTCGACACCATTGTTGTGGCGTAATGTTTCCCGGATGAGAAGATTAAATTGTTTAATTTAAAATTATCTATTTATTGCCTACGTAAAAGCTCAAATTCTATAATGACATTTAACATTTATTTTTCATATATGGGCCCTGATGGTGTGGTCTTCAATCGGTTGTTCGTAAATGACCACATGTTGCTTGTCTTTTGCTTTTTGGTTTGGTGGTTTTGGAGGGTCAAACGGTGGTATGCTTATTTGCTGCATTGGCAATGAAATTGAAGGAAATGGCCGAGATATTGATGGTTTGGGTGGTGTCAATCTTTGGTGCGATCTGTAGTTGTTCCGCGCTTTATTTCTCCTTCTTCTATAAATCATTAGTAATATTCCTATTCCTATTAATAACAAGAGTGTTCCTGTCCCAATGACGCCTGTGGTTTCCAATACCGTCTGTTTGCTACTCAAGTGGATGATACGTTGTTCCTGCGTAATTTCCTTTTTTAACTCGTCTATCATTTTTCCTCCCGCTGCTATTGTCGCTTTCACTTCCAAGGTATCCGTTAGACTGACTGGTTTGAGCCTGTATTCGGAGATATCTGTTTTGATGGTTTCTGACCAGTTGCCCCGGAGAGCGTTGATGAGTATGGTGTGGTTCTGGGTCTTGTGTATCCCGGCTATTGTAGATTTTGCGTTGTCTTCGTAACTTAGAACTATATCCATCCCATGAACTTCGCAACTCTCTTTTATTTCCATACGACCAAATCCTGAGACCGTTACTGCGGTAGTGCCATTTTTACATTTAATATCCAATTGTTGTTCTCTTCGGAGGCTGTACAGCCATGCGTTTGGCGCGTTCAATTTTACTATTAGCCCTTCACTCGCTGGTATGGCTACTTGCTTGCAGACCTCTTTGTTCAGGTTGTTATGATGTAATAGTGTTATCTCGCAAACGTCGCTGTTCCCTGTTAGAGATTTTCCTTGTGTCTTGCATACTCTCACTAGGTCTTGGTCGATTTTCTTTTGTGTGTTCTGTATGGAGTGGCATTCCTTGAGACTACTCTCCGATATTCCCATAAATTTCCACTGTGTTTTTGATTCAGCCAAGTAATCGTAGGTCACCTGTGTTGTTATATCCCATTTGTCATTTAGAAAAATGGGAATCGGGTATGCCTTCAGTACGTTGAATCGCTCGTCTTCGGGCAACGGGATTTTCACGGCTACTATGAGGCCCTGTGCGCCTCGAAACGCTTTAACCGTGGCTAGTTGGTGGATGTCGAGATTGTCTTCTAGTATCCATACTGCCTTGGTTGTCAAGTCTAGAGATGCCGCTGCCTCTTTTAGTTTTTCGTCGCTTAAAACAGCTGGATGCAACTTCCCGCTGTAGAGGTCGTCTATTATTGCCAATTCTATAAGCTGTTGCCCCTGTATCTCTATGAGGCTCACCTCTACTGCTGATTGCACCTGCACCATTCTTAATCCTAACTCGATGTTTCCCAGCTCCTTTTGTGCCATGTCGTTAACCCTATTTTGCTGTTCCACAGTGCTATTTAGCTCTTGTTGTAGTGCATTTATTCGCTCGACTGCAGCTGTTATCGGTTTAGCCAGTGATTTGTAGCTCGCTTCCATTATAGTTACTTGCTTCTCCATTAGATTGTAGTGGGCGTGTTGCTCCACGTCCAGCTCTTGTAATTGTTGATAAACCTTGTTTGCGTCTTTCTGGTCCATTACGCCAAATGCCCAGTTTAATGCCTCTCCTACGAAATCCAGCGCCCGTTTGGTTCTTTTCCTGTAAATCGCGGCGTTTATCATTCGCTCGTTTTTCTTCAACCTTGTCAGCACTATTTTCATTGTACCATCTACGGCTTCGCATATGTTTCTGAAGTTAGCCAGTAA
The DNA here is from genome assembly GCA_949629155.1 of Myopa testacea. Classification (NCBI taxonomy): domain Eukaryota; kingdom Metazoa; phylum Arthropoda; class Insecta; order Diptera; family Conopidae; genus Myopa; species Myopa testacea. Next base: position 28,954,156 of record OX451347.1, read on the forward strand.
TAGGTCCTTATTTATTCTATTGCATGTTCCTTTGAGTTCCGCTGCGTGCTCTTCTAAATGGTCCACCAATGACGCGTAGTCAAATGGTTCGAAGCGTGTAAATAGTGTCCAGTCGCTGTTATAAAATAACGCCTCTCCTAGCGATTCGAAGAATATTGGGGTTGGTGGTATGTCCTCAAAAACTACCGGTGCTGCGGTGGCCCAGTTCACGATCAATAATATCAAAAAGCCTCTCATTTTCCTGTTTGTTCCTTTGGCGAAATCACGAGGTTTTTATTCTATTTGTGGAAAAGTATCTATTAGTTTCTTTTTTTTTTCATGTATTTTGTCGTTACTGTTCTATTTCATTGCTATTTTATTTATAGTTTATGATCTATATGTACTATCCTACTTCCAATGAGGTGCCCATTATGATTAACTTAGTTTAATTCTCTGATTATTCCTATAAAATTTTTCTTGCTTAAGTGCTTTTAAGGATTACCTACATAATTATCGAGTTAATCCTATACTCCTATTTAATTGCTATTATATAACTTAAGTAAGTTATTGTGGAATGGCTTTTCCTTTCCCTTAATATTTAAAACTGTCGTAATTGGACTTTTAATTCTTTCTACCCTATATGGCCCTATCCATATCGGAGAAAATTTATTTTTCCTAGTTTGGTTCTTAATTAACACCCTATCTCCTACTCTAAATTCCACTAAATTTAATTTATTGTCATACTGATTTTTGGCCACCCTTTTAGCCATTTCCTGATTTTTCCTCACTATTTCGTGAGCTCTTTGAATTTGGAATTTCAAAACTTTATTCGGATCTTCGGCATTATATACCGGACTACACTTCCTTTTTAAATTAGTCGGCATTTCTATGTCGAATCCGAATAAGGTACGAAACGGAGTTTGCTTGGTCGTAATGTGGGGTGTGTGGTTGTGAACGTGCATTGCTGCAGTTAACCATTGATCCCAATTCGAACCATCTTCTTTAGCAAAACTACGTAAGTATTCCGCTAAAGGTCTGTGGCTTCTCTCTAATGAGCCATTAGCCTGTGGATGGTAAGGCGTTATGTGTAATTTTTTGATACCTAATAATTTGCATGTATCTGAGAACAATTTCGAAATGAAATTAGTTCCGTTGTCTGTAATTAGAATTCTAGGAATTCCGTAACGCGTAATTACTTCGTCATAAAACGCTCTGGCAACAGTACTTGCTTCCGCGTCTGGGATAGCTGTACATGCCATAAATTTCGAGAAGTCATCTTGAAACGTTAAAATATATTTGTTACCCGACACAGTTTCAGGTAGAATACCTACTATGTCCATGTAAACTTTGTCAAATGGCCTCATTGGTGTATCTGTCAGCACCATGGGCATTTTTGTCAATTTTGAGCTTTTGTTAGCTTGGCACTTAGGACAGTTTTTTACATAATCCTTGATTTGTTTTTGCATTCCTGGCCATCTATATTGTTGCCTAATTCTTAAATAAGTTTTCACTGCTCCCTGGTGACCTCCTAATGGTGTGTTGTGAAAGTCCTTTATAACTGTCTCTATTTGCTTTGGGTCTTCTAATGGAATTCTGTTTTCATTTTGTGTTATGCCCGGCGTGTCAGGTTCTACAGGCGTCTGACTTGTGCTTGTTTTATCACTACTCCCTTGGGTCTTCCTTTCTTTTGTTTTAGAGCGGGTCTGGACCGCTGTTACTGTATTCTGATTTTGAGGAATTCTACTCAATGCGTCTGCGTTTAAATTTTTCTTGCCTGGCTTATATATGATTTCGAAATCGTATTCTGATAATTTATGCCTAAATCTCGCCAGTCTTGAAGTTTGATCTTTTAAGTTTGCTATTCCCTTTAACGGCTGATGGTCAGTAAAAATTTTAAAATGTCTGCCCAAGAGATATGCTCTGAAGTTTTTTGTTGCCCACACAATGGCTAAGAACTCTTTTTCTATAGTTGAGTAACGCTTTTCTGCGTCGTTCAAGGCTCTGCTCGCAAAGGCTATCGGCCTATCTTCGCCTATTTTACCCTGAGAAAGTACCGCGCCTAACGCTTCGTTACTGGCATCAGTAGTTAGTATGAATTCTTTTTCGAAATCCGGATATGCCAAAACCGGTGGTGTTATTATTGCCTTTTTTAATGCTTCGAACGCTGTCTGGCATTCTTGCGTCCAATTGAACTTAGCGTCTTTCCTTAGTAGTTTATTAATAGGAAGAGCTATCTTTGCTGTACCCGGAATGAATTTTCTATAATAGTTTACTAGTCCTAAATATGCCTGCATCTCCTTTCTATTTTTGGGCGGCGGAATGCTCTTACCGCATTCCACTTTGCTGGGGTCAGGGAGTGCGCCCTGATCTGTGCATTTATGACCTAAATAAACAATTTCTCTTCTTAGAAATCTGCATTTTCCTGTATTAAGTTTTAGATTATGTTCACGTAATTTCTGTAATACTGAACATAACCTTTGTTCGTGTTGTTTCAAATTCCTACCGTAGATAACTATGTCATCTAAATAAACAAAACAGTCTATTCCTTGTAGACCTGTTAGGATATGATTCATTATCCTCTGAAATGTTGCTGGGGCACCTGTTAGCCCAAATGGCATTCGATTGAATTCGAAGTGCCCTAGTCCCGTACTAAATGCGGTTTTTTCCTTGTCCCTGTCATCGACTAAAACTTGGTGATATCCGCTTGCCAAATCTAGCGTTGTAAAATATCTGCTATGGCCTAATTGCTCTAAAATTTCATCAATACGAGGAATGGGAAAAACTTGTTTAATCGTTGCTTCATTGAGTTTCCTGTAATCTATTACAAGTCTCCATTTTTTCTCGCCGTCCTTGCCACTTTTCTTGGGCACTAAAAGTAACGGTGAGTTCCACGGTGATGTGCTATGTGTGATTATGCCATCATCTAAAAGTTTGTTCACTTGTTTATTTATTTCCTCCCTATGTATTTGAGGTAATCTGTATTGTTTTCTATTTATGGGCGGCTGATCTGCGCCTGTTGGAATTTCGTGCTTCAATACACTTGTAAACGAGAGTTCGTCTCCGTCTAATAGGAAGACGTCATGAAAAGATTTTACTATTTCCTCTATTGAATTCCTTTCTTCCATATTTAAATTTTCATCTAACTCAATTTCATTGAGTAATTCATTTATTCTTCTTTTGGCATCTATCTTGCCTATACTATTAATTGACTTAGTACTTTGTATTGTGTACTCGTCGAGATTTGTGAATTTTGGTTTAAATTCGCTATTTATTTCGTAATCATATTCTGTCGTATTTAATATGGGAGCATAAACCGTATTATCCTTTACATTTACTAATGTATCTCCTATGTAGATTCCTGGATCTATTTCTTCTTTATGAATTACCACATTCTTAAATTTCGTACGAAGTTTTAATTGTACTATCGTAATTGTTCTTGCATCAACTGGTATGTACTGTTGTTTGCCTTCCTTCTTTATCTGCTCGATAGTTTTTATCGGTAATTCTAAAATAACCTCTTTCTTTTCATTGAAGAGTGTTAAAATCTTTTCCATAGTATTTATAATGGAGTTGTTCCACAAATTATCTCTTCCTAATATGCCGTCTGCTGGTACTCCTTGTTTAAGTGACACAACGTGTAGCGTTAAACGTAAGGACTGTACCTCATTATGACATATAGTTGTTGATCCTTCTGTGGTCACACAACCTCCAAATGCTCCGCTTAAGTCTTTCCTATTCGACTTGTTTATTATTGTGCTATTTCTTATTGCACTTTTCTTTATCAGGCTTGTATCTGCTCCTGTATCTACCAGTAAAATGAGTTTTCCATTATTCGCCTCTTCGCAAGGTAATTCAATGAACACGTCATTTAGCTGGGTTTGGGTGCAGTTAGATACCCCTGTTTCTATATTTTTAATATCTTGTAACTTCTTCACTGAGCTAGTTACGTTTTGGTTTAAATTTAGTTTTTTCTCGTTCAATTTACTTGGCATCTCTAAATCAACTGTTTCTCCAAACGTATGATTTTTCTCTGTGACGTTGTTTTTCTTATTATTAGTCTTCTGCAACTTGATATTAAGTTTTAAGTCTTTTGAAGTTGGTAACGTTTCAACAATCGCTTCCGATGTCGGACTTACGTTTACCACTTTATTTTTTAAAGTCGGTAACGTATCCACAATCGGTTCGGATGTATGAATTACTGTTACTCCTTCATTTGGCCTTAAGTTACTAATATTTTTGGGTCCCCAGATTATTGGCCTATTCTGGGCCCTAGGCAGTTTCCCGGACTGTTGCTTTGGGACTTCTCCCAACTTTTCTTTGCATAACATTCGAGTGTATTATGTCCTACTCTTTTGCACCATTCACATTGAGATTGATTCTTTTGTATTCCGTTTGCTGGATTCGGCTTCTGCTTTCCATACGTCTGTTTGTGCCAATTCTGTTGGTCTTGGTGGGGTTGCCAATTACGTTGGACTTGGCTTGTTTGCCAGTTTTGTTGTGGTCGGTTTGTTTGCCAGTTTTGTTGGACTTGGTTTGACTGCCAATTCTGATGAGGTCGGTTCCATTGCTGATTTCCTTGACTTTGGTTGTTAGTCCTCTGATTCTTATTGATGTACTCACTTCTGTTGTTGACCTTGTTGTCACACCTCCAATTTGTCTCGTGTCCATATTTTAAACACTTCTGACAATATGGCGTGTTCTTGCGAGTCAAACAATCGTCTCTGGTATGACCTCGCTTGTTACAAAATGAGCAAATTACTCTATTCGCCGCTCCTTGTGTAGTATTTTGTACCGAAGTGGGTTGCCTGGCAATTTTTCCTCCTGAAGCTATGCCCTGACTTTCCTGTTGAGTTTGCTCTTGTTGTTTACGCGGCATGGTGGCAGAACGCGGTGCATTCATATTAATGCTTAAGTGGTCTGTGTGGAGGAGACTACTGTTTTCTATGGTTTCGAGTGCCTCTATGGCTAATTCTACCATTTGTTCGAGGTTTTTCTTCGTAACATTGAGCATATAAATTCTCAATGCAGCGTTCTTTAATCCTGTTTTAAAGGATTTCTCTACGGCTCCTTCCACCATACTCAAAAGTGCCATATCACCGTTTCCATTATATTTCGTTCGCACTAACTCTACTGCCTGTGTTCGTAGGGTGGTTAGGCGTCTCGCAAACTGTCGTATATCTTCGTTAAGTAGCTGGCTACAACTTTGGATACTTATTATCACTGAGTCTAAGGATACCGCTGGTAAATATGTATTTTTTATTGTGAGGTAGAATTCCTCGAGGGTATTGAAGCGTTGTGACCTCACTAAATCATAGGCATCCCCATGTAACCTCTGCTTAATGCAGTCTATGTAGTCCTGAATGTTGTCCGGACCTACATCTCTTGCGGCTAATTCGCACCCGTGTATGAATTTATACACTTCGCTGCGTAAGTCTGGCGAATGTGTTCCAGAAAAGAGCGGTACCAGCCTATTTGTAATTTTAGCTATTTCTCCTATACCCATTTTGATTTGGGTTGCCACTAATGGTTTAAATGTAGGAAATGAAACTGAATTATATTCCCTTGGACTAGGTATGGCTGGGGTAGGTTCCTTATGGTATAGTGATTGTTCGTGTGCTAGCTCTATTTCCTGTTGTAGGCGTCTATTTTCCTCTTTAAGTTCTTGTATTCTAGCATGCGCCTTTTCTAAGGATGCACAGTCCTCTCTTGATTTTTGTGCTGATTCCTGTTCTAGCGTTTTATTTAATGTTTCTTCTGTTAAACCCTTCTTCTCTAATAATTTCCTTAGTTGTTCGTTCTCTTCTTCTAAGGTCTTTAGTATGTTTTCCTGAAACTTTCTTTCTTTTACATAAGTATCGAACTTATTTTTTAACGCGTTGAATTCTGATAAACAGTCCCGTAAACTCTTATCTTTGTTTTCTATTATATTTTTTAAAAACACTAGCAATTCCTCTATTAATGCGTCTGCTTTTTCTACAGTTGATATTTCTCCTAGTGCGGCTACTTTAGTTTTTATCAACTCTAAATATTCTTTATTGGAAACGGTATTTTTTAAGATGTTCCAAACTTTTGTCACTAGTTCTCCTACCTGTCTCTTCAAATCCCTATGGTCTTTTTCTAATGCCAAATATGCTTGTTCTTGAAGAGATTCGGCCATTAATTATCCTATACTTATTTTACCAAGTATTTATTTTGGATATTTTTTGGAAACAATTAACACTTTAATTGATTCTCTTCAAGCAATTAACTTTTGCTTATTCAGCTTTAATACGGCTCATTGACACCCTTTTTGGCTGAACACGTTGTAAACATTCGTACCTTCGTACGCTTATATATATTATTTTTATAATATTATATTCCTTTTTTTTTTTGTGTAATTCGAGCGTGTGGCTCAATTCTGTTCGCCCGGTGCCTGACGTACTTTTTGTTTTTGTTGCTTTGTTAGCGTTTTTCGCTGCCAGCTGCTGCTTGTAGTTTGGCAATTCTGGCCTTGCTTGAAGTTCAGGTTCAAGTTTATGACATATTTCTTTTTGCAACTACTGCAGAATCAATTTCGTTTAATTCTTGCAGCTATTGCTGTTAGCCTGGTCGCTATGAATTAATAAAAGTAACGAATATGTTTGGTGAATTCTTTTTATTTCCAAAACTTCCACTTCTACTAGCTAAAGATTTCTAAAGCATTTTTGATTACTTTACTTAAATTACAACTGTAAATTAAAACTTGAATTTATTTTAAAGTTACTATCCATTTAAACTTTTGATTTCAATTGAAATTTGCGTTTCAATTTCCTCATTTAAATTGAATTTCATTCTGTTTAATCTCCAGCCAATCTTAAGTTAATTTAAAGTCGTTTAAAACTACACCTTTTTAATGTATAACTTTAAAATTGCCTAACTTTCGATTAAATTTTTAATACACTTTTATTTTCCTTAATTCCTTCTTGTTTTATTTCACTTACTTTTAATTTAAGGTAAATTTCTCGTTAGTTTGAAATTCTTTCACTTGTTTCTTTAAAATTGTTTTTCATAATATTCAAAAATTAATCCATTTTATCTATACTAAATAAATTCTTAAACCTATGAAATAGCTTCCCGAGTGAAAATGGTCGACCTCAGCAAAGATTTTTGTCCGGCTAATGCCTAGGACAAGAGACAAGTTTGCCGTGCAATTAAGCTGGCATCCTTTTGATGAAACCCGATGAATTTTTAGCTGAAAGTTATTTTATGGTTCATATTATTTAATAATATAATATATTTTAATATATTAAAAGAATTAAACTCTTATCCTTTAACTAGAATTAATTCTATCCTTTCCACTTTTTCTTTTTCAATTTTTCTTTTTACTAAGCTACTTATTTTTTCTTATTTCACTTTTTCTTTTGTTTGGCCACTTCATGCCAAATTCACCAAATTATTTTTCACTTTTTGCGTTTTATTTATCAACGAAATTATCGTTTCACTTTTTATCAGTTTTCCTTTCTAAACTTTCTTTTAAAACTTGATTTGCTTTTAACTTTAACCTTAATTAACTTTTAATTTATAACTTTCCTTTTTATCTATAACTTGCTAACTGCTACAAATTTGTTATTTTACTGTTAATTTTCTAAACTGCTATTCTTATTTGTACTTTTCGTATTTTATTCTACTCACTTTTTCCCTTCGAGCGATCCTCGGCTCGAAAAACCGGCTGCGCCAAAATGTTGTATCTAGTATCCTCCAGTAGGACACCAGAACAAACGTAATGTCGTAGATCCTCCCTCGAGAAGGATCACTGACATTGATAGTGGTTGTTGTCGTTAGTCCTTCGATGTGAAGGACCACGGACGCTTGTGCCACGGGCAAGGATCTGCCGACTTTGTGGTCTTACCATTGGGATCCGGCAACCTGCCGTAGTGGATCCCCTCGCCTAGTTACCACGGGCACCAAGGTGCCGCCCTTGTGGTCCTTTAACCTGTCGGGCAATACTGCCGTCTTTCGACAGGTGCTGAAAATAAAACTTGGAGATTATGGTTCTTACTTTTCTTTTATTGTGGGTTATTCCTTCGGCAATCTTCACAGGTTTTAATACTTCCGACTTAATATGTTACTTCAATGCTCACTTAATCTGCAGCTTCAACTGCGTGACTTCACTGTTTAATTACAACCGCAACTGCTTAAATTTAACTGCCACTTTCAATCCGAAAGATGGGTTTATATCTCTTCTGAGATTCGTTGTTGGACAGAATCATTTCCGCATCGTTTTGCAATTCTCTCAAGAATTAATTTTGACACTCATTGCAAATTTGGAATGCGATCAAGTTTGCGCGCTGTTCCACTTATTGGAATGCGATCAAGTTCGGCTTTTATCTAGGCCACAGCGGTGTGTGATTCACCTGTACTTTCGAGCTACGCAATTAATAAAGAATGGCCTAGAAGTATGCATTTTGTGCATTGTTAATTACTGGGCCGAAAAGTATGTGGTGATAGCCACGTTAAGTGTTGTTATTACCAGAGCAATGATTCTGACCTACAACAAATTCGACAACACATTCAAATTAATTCAAACATATTAATACAACAATGCAACAACATTCAACAAAAACACGAAAATACCTTCAAAGAGATCCGACAACAGCAACAGTTGAGCAACAAGATTATCGAGTGATAGTGGTGACAAATACATAGTACCTTGGGGTCACGCGGAGACCAAAGCCACCGAAATGAAACACGCAACAAAATAGCGACCTAACCCATCTGCAGCAGCTAATTTCCAGTGTCTGCGCAAAAGCGAAATCCTCATGAATCATGATGGCAGCCTAGCAGCTTAACTTCAAGAGTAAGTTACGTTAAGCGTAAGGGATAGCATCACAACGTCGCGGCGATGAAGCAGCTAGTAAACAACTACACAGTTAAATTTACGCCAGTCATTCACAGTTCGCCAGTTAAATTTATGGTACATTGCTCCGTGGCACAAATCACTCTCTACAACCTTACCTCAAGAGATAACGATTTAAAACGCATCACCACTATCGACAAGAAAAATGTTGAATTGTTTAGCAAGAGGTTACAAATGATGATCTTGATAACATCTCAACCATCAACTACCGTGAAGCGAAAACCAATTGATCCCAATTGCGGGACAACGATACTTTCGACAACGAACATCTACATCTCATCACCAAGCCTAGCACCTACCATGTCAGCTACCCCGCAGCAACATTCCCACAACACATCGAGAAGAAGACATCGAGACAACGGGGTGTACATTAACAGCCAAACCATCATCAACAACAACAAGAACATCAACGTCAAGATCAACATCAAAATCATTCTCAACCTACACACAGATGACACCGAAGAATGCAGTTATCGATTGTATTATTGAATTATTATTGTAAATTCATAATTTTTATTGTCATCATTGATAATTAATTGCATTGTAATTATTGTAATTATTACTCATAATTAATTGTATTATCATGCTAATTAATCTTACCCCAATTACACCAATTGACATAACACATAAGATATTCATAAGAGAAAAAAAAAAAAAAAAACAAACAATAAGCAAAAATTAACATAAACATAAGCCCACCCACGATTCAACAAATGTACAAGAAAAATTTAATATCGTTTCGTACGATACTAAATTTTTCTTCCCCGAGGGTGGAGGGATGTTGTATGTCGCGATCGCAATTTCCAGTTCCGGGAGATAAGAACTTTCAAGGCCAGTATTATCGTTTTATAATACTACTCCGTGAGTGAGTCAAGGCCAAGTTCACTTTAATGCAACCACAGCACTTTGCTTGGTAAGCCCGAAGCTTTACTTTACTTTGGTTTAATCAAGCTTTGGTTTTATTAACTGCTAAAGTCAAGTCAGCAACCGGAGCTTGGCCATTGGAATGGATTGTGGAAGCTAGCTTTCAATAGCAAGCTTCCAAACCATTAAAACGCTTGGTTTAACATAACCAACGATCAGAATCCACACGCGGAAGAATTAAATTGAGAACGATTTTCTTCCGCGTATTGATTCTGCAAATATTACAATTTTAATATTGGGAAATAATGGAAATTGCGAAACACGGCATACCGACCCACTTTGGTTCGGTCGACGGGTGTGTCAACCGAGCCAAGGTGGAAAATAGAAAAGATTCCAACGGGAGTCTTGTAGTTAAATCCAAACGAAGAAGTCGTTCTTCAGAATCGCGTATCTACTCGCGAGCTAGCTTTTAAAATAGTAGTAATAAAAACAGTGTTAAGAGAAAAACAAAATCAAAGTGTAAATAAAGAAATCAACAGGAAGCATAACACCAGGCGTTTTACTCGTTGTACGGAGGACAACGAAAGGAAGAAGACCACCCCGAATTTAAATACAACACCGGTTCCTCATCAACTTTATCGATTTCAACGGCTGTTCCTTGATTTTGATCTGGGTTAGCTGCTTTTGCTTTTGACCGTGTTTGTACGGTGGCTATTGTTTTGTGTTTTTCCTGTGGAATTCTGCTTAACGCGTCTGCATTTAAGTTTTTCTTTCCTGGCTTATATAAGATTTCGAAATCGTATTGTGACAACTTGTGTCTAAACCTTGCCAGTCTTAACGTCTGGTCCTTTATGTTTGCTATTCCTTTTAACGGTTGATGGTCTGTCACTATTTTGAATGGTCTTCCCAACAGATACGCTCTAAAATTTTTTGTTGCCCACACAATGGCTAGAACTCCTTTTCTATAGTTGAGTAACGCTTTTCTGCGTCATTCAAGGCTCTGCTAGCGAAGGCTATCGGCCTATCTTCGCCTATTTTACCCTGAGAAAGTACTGCGCCTAACGCTTCGTTACTTGCATCAGTAGTTAATATGAATTCTTTTTCAAAATCCGAATATGCCAAAACCGGTGGTGTAATTATTGCCTTTTTCAGTGATTCAAACGCTTTCTGGCATTCTTGTGTCCAAATAAACTTTGCGTCTTTACGTAGTAGTTTGTTTATAGGCAGTGCTATCTTTGCTGTGCCAGGTATGAATTTTCTATAATAATTCACTAGTCCTAAGTATGCCTGCACCTCCTTTTTATTCTTAGGCGGTGGAATGCTCTTAACGCATTCCACTTTGCTGGGGTCAGGGAGTGCGCCCTGATCTGTGCATTTATGTCCTAAATAAACAATTTCTCTTCTTAGAAATCTGCATTTTCCTGTATTAAGTTTCAGATTATGTTCACGTAATTTCTGTAGTACTGAACATAACCTCTCTTCGTGTTGTTTGAGATTTCTACCATATATAACTATGTCATCTAAATAAACAAAACAGTCTATCCCTTGTAGACCTGTTAGGATATGATTCATTATCCTTTGGAATGTTGCTGGGGCACCTGTTAGCCCAAATGGCATTCGATTGAATTCGAAATGCCCTAGTCCCGTACTAAATGCTGTTTTCTCCTTGTCCCTTTCATCGACTAAAACTTGGTGATATCCACTTGCCAAATCTAGCGTTGTAAAATATCTGCTATGGCCTAATTGCTCTAAAATTTCGTCGATGCGCGGAATTGGAAAAACTTGTTTGATTGTAGCTTCATTTAATTTCCTGTAATCTATTACGAGTCTCCATTTTTTCTCCCCGTCTTTGCCACTTTTGTTGGGCACTAAAAGTAACGGCGAGTTCCATGGCGATGTACTATGTGTTATTATGCCATCATCTAGAAGTTTGTTTACTTGCTTATTTCCTCTATATTTAAATTTTTATCTAACTCAATTTCATTGAGCAATTCATTTATTCTCCTTTTGGCATCCATTCTGCCTATACTATTAATTGACGTAGTACTTTGTATTGTGTACTCGTCGGAATTTGCGAATTTTGGTGTAAATTCGCTGTTTATCTCGTAATCATACTCTGTTGTATTTAATATGGGAGCATAAACAGTATTATCTTTCACATTTACTAATGTGTCCGCTATATAGATTCCTGGATCTATTTCTTCTTTATGAATTACAACATTCTTAAATTTCGTACGTAGTTTCAATGGTACTATAGTAATTGTTCTTGCGTTAACTGGTATGTACTGTTCTTTACTTTCCTTCCCTATCTGTTCGATAGTTTTTATTGGTAATTCCAAAATAACCTCTTTCTTCTCATTGAAGAGTGTTAAAATCTTTTCCATTGCATTTATAATGGAGTTGTTCCACAAATTATCTCTTCCTAATATGCCGTCTGCCGGTACTCCTTGTTTAAGTGACACAACGTGTAGCGTTAAACGTAAGGACTGTACCTCAGTATGACATATAGTAGTTGATCCTTCTGTGGTCACACAACCTCCAAATGCTCCGCTCAAGTCTTTCCTATTTGACTTGTTTATTATTGTGCTATCCCTTATTGCACTTTTCTTTATCAGGCTTGCGTCTGCTCCTGTATCTACCAGTAAAATAAGTTTTCCATTTATAGCCTCTTCGCAAGGTAATTCGATGAACACGTCATTTAGCTGGGTTTGTGTGCAGTTAGATACCCCTGTTTCTACATTTCTATTTTTATTGTTACTGGCTAACTTATTCATTGAGCAAGGTATTTTTGGATTTAAATTTTCCTTTTTTTCTCCAACTTTGAGTGGCATCTCCGAATCAACTGTTTCTACAATTGTATGATTTCTCTCTGTGACATTGCTTTTATTATTATCAGTCTTCTTCAACTTGATATTAATTTTTAAGTCTTTTGAAGTTGGTAACGTTTCAACAATCGCTTCCGATGTCGGACTTACGGTTACCACTTTATTTGTTAAAGTCGGTAACGTATCCACAATCGGTTCGGATGTATGAATTACTGTTACTCCTTCATTTGGCCTTAAGTTACAAATATTTTTGGGTTCCCAGATTATTGGCCTGTTCTGGGCCCTTGATAGTTTCCCGGACGATTACTTTGCAACGTTTCCCAATTTCTTTTTGCCTCGCAATTTTTTATCATATGACCTGGTCTATTGCACCAATGACATATCGTTTGGCTCACTCTGTTTGGCGGGTTCATAGGAGTCTGATTCCTTTGCAAACCGTTGACTGTATTCGGATTAATGTTTATTGCCCTTCTTTGGTTCCCGTTCTGTTGAAATTGGTTTTGATTCCAATTTTGCTGTGGTCGGTTTGTCTGCCAGTTTTGTTGGACTTGGTTTGACTGCCAATTCTGCTGGGGTGGAATCCATTGCTGAACTCCCTGAGTTCGATAATTGGTCCCTTGATATGTGTTCCTTGCCACATTTTTCTGGCCCTCTTGGTCACACCTCCAGTTTGTCTCGTGTCCATATTTTAAACACTTTTGGCAATATGGCGTGTTCTTGCGAGTCAAACAATCATCTCTGGTATGACCTCGCTTGTTACAAAATGAGCATATTATTTTATCTGCCGCTCCTTGTGAAGTATTTTGTGTCCTGCTTGATTGCCTGACGTTCCTTTCTCCTGGAGCTCTGCCCTGACTTCCATGTTGAATTTGTTCTTGTTGGTTATACTGCATGGTGGCAGGACGTGGTGAATTCATATTAATGTTTAAGGGGTCTGCGTTGAGGAGGCTACTGCTCTGTATGCTTTCAAGTGCATCGATGGCTAGTTCTACCATTTGTTCGATGTTCTTCTTTGTCACGTTAAGCATATAAATTCTCAATGCGGCGTCTTTTAATCCTGTTTTAAATGATTTCTCCACGGCCCCTTCCACCATACTCAACAGTGCCTTATCTCCGTCTCCGTTATAATCATTTCGAACTATCTCCCTTGCCTGTGTTCGAAGGGGGTTTAGGCGTCTCGCAAACTGTCGTATATCTTCATTAAGTAACTGTCTACAATTTTGGATGCCTATTATCACTGAGTCTAAGGTTACCTTAGGCAAATATGCCCTTTTTATTGTGAGGTAGAATTCCTCGAGACTATTGAATCGTTGTGACCTCACTAAATCATACGCATCCCCGTGTAATCTCTGCTTAATGCAGTCTATGTAGTCCTGACTGTTGTCTGCATCTACCTCCCTTGTGGCTAATTCGCACCCCTATATGAATTTGTACACTTCACCGCGTAAGTCTGGTGACTGCGTTCCCGAAAAGAGAGGTACCAGCCTGTTCGTAATTTTGGCTATCTCACCTATACCCATTTTGTGTATGTCGTCTTAATCTGTTGAAATGACCTTCCGTTGTAATCTTTCTGACTAACTGCAGACGGTGCAGCTTCCTTATGATAAAGCGTCCGATCGTGGTCTAGCGATATCTCTTGACTTAAAAATCTATTCTGCTCTTTTAACTCTTGTATGCGTCCATTTGCTTCCTCTAAAGAGCTACAGTCTTCTCTTGATTTCTGTGTAAATTCCTGGTCTAAGGTTCTATTTAACGTTTCCTCGGTTATCCCTTTTTTTGTTAATAATTCCCTTAGTTTTTCGTTCTCTCGCTCTACGTTCGCGAGTAAGTCTTCCTGAAACTCTTTATTTACTAAATAATTGTCGTATCTATTTCTTAACGCGTTAAACTCTAATTCCCACGTCCTTGAATCTTCTGTCTTATTCTCTATTATCTGTTTTAGGAATTTAATCAATTCATCTACTATCGCGTCTGCTTTTTCTACACTGGAAAATTCTTTTAGGTCACCTACTCTAGACTTTATCAATTCTACGTTTTCCTTATTGCCTACTGTCTCTTTCAAAGTTGCCCAAGTCCTAGATATGAATTCCCCCAACTGGCGTTTCAGTTCTTTATGAGTCCTATCTAATTCTAAGTAAGCTTGCTCCTGCAACGACTCGGCCATTAATTAAGCGAACGACATATAGTTTAGTGGGGTTTTATTTTTCCCAATGTTTACAATTTACCTATGTAAGAGTATACATAAATTATTCCTAATGTATTGAATTTAAATTTATTTTCAAGTGTTTTGTGAAAAATGTCGTAAAACGATTACTTAGCGCCGCTACTTAACGTTCCATCGTTTTATTACACGTTTAATTTTTATACTAGTCGTAGTACTTTTTAATGAGATATAATTAAAATTTTCATATGAATATTCAACTTCCTTAACCGGCTTAGAATTCTTGCTCGCTTCGTTTACCGAGCGTGCTGTAAACATTCGCTGTACATCTGTTTATTTGTCTGTACGCTGACGTCCGCTGCTGCTTTGTTTCTAGCAGAGCCGAAGCGTCAAAATTTTCGTGACTTCGCTGTTCAGCTTTGTTTCAAGCAGAGCCGAAACGTCAAAATTTTTGTGACTTCGCTGAGGTAATTTAAGACCTCACAGAAAGGAACGAACGCTCTGCCTCTATTTCTTAGCGGCCAACAAAAGTGCAACGTTTGCAATCTCGTATTCGGACGATTAACCTAGTGAACTCGTTTGAGTTATTTCCTCGTTAATTGCTTGTCATTTAAACAACCAATATAATTTTGCTTTGATTCTCCAACCAATATGAAGTCTCTAAGCGCATTACTTTAACCGTTTAACTTCTAATAATGGTTTTTTAAAGTAACCCAAAAAAAATTTTTCAAACTTTCAAAAATTTCCGACGAACTGATGAAATTAATTATCGATTAAGCAAATTAAACTGTGCGACTTACAAATTTGAGGACAAAAGTCTAAGACACACCCGAAAAATGTGTGGCTTCGAAATCAAGTTAACCGTTAAAATTTGTTTAACGTGTGTAATTTGAACTCAAACGCCTAAGACACACTCGAAAAAAATGATACACCGAAACTTAACTCTACGCGTTTTGTTTTTGTTTTAATGGATTCCTGTTTTTAACTATGTAAATTTATAAAAATACATGAACTCGTCATTTAACTCTCCTTTTCCTAAAACCCTTTTTGTTGTACGCAATTATAATTATTTATTACTTTTATTCATTACCCGTGAAACCTTTAATTTTTATTTTCGATCTCTTCTAATTTGATTTCAACGTGCATTTTTCAACACTGCAATTTTTAAATTAGTAAAAATTCAAATTCCTCATAACTGATTTGACGTTATCGTCTAGCGCTTTACAATTTTTCGATAAGCGATTTCGAAACTTGGATCTCGTAAGAGGTAATCAACTATATTTCAGCATTGATCAAATTTTCGCAAAAGTCATTAAAATTTTTCCTCAATTCAACTTTTGTGTTGACAATTTCATCAATTCAATTTGATTTTAGTTTTGATATTTTAATTGTTTCAATCTTGATTTAATTGTATTTTGTTTCAAACTTCGTTTAATTTATTTAATTTAATGTCGAAATTTTCTTAATTAAATTTTTTTTTCTCTTAACCTGTCTAATTTCGCATTATATTTCAATGCAATTTGCTTTAGGGTCTTTTGAACTAATTCCCTATTTCGCACTTTTAAGTACACCTTGAAACTTTCGCTTTTGTTTTTTTTTCTCTTTTGAAAAATGTGAATTTTCCTTTCTAAAAATGTTTTATTGTATCCCTATCAAAGATTCCCGAGTGAAAAAGGGTCGACCTCAGCAAAGATTTTGTCCAGCTAATGCTATTGGACAGATAAGGATGCCGTACTTTACGCTGGCATCCTTTCGATGAAACCGATGACTTTGGGACCTGAAAGTTATTTCATGATTTATATCAAATATAATATAATATATTATAATTTGTTGTATTTTAAAAGAACTGAATTGTTGTATTTAAAATGAACTGCTAGCTTTTTACTTTTCGATTTATTCCTAAAATTATTATTTCGCTTATTTTCAAAATTTCTCTGCCAAATTTATTACTAAATTATTATTAGTGAATTATTATTAAATTATTATTAAAATATTATTAATTATTTTCTCTAAGCTACTTTCTTATCTCACTTCTTTAATTTCACAGTTTCATTTTTTTTAACTTGTTTTTCGCTTATACGATCACTTGCTCTTAACTTTTAATTTTAACTAGCTTATAACTTATAACTGCTACAAATTTGTTATTTTACTGTTTTAATATTCCAAACTGCTATTCTTATTTCACATTTCGTATTTTATTTCTACCCACTTTTTCCCTTCGAGCGATCCTCGGCTCGAAAATCCGGCTGCGCCGGATTCTTCTTATTTGTTTAGCCTATCGTTCTTTTTATAATTAAACACTTTGTGGTCCGGTTTTATATAATTTTATTTACTACCTCTTTTCAATTTTGTTACCATTCACTTTACACGTTTTAATGGGATTGGTCGTGCTTAACTTTATTATTGACTAATTAATATTATATTATATTATAGTGACACTCTTTGGTCTTATCATACACTTATTTATGATTTCGCCCGTTTGTGTACTTTTATTACTCTTATATCTTTAGTGACAATGTTCTTCTTAACCGGACTTGCACAACTTTTACACTATTATTTACACTATTCTTTCGTCGCGACTTGATACGCGATTCTGAAGAACGACTTCTTTGGTTGGGTTTCACTACAAGACTCCCGTTGGAATCTTTTCTAGTTTCCACGTTAGCTCGGTCGACACAGACGTCGACCGAACTGAAGTGGGTCGGTATGTCGTGTTTCGCAATCTCCATTATTTCGCAATATTAAAAATTGTAATATTCGCAGAATCAATATGCGGAAAAAAATCGTTCCCAATTTGATTCTTGCGCGTGTGGATTCTGATCGTTGGTTATTTCAAACCAAGCGATTTAATGGTTTGGAAGCTTGCTAATGAAAGCGAGCTTCCACAATCCACTCCAATCGCCACGCGCTATGGATTCTGGGGTTTGGAAGCTCGCTACTAAATGCCAGCTTCCACAATCCATTCCATGCGAAGTGTTCTGGTTGCTACCTTAGCTTTCGAAGTTCATTAAACCAAAGCTTGACTAAACGAATTGAACTAAAGCTTCGGGCTTACCAAGCAGAGTGCTGTGGTTGCATTAATGTGAACTTGGCCTTGAGTCACTCGCGGAGTAGTATTATAAAAACAATAATACTGGCCTTGAAAGTTCGTATTTCCCGGAACTGGGAATTGCGATCGCGACATACAACAGGCTCAAACGAGCCCAAGAAGGTCAGACGGTCAGCAAACTTCAAGGCCGAGGAGGAGCTGCAGGTGGCCATCGTCGACAGATCGAACCCAGACGGTAAGATCCAACCGGCGAACTGGCTACTTGTGGAGGCGAAGCTGCTGGCCGAGATGATGAAGTGGGACAGGAGCGACGAGGAAGTGGAATTTGAGGGGGCAGGGTGGCAGAGGGGGGTTAAAGTCGTCAGCTGCGGCAAGAAGAAGTCCCTGGACTTCTTGACCGCCGCAATTGCAGGCCTGGGCGAGTTTTTCTTAGCACTCTTTTTTTAGTATTCTTTTTTTTTAGTATTCCTTCTTTAGTAGTCTTTTCTATAGCATTCTTTTTTTTAGTATTCTTCTTTTTAGTATTCTGTTTTTAACACTCTTTCTTTAGTATTTCTTGCCAGGTTGGTGCCTGGTGATTCTATTGTCCCGACCAGTTTGATGACTGTTGGGTTTGGTTTGCTTGCCAGGTTGGTGCCTGACGACTTTGTTGTCCCGACCAGTTTGATGACTGTTGGGTTTAGTACTCTTTTCTTTAGTATTCTTTCTTTAGTATTCTTTTTTTTTGTATTCTTTTTTTTTTTTTTAGTAGTCCTTCTTTAGTAGTCTTTTTTTTAGCATATTCTTTTTTTTAGTATTCTTTTTTTTAGTATTCTGTTTTTAACACTCTTTCTTTAGTATTTCTTTCCAGGTTGGTGTCTGGTGATTCTATTGTCCCGACCAGTTTGATAACTGTTGGGTTTGGTTTGCTTGCCAGGTTGGTGCCTGACGACTTTGTTGTCCCGCCCAGTTTGATGACTGTGGGGCTTGGTTTGCTTGCCAGGTTGGTGCCTGACGACTCTGTTGTCCCGCCCAGTTTGATGACTGTGGGGCTTGGTTTGTTTGCCAGGTGCCTGACGACTTTGCCTGACGACTTTGTTGTCCCGACCAGTTTGATGACTGTTGGGTTTGTTGTTTAACCCTATCATACACTTTAAGATTTTCCTTCAATTCTGCTATTGATCATGACTGGTATAGTATTACTTTGTTCCGTTTAGATTCTGGAATACCTTCGATATAATATTCTATGAGGCTCTCGTCGTCCAGGTTAATAGGATTTCCTATCTCCATCAAACTGTACAAATATTCTTGCAGAGCCTACTGGGGTATCTTTCGGCGGTTATGCAACAAGCAATGAATCTCTATACGTTCTTGAACGTTCAACTCTTTAATTGTTTGGTCTGTCATTGTTGACGTCGTCGTATATTGAATTGTTGTCGTCCTCCCTTGTCAGCCCATAATGTTCTAACAGTCTGTCTTGTAGTGTGGCTTTTGTCACACTGTCGTTTGTCCTGTCGTCGGTAGTCCTACCCTGTTGTCGGTAGTCCTACTTCTGACAAGTTTGCTTTTAGCTCATCTACCCGTTATGCTAAAATATCGGCGAGTTCCATTGTGAACTCGAGAAGGTTATCCCGAGAAGGTTGTAATCGCTCGACTTACATAACGGTTGGGAGTGAATCGTTGATTTAACCCTTCTAGGTCAAATTTTATATAATTAGACAAAATTGTATTCGAAGGTTCATTAAAGGTAAATAATTAATATAAAGATTGAATCAATAAATGGTTAATATTGTTGTTAAGGTTAATAAATAGTTAATCGCGTAATTGTCTATATATAATCGTTTGATTCATTTCATTATTAGTAGCTAAATGACATTCATTGTTACACGCAAGTGTCGTTAAACCGCAATGTACAATATTGTAGGTATTTATGAGTGATTAGTTAATGAAATGTTGCGTTAAATTTTTGAAAATAATGCACTTGATCACTTTTGATTTCCATACTGCTTTGGTAAGCATGCAAGCATTGGGGGGTAAGGCGAGGGGAAGCGATAACACAGCCTCTCCCCTTGCAAGTGTCACCCTCACCTTCCCGTGGTTCCCCCTGTTCTTACAGACGAGGCTCTGGCGACCGACTAGGGAGCGGTATATCTCCCTTACCTTTCGCCTCCGACTCTTCTATTTTCCGCCTTTCCTCTGTCTACTCTCAACTTTCTCCTATCCTCTTTCTGGGTTGGATCAAGGTGTCACGCGACCCGTGCCGACGATCTACTAGGCTGGGGACCCAGGCTTTAAAAATAGCTCAGTCACAAACGTAGCGTATCGGATACCTGGCGACCTCCGATACTATCTAGCCTTACCTGTGCACACGGACCTCTGTGCAGGCGGACCCTCCCCTTGTCCGACACTCGTGGGAACAAAATTGACAACCTAACATATAAAAACAAAAACGATGAAAGAGAGACGGGACGGACGGCTACGGACTGTGACGGCTTTACCGACACAACCCACACCGACCATCGTGAGCGAGATGGCGTCGCATCCAGTGACAAGCATCGAGCTCTCCCCGCTGCAACTGGAACATCCGATGAAGACGACTGCAGCACTCGGCTCGTGGATCTAGTCCTGAGCGAGGCTGACGAGAGTGAGTCCCTGACTCTCTCACAGGTCAGCCAAGCTACGATGATCGATCTTGAAGCCGAGGCTGCGCTGTTAGAGGATGCCCCCCTTAGCAGCACGCGACAGACTGGAGCCCGGTCCAAGGAGGAAAAAGCCAGAAGGGCCTACAAGCGGGCGAAGAGCTTTCTTCGTAAGCTGGCCGGACTGGACCCCTCCACGTTGACCGAGAGGCAGCGCCACATGAAGAAGGGCAGCGAGAAGAAGGTGGCAAAGTTCGAAAGAACTGCTGCCGCCTCAGCCGACAAAGGGGAGGGAGGGTTAACACTTTCCAAGCCCCTCCCGAAGGCAATCGCTGAGACAAATGTGGGCGCTACAAGGGCC
This sequence comes from Myopa testacea, assembly GCA_949629155.1. NCBI lineage: Eukaryota > Metazoa > Arthropoda > Insecta > Diptera > Conopidae > Myopa > Myopa testacea. Next base: position 28,974,888 of record OX451347.1, read on the forward strand.
CTGGACGAGAAGCCATCGACCTCTCGCAGGTCACAGGTGACTCGTCAGGACCAGGCCAATAGAAGTGCCGCGGCTCCCAAATCCGGACCAAATCCAACTATCCCGGCCAGCAGGGCGGGGAAAAGGAACAGGTCGGCGGAGGAGTGCCCGAAGAGTGAGCCTAAAAAGGTGAAGAGATCGGCCAGCTTCAAGGCTGAAGCATGCCTACAGATAGCCATAGTCGACAGGTCCGACCCAGATGGGAAGATCGCACCGACTAACTGGCTACGCGTGGAGGCTAAGCTGCTGGCCGAAATGTCGAAACCCGAGCGGAGGGAGGAGGAGGTAGACTTTGAGGGGGCTGGATGGCAAAGAGGAGTCAAGGTCATCAGTTGCGGCAACAAGAGGGCTCTGGACTTCTTGTCGTCAGCGATTCTTAACCTTGGCGAACCTTGGCCGAAGGCCAAGCTCGAGATCCTACCGCGCTCCTCTCTTCCTTTACGGCCAGCGGTTGTGGTGTGGATCCCGCCTCCGGTCCCGGAATCGGGAGCCACCGTGCTTGGCCTGATTGGGAAGCAGAATCCATCCTTAGGGGCGCAGGACTGGGAGATTCTCTCGACCAATGTCCCTAAGAATGGTGGTAGGAACTACTGGTTCGCGGTTAACCAGCAATCCCTGAAGGCCATTAGGGGGCTGAAGGGAAACATCCGCTTTGGCTTTGGATCTGTCAAGGTCCGCGTGCCGAGCGATGGAGACGGCGGAGGGGGAGGAAGACTACAGCCAAATGAAGGTGGTGCAGGTAAACCTCCACCACTGTAAGGCGGCATCGGTCGACCTCCTCCTCACACTGACGAAGGACGACATCGACGTGGCTTTGGTCCAAGAACCCTGGTTGAGTGGAGGGAGGGTTGCAGGACTGAAATCACGCCTATACAAGACCTTCGAACCTGCGGCATCATCAAAGGTAAGGACCTGTGTATTGGTTAAGAACAACATTAATGCTTTTCTTCTTCCCTCCCACAGCTCCCCTGATCTAACCACGATTGTGTGTGAACTAAGTCAGGAGCGTTCACTCCTACTCGCTTCGGCGTACTTCCCCTATGAGGCAGAGGACTCGCCGCCGCACCAAGTCCGCGCACTAGCAGAATTTGCCCACCAGAGCAAATCTAGGCTAGTGATGGGATGCGATGCAAACGGACACCACCCGCAATGGGGAAGCAGTGACATCAACAAGAGGGGTGAGTCGATTTTTGATTTTATCCTTGATTATAACCTAGTCATTTGCAATAGGGGAAATACTCCCACGTTTAGCATTAGAACTAGATCAGAAGTCTTAGACCTAACACTCAGCAGTGCTGGGGACACACAAATTGTAGATTGGAGAGTATCCGCTGAGTATTCCTTCTCGGACCACTCCAGGATTCTCTTCGATATCAGAGTGTCACTACCATCGGTGATACCATTCAGAAACCCAAAGAAAACGGACTGGGATAGGTTCTCTCAACTAGCCGCGGCCAAACTGTCTGTTCATAAGGCGAGGCTCATGGGGGAGAACACCGAAAACCAGGTTTGTTTCCTGTCTGGGGCCCTCCGAAGTGCTTTCACCAGCTCCTGTCCTATAAGCCGTCCACGCAAGAGTAGCAAGCCAGGATGGTGGACCCCGGAGCTGGCGGCGCTAAGGAGAGCTACCAGAGCGCTCTTCAATAGGGCCAAAAGCTCAGGCAACGATACGGACTGGGTTCTGTACAGGACGGGGCTCAGGCTTTACAAGAGTAGGATTAGAATAGTTAAGAGGGACTCGTGGAGAAAATTTTGTGGCTCTGTTTGCGAGGTAAACGAGGCAGCAAGACTACGTAGGGTACTCGCCCGTGAGAAGGTGACACCGGGCCTTATCCTAAGGTCTGATGGCTCGTGGACGCAAAGTAGCCGGGAGACTCTGGAGGTGCTCTGTGACAAGCACTTTCCAGGTTGCAATGATCACGAGCTGGAAGCGGAGGCGCTCTGTGACGCTCCTAGTTCCACCTGGGAGTCAGCAGCGAGCCTATCGCGAGGTGCAGTTGGCGACATTGTGGATGAGGACAAGGTTAAATGGGCGGTGTGTTCGTTCAGCCCCTTCAAGTCGGCGGGGCAGGACGGTATCATACCGGCCATGCTGCAAAAGTCCCTCACCTCAATCCTACCGCTGCTCATCGAAATTTTCAAAGGATGCCTTAGGAATAAATATGTCCCGAAGGAATGGAGGGAAGTAAGGGTCGTCTTCATACCGAAAGCAGGCAGACCATCCCACTTCTCCGCTAAGGACTACAGACCCATCTCTCTTTCATCATTTATGCTGAAGACGCTCGAGAGGCTGGTGGATCTGTACATAAGGAACAGGATAACCCACAGGCTGTGCCAGTCCCAACACGCCTACTTGAAAGGCAAATCGGTTGAGAGCGCACTCCATAGGGTGGTGTCCACGATAGAGAAATCTCTTGGAAATAGAGAATACACGCTGGGCGCCTTCCTAGACATAGAAGGGGCATTTAACAATGTCAAACCGGAGGCAATTACCGAAGCCCTGACGCAATTTGACATACCAGGGGCCATAGGGGATTGGATTGATGAGATGCTGAAAGGCAGGATCATAAGTCCATCCTTGGGGACGACCAAGTTGCGTAAGAATGTCACACGCGGGACTCCCCAGGGAGGGGTCCTCTCCCCCCTCCTGTGGCTACTGGTGGTTGACGGAATTCTGAGAGAGTTCCATGGCTCGGGCGTTAGGGCAATAGTGTACGCCGATGACATAGCTATTCTGATATCGGGTAAATTCCTACCCACAATCAGCGAGCTTATGTCCCGCGCACTAAAGCGTATTTCGAGTTGGGCAGACAGGAATGGTCTCGGCACGAATGCAGCAAAGACCGAACTTGTCCTCTTCACTAGGAAATACAAGATCCCGGACTTTAGGAGGCCCCGCCTAAATGGCCAATGCCTACCTCTGTCTGGTCATGTGAAGTATCTCGGCACTATCCTGGATAGTAAACTATCCTGGAAGCTCAACGTAGCTGAGAGAGCGAAAAAAGGACTTAACGCCTTCTACGCCTGCAAAAAGGCCATCGGAGGGAGATGGGGCCTATCACCGTACATCGTCCACTGGATGTACACAGCAATTGTACGCCCAATTCTCTCCTACGGGGGCTTGGTATGGTGGGAGGCGTTGCAGCGGGACAGCAACCTCAAAACCCTATCAGGGGTGCAAAGATGTGCTGCCAGAGCGATTACTGGAGCAGTGAGAAGTACGCCGCAGGCTGGACTGAACACTCTACTGAATCTGCTGCCTCTCGACCTATTCGTGATAGGCACTGCTGGAAAAAGCCTGCTTAGGCTCAGAGAGCTCAACCTCGGTAACGAGGCCCAGCTTGGACACGCCAGCGTGCTTCGCAGACTTAGGCTGCTGAACTCCGGCCATGGGTTGAACCTGTCTGCTCCATCAGACTACATTCTCCCGAGAATCGAGTTTGAGGGCAGACCCTCTGTGCTCCTGCCCAGCAGGGAGGACTGGTCGTCAGGGGAACTTATCCCCCAAAGAGACATCGCTATCTTTACGGACGGATCTAAGACCGAGGAAGGTACGGGAGCTGGCTTTTACTCCAGCACGCTTCAAATCGAGCGGTATTTCAGACTGCCGGACTACTGCAGCGTGTTCCAAGCGGAGGTGTACGCGATCGAACGGGCGGCTGAGTTTGTCCTGGAGGAACGGATATCGAACACAGATATACACTTCTTTGTGGACAGTCAGGCCGCCCTTCTTGCGCTGGACTCCATGGTGGTAAAATCGAAGGTTGTATCGAACTGCAGAGGGAAGCTCAGGGAACTCAAGGCATCGCACAATGTTAGACTCTGTTGGGTTCCAGGTCACTCAAATATAGAGGGCAACGAACAGGCAGATCGTCTGGCAAGGTTGGGCTCATCAACCAGTTCCACAGAAGCTGATACCTCCGTTGGTATACCGATTTCGTCCCAGGCTAAAGAAATTGAAATCCTGGCAACGCACGTAGCCAATCTTAACTGGGAAAACCGGGCAGACTGCGCTACGGCCCGGTCTCTATGGCCAATTATTAACCCGAGAAACTCTAGAGCACTCCTCTCCTTACCGAGGGAGCAGCTGAGAGTAGCAGTTGGAGTGATCACAGGGCACTGCCCAATAGGCCATATGGTCTCCAGATGGAGGCCTGGGGCTACAGTTGATCACTGCAGGTGCTGCAACGACATAGACGAGGAGGAGACTATAAGCCACTTGCTCTGCCAGTGTCCCGCCTTATCACGAAACCGCCTCCGGACGCTGGGGGCTGGTTTCCTGGATAATTTGTCGGAGCTGGCGGAGCGACCGGTTTCTGGCCTTCTGGGCTTCATCAGGAACGCTGGCCTGGCCTTTTCGCGGCCGCTACCCGACCCCCACTTGGAGGCTCTGGCTGCGGGGGCTGGAGATCCGGCGTGCATACAAGGAGTTCCCACCTAAGATAGTAAGCGCACTTATGGGCAACCACAATGGGCCGGACAGGCCTAGGTGTTGATAATTCCCCCTGGGGGATTACAAGCCCTTCTACCTACCTACCTACCTGGTAAGCATGCATAGCTAATGAATTTATCATTTCTAAGTAAATAGTGAATGGAATAGTTTAAAATGTTAATTTAAATCAATTAAATTTTATATGCTTTATCAAAAGGTAAGATTTCGATATATCGTTTATAAGTGTAGGTAAATAATCAATTTTCGTTTATAATTAAATAGTAAATGAAGTAGTTTCAAATTTTGAATTAAATCAATTAAATTGTATGCACTTCATCAAAAGGGTAAGATTTCTATATATCGTTAATACGTATAGATAAGTAAGTAAGTAGTTTCAATTTTTAAATTAAACCACTTAAATTGTATGTACTTCATCAAAAAGGTAAGATTTCTATATATCGTTAACAAGTATAGGTAAGTAATGAAGTTGGCGTTTATGATTAAACAGTAAATGAAAAAAAATTCAAATCTTAAATTAATCAATTACATTTTATGTACTTTATCGAAAAGGTTCAATTTAATTTCCATACATCGTTAATAAATATAGGAAAATGATCAATTTTAGTTTATAATTAAATAGTTAATGAAGTAGTTTTAAATTTTAAATTAAATCAATTAAATTTTCGGTACTTCATCAAAGAGCTAAGATAGATATATTGATTGATTGATTAAAATATTTTCAAATCTTAAATTATATCAGTTAAATTTTATGTATTTTATCAAAAGGGTAAGATTTGATTTTCATTTATGTTTTGCTTTTAATGTTCTCGACATATGCACTAATTTTTGGTAAACTAATTATTAACTTTGACTTATCCTAACTGACGACCAGTCCATCAGTTAAATATTTCCTTATTACGCCTGCATCCAATTTGAGGGTGTTCAAGTCTTCTTTGTTCTTCCGACGATCGACGATGTCTCGGCTGTCGCTGATGATGGTGATAGGTGTCCTGTTGGTTATGTAGCTATTTTATCTTTTCCATATTTTGCTTGACGGTTGTTTTTCTTTGTTGGTTGGATTGCTTTGCTCCGGATTTTCAGTATTAAAATTATTATAAATTTTATTTTATTATGCCAAATTTGAAAGTTTCTTATTTTCTTTGCTTTCCAGTTGAAGAGTTTCTTTTCTGCAAAATTTATAGCTGAACTTTGTATATAGACTTTCGTTTTTGAGTTTTTGTTTTTTGTAATTGCCGACTGTGCATTTCTGTTATTGCTCTTAGCGCTCGGCAGCGCTGCTGACGACCAACGTTAACGTTTCAATGGCTGCTAAAACTGCTCTGTACGGGTCGCTATTGACTACGTCGTATGGGTAGAGATTGCAACAACAATGCTCCGTACAATTAGAATCATAAAAAGAAACCTGCGGTCGACGACGCGGTACAATTGCACTAAAGAGAACGACGAGAAATTTCTAGAAACTCGCAAATTTCCCCTTTTATTCTTATACTCAATATTTTCAAAGATGTCGTCGCTCGCACACAAAACTCCAGTTAACAATTCATAATTTTTCCAGAGCTCAGCTTTAATTATTTGCAAATATTTTACACTTTCTTGTGCACTAATTCCACTGTTTCTATTTTCTTCAGTTCTTTGACTTTATTTTTGAAGAATTTCTTTCCCAATTACTTACAATCACTTGGAACGCTGCACGAGGCACAACTGAATTTCGATTTTTCCTAGAAACTGTTCATATAGTAATCGGACGAGCCCCATTTTGTGGTTTCGATTTTCTGAAACTGCTGACAAAACTCCTTCTGTCTTTTCCTTACTAAACTCCACGATTTGCTCACACCTTCAATTTCTCACTTTTTCACGGTTTAGCATACTTTTGAACAATTTTTCGGCATTTTCATTTCTTACTAATTCCGTTAATACTCCACAACTTCGTGGAAAACTCTGTCGATGTATTGTGTGCACATAATTCCAATAAAACTCTTCTTTACATTAAATTTGATTTGTGCTCGTTTTATTAAAACTTTTATTTCAATTTCTTTAGTTTTATTAGGTTTACTATTCAAACTTTAACTTTACAGCAAAAAATATCGTTTCTTTCTCGGCCGATCACGATCACCCTTCCTTTTATACACTCTACTTTTTCTGTACACTCACGCTCTATTCTGTCTTGTCATTCTTTTTTGTCCAGTGTTGTCATTCTGTACTATACACTCTACTTTTTCTGTACACTTTTTCTGTCATTCTGTCCAGTGTTTTCATTCTGTCCTCGGTCGGTGTTGCCACCCTACATATATGATCTATCTTTCCTCTTGGGCAAATGCAATTCCATACGATTATTCCTTTTTGAATTTCTTTATTCCATATTATTCTATCCTCTTTAAAATTTGTATTGATTGGTGGCATTGGCATCTCGATGGTAAAACAATTTCTATCGATGTGTTTAAATGTAATGGTACAATTGTATAATTTTCATTAAAACTAAATGTAATAGTTAGGGTTTCGTAATCTATTTTACAAAAATATTTTTTTAATAAATCTCTCCCGATAATTCCATCTGTTAATATAGGAAAATTTTCATCTACTAATGCGGATATTACACTACGAACATTGTTCGAAATAACTGTAAAATTGTTTTTGCTTTCTGTACAAAACTGTCAACCTTACGCTCTCAGATTTCAGAGTTGAGTTCATCCAGAGAGGATGAACTTTTGCGAAGCAAAACAAAATGTTTGTGGTCGTCGACAACAAATTTCGATTAAAACGGTATTCTAGTGTGCTGAAACAAAACAGTACTCGCGTTTAGGATTGAAATAAGTGCACTTTATTGATAAAAGGTATTTCAAGTAAGAAAAATAATCACAAAGCAACTCCGTAACTTTGCTTTGTATTTGTAAATATTGATATTTGTTTGCTCTATGTGTAATCACAATTCTGAACAAAATTTTGAGAGAGAGCAAAAATGGTTTATCGACAACAAACAATGTTTATAGTGTAATATCCGCATAAGAATTTATGATTGATATTTTTATTATCTAGTTTTATATTTAAATTTATTATTCTTAATCCATACTTCCATACTAATAGATAAATGCGAAGGTCTGTCTGTCTGTTACCTTTTCACGGCTAAGCCGCTGTACCGCTTTTGACGAAATTTTATATGGAGATACTTTGAGCCCTGGGGATGGACATAAGCCACCTATTTTATAAAAAGTCACCTCTCAATGGTTGAAATGGGCGTGGCAATGATTTCAGTCGCCGTAATGAGGAAACTATAAGGCTTTCACAGCTGAACCGCTGCACCGATTTCGACGAAATTTTATATGGAGATACTTCGAGCCACGGGGATGGACATAGGCTACCTATTTTATAAAAACTCGACCGCTAAATGCTTGAAATGGGCGTGGCAATGATTTCACTCGCCGTAATGAGGAAATTATAAGGCTTTCACAGCTGAACCGCTGCACCGATTTTGACGAAATTTTATATGGAGATACTTTGAGCCCTGGGGATGGCCATAGGCTATTTTAAAAAAGGCGACCTCTAAATGATTGAGATAGGCGTGGCAATGATTTTATAAAAAAACTTCAAACAAAACCTACAATTTTAATCTCAGTAGGAGCTGCTTTTAAAGCTTTTGATCAAAATTGATTCAATCTAGGGATATTGGAAATCATCGAGTATTTATGTGTATATTCTTTTTAAAAAAAAAGTAACAAACCTTTAGCGAAAATTGCAAATGATTGCTAATAAAATCTGAACATTGCATATTTCATACATACATTGAAAAATTAGATACACATATTCACATTATACCATCGCCCATTACTCTACCGCGCGCATGAAGTCGTGGGTAACCAGCTAGTGATTCTATAACTTCATTAGTGATACCTCTTAATTTGCACGTATAGTACACCCCGTGCCAAAAAAAAGCCGCACTACTATTTTCTTTTTCTTTGTGGAATATTCAATAAAACAATGAAAGCTGCCTGCTCGGTTGTATTTTTTATATATTATGTAATTCCTATAGCATCTACCTGTGAAAAATTATTTAGCAAAAAGGTTGGGTTTGACCGGGATGTAGATTTTCGTTAAAAAAGCGGGAAAAAGCAAAAATAATATATTCTACAGCCTATTACAAAAAAGGTAAAAAAAAAAAAAGGTTTTTAAAATTTATTATTGTTAAATATTCTTGGAATACCCAATTTGTATGCTTGGTTTTTTTTTTAAAAATTTATTTTTTTTAATATTTCGTTGTGCTACCTTTGGCCTTCAATACACCTTCTATTCTCCTGGGAATTGAATTGTAGAGTTTTATAATTTGGTTTGCGATTCCTGCATCGTACCACACTTCCTTGATAATATTTTTGAGCTCCTGAACACTTTTCGGGGATTTCTCTTGGATTTTACGTCCCATTATTCCCCATAAATTTTCAATAATATTTAGATCAGGGCTGTTTCCTGGCCACGACATTGATGTTATACCAAGATTTTCTTTCAATTGTGTTACCTGAGAATACAGAATGATCATTACAATCCATTTTTATTAAGAAATTAAAAATTTATTTGCAGAATGAGCTCGGTGGCAAGGTGGCACTATCGTCTTGAAAAACTGGGTTTTCAACGTGGCAGCTCAACTCGTCGATCGTGGGAATTAAGCCTTCTTGAATAATGGTTTTATATTTTTCAGCATTCACGGAGCCCTCCAGCATCAAAATTTGTCCAACTCCATGATAAGTGATGCATCCCCATACCATAACATATGGTGAATGCTTCACAGTTCGTAGAATGCATTCATCGGAATAACGTTCCTTCGCCCTTCTTCGAACTGTGGCCTTTCCATCGGGCACAATCAAATTGAATTTTGATTCGTCGGAAAATATGACATTCCGCCAATCGAGATCTGTCCATTCCTGATGTTGATTGGCCCATTCCAGCCGGTTTTTTTTTTCATAGCCGCTGTTAAGAGCGGTTTTTTGGCAGGTCGACGAGCTTCAAGACCCATATCCTTTAGGCGTCTTTGGACAGTTCTTTTGCTGATCTCCATTCCGAGGTTGTCCTGAAGGTCTCTTCTCAATTCCCTAGCTGTTTGAAACCGATTCCAAAGGCACATTCGTTCCAAAACTCGATCTTCACGTTGTGTAGTGGCTTTTGGCCTTCCAATTCCAGTTTTCCTTTCAATCCTTCCGGTTTTTCGATATTTTGTTAAAAAACGCCACACTGAACTTTCATTACACTCCATTAATTGCGAAATTCTTCTATTAGAATAATTTTCACCACTTAGTGCCAATATACGGCCTTTTTGTTCGTCACTTAATACCATGTTGAAATATTTCAAAAATTACTTTCGATACTGTTTCCTTGAACTATAAAGGTTTAACGGATAAATTTTGAAACATTTTGTCTTTTTATAACAGAAAAATCTATAATCAGGTAAAAATCAAATTTTTTATGATGAAATTTAAACCCTTTCCAAACATTTTTTACCTGCAAATCGGAAAATTTGCAATTTTTTCAAGTGCGGCTTTTTTTTTGGCACGGGGTGTAAGTTCTATAAGTATTATACCAAAGAATATGTAATAATATAGAAGACGCATGACTCAAAATTTCAAATTTTTCAAAACAGATGCGGTCGGTCGCAGACAGCGGGTGTAATCAAATGAGTGAAAACAGCTTCACTACTCGCAAAGTTACTCTCTTTGCCATGCTTCGGTTGTCTCAGCGCTGATAAAAAAGCAAAATTGAATGATCTCCTAATGAGTGAGGAGTTCGGAAGATCTTTTTAATGAGTATGAAGGGAGCGGAATATCGACTTTGCTTCTGTTATTTTGCACTAACAATGCAATCGAATATGCGTAAGAAGAGATCGATCCAGCCACTCGTATGCCAAGTAAAGTGTGAAAGAAAGAATCGATCAATTTCTGGTGTACAGCGGGCGATGAGAAGTGCGGTGCGATTCGTCTTCTTTTTCTTCTCTTACAATAACAAACCATGTGCAGCCGTCCGTCCGTCTGGAATCGTTTTAAATTTTGCTTTCTGCTTCTTATTCGATGTCCAACCTTTGTAAAGCTCTGGCACGATCTACGTTGCGAGAATAGCGTGCTGTTGAAGAATTTGTATAGGCAAAAAAATACTTTAGTCGGCATATCAACACATTGAACACGTTATATGAAGGAATCAGAAGATCCACTTTGTGTTTGTTATTTTGTACTAACAACTGAAGTGCTTCTGTCTGACCGTCTATAAATTTACCTAATTTATAAATTTAAATTTGGCAATAAAACGAAATCAACCGTGCATTGAGCTCAATGTATCGAATTACCAATAACACATATTGGTACAACAATTTGAATTTTATACATATAAAATAACAATTAACAATAACCTAATTTAATAATAAACCTAATTTAAAATACTAAACAGTTTATTATGCTGGCAAAATGTTACAAAAAACAAAATTCCTTTACTGAATAACTTAACTTCCCTTACTTACTCGAAAAAAAATCCAAATCAAAAGACCGACAGACGTAAGCAGCTGAATTGTTATTGCAAAGGAACTAAAAAGAAGTAAAATTCCCTTCTTCCCTCATCCGCTGCTTTTATCCACAACTTCATCGTTTCATTCTCACCTCCTTTGACATACAAGATTCCATCGCTCAACTCTTCTACGCATAATCATTTATGAACGAAAACAAACAAATCCGATTTGTATTTATACAAAAACAAAGCAATGGCAATGAGAAGCAAATAACACGAAATCGCCACGAAGTTATCAAACAATGAGAAGAGAATAGAGAGAATGCGTAGCAACACAAAAAACTACTCAGTGTTGCGCAACATGGACGTACGGCTACGTCCACGGAGCAAATTTTTCTGTTCAAAAATTCGTATGAGATGCGCCTTCTATATATTGTATATTCTTTGATTATACTTTGTTGGAGTTACTTTTCCTTGGCAATAAAACACGACCGATTCGTTTGAACGTTTATTCGTAACTAGTTTAAAAAAGAAAATGAAAGATTACAAAACAATGTGAGAGCATAGAAAAATAAAGAGTGTTGCCAGCTAAACATTTATATATAAGTATTGCCTTGAATTTTTTCCCTTTCAACACTCCTCCTCAATACTTATATACTGAATATTGTACATATACTTTTTCATTAAATTAAACATTTCAATCTATCAATTCAATTAAATTTCTTTATCATTTTAATCCAAGACCTGTAGTAAATTTGCAATGATTTGCTTTATGTAAGTTTTTAGTTAAAATATCTGCTAACATATTACCAGTTGGACAGTATTTTAAATCAATTTCTTTGTTATTAAAAGTTTCCCTTACAAAATGATATTTAATATCAATATGTTTGCTACGGGCATGATAAACTGGATTTTTTACCAGATTTATGGCACTCATATTGTCTCCATTTATCATGACCGTATCAACCTTTTCAATATTTAATAATTCTGACCAAAGTTTTCTTAAATAAATAGCTTCTTTTGCCGCTGCCGTAATAGCCATGTATTCGGCTTCTGTGCTGCTCAAAGCCACCGATGACTGTTTTTTGCTCTCCCAACTGAATACGCTGCCAGCCAACATAAACGCGTAGCCTGTATACGACTTGCGATCAGTGGTATCGCCGCCCCAATCCGCGTCTACATATCCTTCAATCGCCGCATTACTCTTCTTATAGTGTAGTTTCATCTCAATTGTCTTACTCAAATACCTCAAGATATGCTTTGCTGCTGCGAGGTGCTCAGAATGGGGATCAGAATTTCTCTGTGCTAACTTGCATACCGAATGCAATATATCCGGGCGTGTATTAATTGCTATGTACATTAGCGATCCAATTAACGACTGATAATCGGTTTTATCTACTTTGGTACAGCCTGTATCAATACAATGTACAGAAAATTTTGGTTCAAGTGGAGTAGAAACTGGATTCCGTTGCTTTTCGTTCCAATTAGAATTCCGTTGACATTCATTATTTGAATTAGTTGTGTAATTCGTTTTCGTGCTCCTCTTAGCAACAAATGCCTGCGAGCCATTTTCTGTATTCTGTGTACGCCGTTCGGATTCCTCAAATAATTTTATTTTTAATTGCGTCAATTTCGGTAGGTTATCTCTGGATTTCAACGCTACAATGAGGTTTTCGTATGAACTCGGAAGACTAGCCAACAACATAATCACTAACTGCTCATCTGGTACAGTAATACCAATATCTGCGAGTTGATCAACCAATTCCGAAAATTGCGCTACATGTTGCTGCATGCCGCTACCTTCCTCCATGCGGATATTCATCAGCTTCCTATAAAGTGACACCTTTCGCATGGGTCCCGTTGGACGATGCATTTCTTTCAACGCATTCCATACTTCAGTAGCCTTTTTATGATTTTTTACTTGGTTGATTTGAGTAGCTTTTAACGAAAGCATTATGGTGGCGATTGCCTTTTCGTTTGATTTCTTCCAGTTTGCTGCGTTGTTTGCATCCTCTTTTAAATCGCCCGAAACAATTGACCACAAATCTTGATGCACAAGCACACTGCGCATTTGTATTGACCAAACATTATAGTTTGCTTCATCGAGCTTTTCAATATTAAAATTGTTTGCCATTTTGATAACTTACTCAATCTTTTCAATTTAACACTTTTAAGGTCAAATCGAAATACAGCCTAGCCTGCGAAATGGCTTGGGCCCATAACCTGTTGGAGTTACTTTTCCTTGGCAATAAAACACGACCGATTCGTTTGAACGTTTATTCGTAACTAGTTTAAAAAAGAAAATGAAAGATTACAAAACAATGTGAGAGCATAGAAAAATAAAGAGTGTTGCCAGCTAAACATTTATATATAAGTATTGCCTTGAATTTTTTCCCTTTCAACATACTTTATATCATTATTAGATATGAAGAAGCAGATATTTGGCTTTGAAAATCAGTGAGCAAAAGTTATCTAGATTTAACCGTTATTTTTTAATATTTTTTTCCGATGTTAAGTCGGGTTTTTAGCAAATGACCCCTCCCGCCTAAACGGGGAAAATGAAATATCAATCCGCCCTCGTATATGCTAGACTGTCGTATTGTTCTTGTATCTGCCAGTTAATGTGGTTTTCAGTTCTTTATATGTAGTTGGTATTTTTATACCACATATAACCGTTCGTACATTTAATGCTAGTCTAATATAATATACAAATTCTATTAATTTGTGTTTTTCATTTGTTTCTAAGGAATTGTAAATTAGCTCGGTTGTAATAAAAAGGACCTCTGGTCCCGTCTTCAAGACTATACTGGATTATATGAGTTTGTTATAGAATCTTTGGCTTGGCCGTTGTTGTGAGCTTAGGTTGGGGTGGCGGTGGCACGGTGTCATGCGGCTAAGCTCGCCGGCAATTTGGGGTGGTTTCTTGCCACCCTGGCCAACACAGAAAAAGAAAATCGTGCCATTATTATTTTTAATTATAAAGAAATAGAAAGAAAATAGGAGAAATGTGAAGGGACGTTTACACAGGGTCACTTCCTCATACACCATGTAATTCCTAGTGGGTCTGTTCACTCATACCCTTCCACACACACTTGCACCTAACCATAACAATGGCTCTTCCCACTTTCCAGATTCACCCACTTTCATCCTTCCCGATTCACACTTTCATGCTTACTTGACCTCACCGGAATCACCATTCACCCATACACTATGTCCAACCTACGTGACCGTACGTCATGAGCCGCCTACCCCCTCTGTAACTCAGCCGCGTTACAGCCATGAACCGCGCTTGGCTCTCAGCGTCTTGCGGTTCCCTTTTCTGATGTCCGTCCAAGTCTCCGTTAGTCCGTCCGTCTACTTCATGACGTCCGTTATGTCTGTCCGTCTGCCACGCCTACCAATGCCGGTGCCTCCCCTTAGGCTCACCAGCACACCAGCCTAAATGTTCGGGTTTAGCAATACATTTTTTTTTTTGTTAAGATCCAATTAAGCAACATTTAGTGTTCAATGCATTCTTTATTTTTTTTCTTTAAATTCAATTTAAATTTTTGTAACCTTATTACAAATTACAATTTAATTACAATTTTTTGTATAAATTTTTTACAAGTACTTATAATTTTTCGTTACGTTTGAATTTATTTATATGTATTCACATATGGTTTTAAGTGTAAGTGTAACAATAAGTAGAAATAAATAATAATAAATAAATAATATAAAAAGGTTAAGTATATAAAGTATAGTTAGAGTTAAATATATATATAAAAAGGTAAGTTAAGTAAGAAAAAGGTAAGTAATAATATGAAAAAAAAGGGCTGCGCCAAACCGCTAAAGTGAAATTAAGCCTTCGCTTTTTACCGAAGAATCGAATCCCAAAATTTTTTTTGGGGGCGTGGCTTCCGTATAGAAGATATGAGCGTTTGAATTGCGGAAATGCAGAATTTTTGGCGAGCGATAAGTCCCAAACTATTAGCCCTATAGAGAAGGTGTATATACCGATGTTGTATGGTGTATATACTGGTGTTTGACATACTCAGGGTTATAATCAAAGGCCGGAGGACGCATACACGCCCTAAAATTGGCCACAAAACATTATTCTGTTGCGTGGCCGGTGTTTGACATACTGAGGGTTATAATCAAATTGCGCGGCCGTAGGCCGAAGGCCGGAGGAAGCATACACGCCCTAAAATTGGCCACAAAACACTATTCTGTTGCGTAGCCGGTGTTTGACATACTGAGGGTTATAATCACTATGAAATTGTACCAGACGAATAAATTCCTACTTAATAAATAATAATTAAAAAAAAAACCACATCATGAAATACACATAAAACACTGTTTTTAAATAATCATTCCTTCTGCAATTTACCAACTATAGCGGTAAGTATGACATATTATTTATTGCTGAAAAGAGAAAATTATGGGCTTTATAAATAGTGTTTCTAATATATACCTTAATTGTCATATAAGAGGGAGGGGGAAGGTTTTATAATGGCACCTACACCATTTTTTCTTAAAACTCAAATATCTTCCAAACCGTAACCTTGGCGGTAAAATCGATGATCATCGATGATGGCGCCACCATGAATCCCTTTCTACCTGTAAGTAAAGTAATTCTTTTTTTTTTTTTCTGAGTATATAAATGTCCTATCTTCTTTTGTATAGATATTTATCTTCTTTTGTATTTGCATATAGATATTTTGTAGTTTTTTTTTCTATACTTCTTTGGTTTTATAATTAGTTACCTTTAAAATCAAATCATAATTTTTTTTCTTATTCTATTTCTATATTTCCATTTTTTTCTTATTTCCTTCTTTTTCTTTTCTATAATTGTATTCAATTTATTTAAATTTACTTCTATATGTATTATATTTTATGTATTTTTAATATAATATTGTTACTAATTCCACTTTTTTTCTAAATTCATATTCAATTTCTAAATTAAATCCTTTTCTCTAACTAAACCTTTTTTTCTTGTTTATCAATATAGTTTTTTTTTATAATTATATAATCATCAAATACTTAAATTAATGACTTATGTGCGGCTACTGCTGATCTCCTAATCCGTACACCGCCTCTATGCTCTTTATGTTGTTTTCAGTTTTTTTTTTCTGCTTTCGTTTCACCTTTTTAATATTTTTGATGTATACTACTTTAGAAACATTTTTCACTTGGCGGGAATTGTTTTTATATGAACATTATACACTATACTCAGAGAAACAGTTTTCACTAGGCGGGAATTGTTAGTATATAAACATTATATACTTAGAAAAACACTTTTGCACTTAGCGGGAACTATTATTATATACTATTATTATATACTTTATATACTTTTCTTTATTATATACTTTTCTTTCAACGCTATTGTAATTTTTGTACTTTTAGAAACATTATATATTTCACTTGGTCTTTTTTTATTAATATTAACACTATTGTATCTTTCTGTTCAAATTTTTTTTTTCATGTTCCTTTTCCTTTTTCCATTTTGCAATCAAGAAGTCCTTAAAGTTTGGTTTATTTAATATTTGGTTTTCACCAAATATTATTAAGTATTCTGAAATGCTCTTTTAGCGTTTAATTTTTCACTAACTTTTCTATTTTCAGTGCTGTCTATCAATCTCCCTTTTTTTTCTATTACTTCCCGAGCTTGCACCTTCTAAAATCATTCACCTTTTCACCTTGACTGCTAAAACTTCAATCCTTTCTACTCGATCAACCTTCTCTATTCCTACCATCGAGAATCTCACTCTCCTCTTTTTATACCCTACACACAAATTGAATAGGGTATATTCACTTACTGCTTCCGTTTGTAACGCATTAAAGGAGGCGTGACAGGTATAGAAAAGTATATACATACATTCTTGATCAGCGCGACCTCCTGAGTCTATTTAGCCATGTCCGTCTGTCTGTCTGTCTGTGGAAATCACGATTACAAGAGAACGAATAGAGATATCTTCATGAAACTTGGCACGAATATTGTCTAAAGCTAGAAACTCATCGCTATTGAAAATGGGCAAAATCGGATCATTACCACGCCTACTTTTTATAGTGAATATAAATTCATCCATGCTTATAGCTCAATTTCTTAGCTTGTAGAACGAATTTGGGGTTGAAATTTTGTCCAGAAGTCCACTGTCTCCGACCAAAACAGATCACCAAAAATGGGCGTGGTCCGCCCACTAATTAAAGAAAACTCGATTACAGGAAAACGAATAGAGATATTTTTATCAAATTTGGCGCGAATATTGTTTAACCTTAGAAACTCATTGGTATTGAAAATGGGCAAAATCGGACCATTACCACGCCTACTTTTTATGGAGAATGTCAATTCATCCATGCTTAAAGCTCAATTTCCCAGGTTGTAAAACGAATTTGCGGTCGAAATTTTGTCCAGAAGTACACTGTGTCTGACCAAAAAAAGACTACCACAAATGGGCGTGGTCCGCCCACTAATTAAATAAAATTCGATTACAGAAGAACGAATAGAGATATTTTCACCAAATTTGGCACGAATATTCTCTGTCATCACTGGCTATTTGAGATTGAAAAGGAAAAAAAATAAACCATTGCCACGCCTAATTTTTAAGTAAACGTGTGTAGGGTATACGAACTTCGGCCAGGCCGAAGTTAACACTCTTTCTGGTTCTCCTTTCTTCTCCTTTTCCATTTCCACCTTCCCCACTCATTCACCACACACCATTTGGCTCGTTTACACACAAGTTCTTCTTACATCAACATTCACCTCTAGGAGAACTTGCGTGACAGCTGTGAGGTCAAAACAGTGCAACTTGGAAATACGCAGGTAAGGTTACACGAATAAATTAATTATACACAATTTCACACAAATAACATATACATATATATTTATTTTAGGACTAGTACTACATATAACACGGAGGTAAGGAGGTCTACACTAAAACATAAACTAAAATCCCTCTTTTATTTTCAGGTGCTGAACGGGCAGACACTACACCGTCAGAGTATGCTATGGGCCTCAACTAAGAGTTCTATTTGTATAATTTATAAAGCTGGCAGATTATTGCCAGGGCTTGAGAATTAAAAGAATTGCCGGTTTCAGGCTCTGATATAATTCTGACTTTATTTTGAAAATTCTCGCCTTTTTATAGTTGATTTGGAAGGGCGGACTTAAAAATAATATAAAACCAGTAAGAAAGCTATATTCGGCCTGGCCGAATCTTAGATACCCTACACCTTAAAAGTTTTTAGGAATTTTAGGAATTAAGGTTTTATACCAATGCATTTTTTTATAAATTGATTCTATATGTCTTATATTCATTTTATTTGCTCGTCTACAAATCCGAACAAGGAATATTTATAAAAAATTTCATATTAATTGATGACACATCATAAAATTATAGACATACATAAGGATTTATGTAGGACGATTGTGCCCAATTACCCTTCCGTCCATGTAACCTAAAAGTATGCGCGCCACGCCCATTTTCTGCAACGTAAAATATAATATTGTCGCTCGATATTGAGATTTTATTGTCATATCTTAAAAACTAGAAGAAATATGTGGTTATAAGGAAAGCTATCTTATAATCACATTTAATCACAAACGGGTATAAATAGTAGGCGCGGTCGTTACCTATTTTCAAAATAAAATAATTGGCTTAGTAGTTTTATTATTGTGTTTAAATTTAAACTTTATTTCCGTGGTAATAAATTTGTTTTCATGAGCTATTCTGTATAAGCAGTGTAAAAGTGGGCGGACCGCGCCCAGTTTTGTTGTAATAATGTTTCATTCGAAAAGAAGTTGTTATATAAAGTTTGATTCAGGAAGATTATATATTTAACATTATAATCATTTAAGACCCTCTTTTGCCTGTATAACCTAAAAGTGGGCGGATCACGCCCATATTTGGCATATCAACAGATGAAATTACTCTATACCCAGAAATGAAATTTTGTTGTCATAACTAAAAAACAACGGCTGATATCACATTTCTACTGCCAATACCATCACACATACCAACCTGCACACCACAAGAAACAATTTTTATACATATATATTTATACAATATTTAGACAGACAGACAGACAGACAGGCAGGCAGGCAGGCAGGCAGGCAGGCAGGCAGACAGACAGACAGACAGACAGACAGACAGACAGACAGACAGGCAGACAGGCAGGCAGGCAGGCAGGCAGGCAGGCAGGTAGGCAAGCAGGCAGACAGACAGACAGACAGGCAGACAGACGGACGGACATGGCTAAATCTACTCAGGAGGTCACGCTGACCAAGAATATATAAACTTTTCTATACCTATCTTCTCTATTTCTATGCGTTACACATTTCGTGACAAAGTTAATATACCCTTAACCTTAAGTTGTAGGGTATAAAAAAAATTATTACACTTACACTTAAAACCATATGTGAATACAGGATAAATTCTAACGTAACGTAAAATTATATCTACTTGTAAAAAATTTATACAGAAGATTGCATTGAGCACTAAAATTCGCTTACTTGGATCTTTACCAAAAAAAAATGGATTCCTAAAACCGAACATTTAGGCTGGTGTGCTGGTGAGCCTAAGAGGAGGCACCGGCACTGGTAGGCGTGGCAGACGGACAGAAATAACGGACGTAATAAAGTAGACGGACGAACTAACGGAGACTTGGACGGGCATCAGAAAAGGAAACCGCAAGATGCTGAGAGTTAAGCGCGGTTCATGGCTGTAACTCGGGTGAGTTACATAGAGGATGGGCGGCTCATGACGTACGGTGGCATAGGTTGGACGTACTGTATGGGTGAATGGTGATTCCGGTGATGTCAAGGAAGAATGAAACTGTGAACGGGGAAGGATGAATGTGGGTGAGTCTGGCGAGTCCCCGACTACTTTTTATGATGAATATAAATTAATCCAATCGTATAGCTCAATTTGTAAAACCAGGTTGTAAAACGAATTTGCGGTCGAAATTTTGTCCAGAAGTACACTGTCTCTGACCAAAAAAAGACTACCATAAATGGGCGTGGTCCGCCCACTAATTAAATAAAATTCGATTACAGAAGAACGAATAGAGATATTTTCACCAAATTTGGCACGAATATTCTCTGTCATCACTGGCTATTTGAGATTGAAAAGGAAAAAAATTAGACCATTACCACGCCTAATTTTTAACTAAACGTGTGTAGGGTACATGAACTTCGGCCCGGCCGAAGTTACCACTGTTTCTGGTTTTTACTTATTATAATATAGTTTTTTATTTTTATAATCAAAAATTAATACACACACACTCACACACATACATATACTAGGTGCGGTTAAAACTAACCTCCTTGACCGCCAGAAAGTGCTGCTACTTCAAAAAAGGTTATGGTGCCTTGAAGTCCGTTCATATTTAGGCAGACATGCCAAACCACGCCATGTTTATTCGCAAAACTCATAACACTCGAAATACGAGGGGAACTATTAGGTGTACAACTAAGTTTCCGCTAGGCTTGAAAACTCTCTGTCACCCACCGTATTCAGCAGACCTTGCCCTAACGGACTACCACTTATTCTAGGCATTGCACCAGTTCTTACAAGGAAAATCCTTCAGTTCTCCAAAAGTTGTGAAAGATGCCTTTCGGATTTCGGGTCCTCCCGCCCCACAGACTTCTTCGCTGCAGGTATAAAAAAGTTAACGTTAAAATGGCAAAACACCATCGAATGCTTAGGCGCATATTTCGATTAATATTAGCTGTACAAATAAGTTTCCGCGGTTTGTCAAAAGATGGCCCCACCAGAAGGTTATGGAAAAATTGTCAGATGTAAAACGTAATATCCAAAGTTTCGTCATCCGGCAACACCATAACCTTAAAGTACTAGTGATTCCGTATCAGCATCACGTAATTTTTTTCTTGCAAAAATGTCAAGTTTTGTGCCGAATAAGCATCATTTGCGGTAACTTTTGATTTACTTCTTTAATTTGAAAAGATCTGCAGCTGAGGCGCATCGATTGCTTCTAGAAGCATATGGTGAAGCTGCTTTAAGTGAGAGAAGTTGTCAGGAATGGTTTCAAAAATTTAAGAACGGTGAGTTTGACGTGAAGGACAAAGAACGCAGTGGAAGGCCGAAAGTGTACGAAGACATGGAATTAGAAGTATTATTGGAGGAAGATTAGTCCCAAACGCAAAAAGAACTTGCACTTACATTACAAGTGACTCAACAAGCAATTTCATATCGTTTAAAATCGTTGGGAATGATTCAAAAACAAGGAACTTGGGTTCCATATGAACTAAAGCCGAGAGACGTTGAACGCCGATTATGCATGAGTGAAATGCTGCTTGCCAGGAATAAAAAAAAGAGTTTTTTGCATCGTATAGTCACTGGTAACGAAAAATGGATTCACTACGATAATCCAAAGAAGAGAAAGTCATGGGTTAAGTCCGGCGAACCATCAACATCGACAGTTAAGCCGAATATTCATGGAAAAAAACTCATGCTGTGTATTTGGTGGGATCAGCTTGGTGTCGTGTATTATGAATTGCTCAAACCAAGCGAAACCATTACTGGAGCTCTCTACCGAACACAATTGATGAGAGTGAGTCGGGCACTTTAGGAAAAACGCGTCCATTACTACTCCAGACCCGACAAAATTATTCTTTTACACGATAATGCTCGTCCACATGTTGCGACTCCGGTAAAAACATACTTGGAAACACTCAACTGGGAAGTTTTACCCCACCCGCCGTATTCACCAGACTTAGCCCCTTCTGATTATCACCTGTTCCGGTCGATGGCACATGGTCTGTCTGAGCAGCGCTTCACATCATATGAAGACACCAAAAATTGGGTAGATTTGTGGATAGCGTCAAAAGATTAAGAGTTTTTTCGACGGGGTATCCGAATGTTGCCAGAAAGATGGGGAAAAGTAGTGGCAAATGATGGAAAATACTTTGAATAAAACGTAATGTACTGTTCCTTCACAATAAATTCCTAACTTTTTATAAAAAACCGAGGAAACTTATTTGTACACCTAATACTTATATTTCTGGCCTAAGGTACTACTAGTGTTACCCAATGCAAACTAATATGACAGCTGAAAAGTTGGACATTTTTTAGCATAAGTGTCTTCAGACAACTTCTACCAGTTCGCATGACAACATTGTCTTTCGATAAGTTGAAAAATTCAATTCATTGAAAAAATGGTATTATCTCGTGAAAATTTTCGTGCGATGATTTTTTACGATTTTCGAAAGGGGCTGACTCGACAACAGTGTTTTGAATCACTTAACTCAACTTTTGGCGATGAAGCACCATCCTATAGCACTGTGAAAAATTGGTACAACGAGTTCAATCGTGGTCGTAAGTCGCTCACTGACGACCCACGAGAAGGTCATCCAAAATCGGTTGTTGTGCCAGCAAACATCGATGCTGTGCAAAAACTGATTCAGTAAGATCGTCATGTAGCATATGTCGAGATAGAGGCAACCTTAGGCATATCGGCGACTAGCATACATAAGATTTTGCATGAACATTTGCGTGTGCGGAAGCTTTTTATGCAAAGGATTCCACATAAATTGACTGACAAACAAAAAAAGATACATGTCGATTGGTGCCGAGAAATGATCAGAAAATACGAAAACGGTGCTTCCAAAAGTGTCTACTACATCGTCACAGGTGATGAATCGTGGATTTATGCGTATGAACCCGAAACAAAAAGCCAATCGACTGTTTGGGTGTTCCAATCCGAAGAAAGTCCAACGAAAGTTTTGAGAGCGCGAAGCACTGCGAAGCAAATGGTAGCGTTTTTTTTCTCGAAAACCGGCCATTTGGCAACTGTGGCTCTTGAACATCAAAAGACCGTAAATTCAGCTTGGTATACGACCACTTGTTTGCCAGAAATTTTCGGTAAATTGAGAGAAACCAATCAAAAACGACGAATCACTTTGCACCACGATAATGCGAGCTCACACACATCACGTGAAACGAAAGCGTATTTGGGCACCCAAAAGATCGAATTGATGGGTCATCCGCCGTACAGCCCCGACTTGGCACCCAATGACTTCTATCTGTTTCCAACAATCAAAGATAAACTGCGTGGTCAACGATTTTCATCACCTGAAGAAGCAGTTGAAGCGTTCAAAAACCATATTTCTGAGATATCCTCTTCGGACTGGCAAAAGTGTTTCGATAAATGGTTTGAACGCATGCACAAGTGTATAAATCTTAAAGGCGAATATTTTGAAAAGCAATAAATGCATTTAAAATGAAAAATTTCTTTTGTTTCATTGTTAGGCCAGAAATATAAGTAGTGCTCCTCGTAATAGACCTACATGCCCACTACAGTAACACAAATATTATTTTTTATATCCTACACTACATTTATATCCACTTCCTATCAATAAAACACAAAAAGTTATTACAATCACGCAGCTAGAATTAATACTAACTAAAAAATTAAATTGAAATACTTCCTTACTTTAGCTTCAATAACAAAATATATAGTTCGAAATATGAATATGTGTGTGACGAAAACACATAAATAGGGACATCGGAATAAAAAAACATTTAAAACAAAATAAAAGCACCAGACCCTAATCAATCCACAAATAAATATAATTAGAGATAAAATAAATATAATATATAAACCTAAAATAAAATAAATATAATTATAAAAAATAATTATGAAAAATAATTATAGTCAAAAATAAATACTATATGGCGTGTCTTCTGAGAGGTAAAACAACATTCGAGAGTATTTTTGTATGTGTAGTAGGGTGACCGTTATTTTTTTTTTTCGTATTTTCACTTGGCAAACCCCTTAGATTGGTTCGAAATCAGAAAAAAATTATATATAAAAAATTTTAGATGGTTTGCATAATTATTGGGCGTGCCTTGAGCTCGCAAAGTTTGCTAAAAATGCCATTTTTCTCACTATGGCTCGCTTTAATTGTTCATAACTTCAGTAATATTTATTTTAGAGAAAAACTTTATGCACAAATATTCTAGGGCTATATCTGATGAACAATGTTGCTCTATATTAGTTTTCTTTAACATTAATATTTAATCCAGAAAAAACCAAATTAAAAAATAACAGCGAAATTTTCGCATATCTTCGCATTCTTTGCATACGAACATATTTTCTTAGTACTTATTGCTTTTGTTCATCTGCGTTATGTTTTTTTATTTCTCAATCATCATTATTAAAAAAAGTCAAAAACAAAACAAGAACGAGCTTGGTGGAATTTGTTTGCACTGGGACGGAAAGCTGTTACCGGCTCTTACTGGGAATGAAAAAGTTGACAGACTTCCAGTCATAATTCCATGCGGGCGTACGGAGCAACTACTTAAAGTGCCCGCACTTAAAAGTGGAACTGGAAGAGAGCAAGCGCCTGCTGTAAAGCTATATTTGAATGGGGACTTCAAGATCATATAAAAGCCTTGGTGTTCGACACAACTGCCGTAAATACAGGCCGTTTTAATGGAACCTGTACGACTATTGAACACAGTCTTCAAAAGCAGCTTTTTTGGCTACCTTGCCGTCACCACATTTTGGAAGTCGCATTGAAAAGTGCCTTTGAAGTTAAGATGAGCAAAACCGAAAGCCCAAATGTAAAAATATTTGAGCAATTTAAAAATACATGGGGAAATATAAACCAAAATAATTATCAGTCTGGAATGGAAGATAATGATGTAAAAAAGTATTTAACAGCAGATAAAGATAAAATAATTGAATTTGTGAACGATGCGATCAAAACTAAACAGCCAAGAGATGATTACAGGGAGTTTCTTGAGCTAACACTATTACTTCTTGGCAGAACTCCACCTATTCGCAATGCAGCTTTTCGCGCCCCTGCGGCTGTCTACCACGCGAGATGGATTGCAAAAGCTATATACTGCTTAAAAATATTTTTATTTCGACGTGAATTTGATTTGCCAGTAAAAGATAGGAAAGCTTTACGTAATATATGTATGTATTTTTATTGTTTCAATATATGTTGAGATGTGGTTCTCTGCCTCTTCTGCTGCTCAAGCACCATACAAAGATTTCCAGCTTTTGAAAAAATGGATTCTTTTAAAAAAAATTGATGTTGATCTCTTTATATCTCTTGATATCTCAAGTTGCATTACACAAATTTGAAAACCACTTATGGTACTTGGTCCTGAATGTGTGACTTTAGCATTTTTTGATAACAGTGTTTCTGTTGAATCAAAAAAAGAAATGGTGAAGGCATTGAGTCGTGAGACTTTAGATGAATACGTAAAACGCGCCTCAATTCAAAATTTAAATGTTATGCAGGTTATCGAAGGCGGAATGGATCAGTTCATTTCTTCTGAGACAAACAATTTTTTTCTTCGCTTTAAAATCAATACAGCATTTTTGAAAAATGATCCAAGTTTATGGCCTGCGGATAGTAATTTTAAAACTGCTCTTCAAATTGTTAATGACATTAACGTGTTAAACGATACAGCTGAACGAGCGGTGAAATTGATGCAAGACTACAACCCAATGCTCACAAAAGACGAGGAACAAAAACAATATACATATATTGCAAGTAGTCAAAAACTATCAAAAACAATTTCCTATGAGCACGAAGGAGATTTTATTACAAAACTTTTTATAATTACACCATTTAATAAAACAAGTAATCACCAGGCAAAGAATGCGAAGATATGTGAAAATTTCGCTGTTATTTATTAATTTGGTTTTTCCTGGATTAAATATTAATGTTAAAGAAAACTAATATAGAGCAACATTGTTCATTAGATATAGCCCTAGAATATTTGTGAATAAAGTTTTTCTCTAAAATAAATATTACTGAAGTTATGAACAATTGAAGCGAGCCATAGTGAGAAAAATAGCATTTTTACCAAACTTTGCGAGCTCAAGGCACGCCCAATAATTATGCAAACCATCTAAAATTTTTTATATATAATTTTCTTCTGATTTCGAACCAATCTAAGGGGTTTCCCAAGTGAAAATACGAAAAAAAAAATTGTCCATATAACTTGCGGTCACACTAATGTGTAGTCACAAATGCATTAATTATTTTTATTTATTTGGTGCGCGATAATGCCAACATGATTATTATGTTTAAGCAAGATGAATATGAATATTAAGCACATATACAATGATCATGTCGGAAGAGATATGGCTTATGCAAAATATTATAAATACTTTTATACGAAGAATGTTGAAAAGATAAATATGGATTTCTTGTAATAAGCAAAGATATAGAATGGGATTTGATATATATATGTACATTTACTAATAATATGGCTGGTAATAATGGTATTATATTAATATTAGTATGCTAACTTTCAACTGAATACATTTGATATATGTAGCTGTTCAATAGCAGTTTAAAAGCTGATCAACCTGATCAATAGCTGTTCAAAAGCTGTTTAAAAGCTCTTCAAAGCTGTTCAAAAGCTGTTTAAAAGCTGTTCAAAGCTGTTCAAAAGCTGTTCAAAACTGCTCAAAAGCTGATCAAAAGCTGATCATAAGATGATCAAAACGTAATCAAATGCTGATCAAAAGCTGATATACCTGATCTGATAAATGTTGTTACTATCGCTAAAATGGATGGGAAAATATTCAAAGATCTAATAAAAACTAGACACGTATTAAAACAGAAATTTAAGGATATAAAATTAGGAAAACCAGATTTAGAGAATCAGTTACAAAAGACATTTAGCCCCATCATAAATATTCTAAAAGAAATAGTCAAACACTTTAATACAAATTGTAATAAGGATAAGCCTAACATTAAAAATAGTAAGATATCTCTAAAAGTAAAACAAGTACTCCAGCTACGGCCAGAAAATTCGATTTTTCAAACGAAACTCTTATCAATAGCAATGACGATGACGATAACTTTTTCAGTGAAGTGAACTTTTCGGAAGTGAACCAATCAACGCATGCAAAATTATTCTCTGAACTCGATACTACAAGAGATGATCAGAAATCTACTAGAATCAATGCTCTATTCCGAACTGGAACAGCAGAATGATTTGGATATCACATATGGACCATACAAAGGATCGGATTTTAATGACGAATCGAAAATTCGTCCCTTTTACAATATGCGATGATAAAATAATAGTCTCCGATCATAGTTTGAATTTTATACCTGGATTCCTTCAATTGTTATTAGAAGCATCAAATTATAATAAAGCAGGCTATCTTACAAAACCATTTTACGTAAATACTAGTGCTCACAAACATAATTTTAATAGAAATTAATAACTAACGGGAACTAAGGGCTTTCAAATACAACAACGCTATAAAGCCATTATTCAAGGATTTATCACCGGTGATTAACTCATAAAACTCACTTTATTGTCATCACAATGGTGTTATTAATTTTTCCAACTCAAATGTTGGTTTGATGATAACATTTTAATACTTTTGGTTGTTACAGGTAGGATATTTTCTTTGAGCCATACACTAAGATCTACACACCTAACACATAGACACATAAACTGAATCTGAACTGTTAACGATCAACCGATCAACTGATCAATCGATCCACCGATTAACCAGATCTTGTACCACTAACCACTAAGAAGTGGTACCAGATCTGGTACCACTAACTAACTCGATTGAGCTAGATTTCCATTTTTGGCGGATATGAGTGAGTGATTAGAATGTGTAGAGGATAGTCGTGTTTTTGAACTGTCCATTAAGTCGTTGTGATCTCGTCAAATTAGTACATGTTTTCTGATCCGTTTTGCTTTGTGTGGTTTAATTGATTGATTGTGCTCTAAAAACACTATTAAAACTTTATTCGGTGTTGGATATTTATTTCCGCACACATTTTTCTATTTGCTGTTTTTTAAAAAATGAATAAAATGAGCACACGGTCGAAATCTGATGATAAAGCTGGAATCACCACGCCAAAGCACTCAGCTTCGCCTAACGATGGTGGCCTGAGCATTCTCTCTGTTCAAGCTATTGAAGAACGTGTCACGAAACATTGCTCTCTTTTATTGGACAATATAAGAAGTGAATTGTCTGCTCTCAGAGGTGAATTACAAACGCAAATGGAAACCGTTACGAAAGAATGGGGAGAAAAACTGGTTAGCTTCATTAGTATGGTTTTCAATACAATTGAGAACTACCGCTCAGTGGAGAAAGAAACTGCCGAGTGTAAATCAAAACTGGTTTTAATGGAATGCGAGCACAAGGAACTGAAAGAGCAGTGTATTTCTTTAAATAATGCTGTACATGTTAGGACTAATGCTCTTTCTCTCAATTCTGAATACTTGGAACAGATGGAAAGTAGATTGTCTACTCTTGAAAATGGTGAAATTTGTTCTGATGCAGTATTACGACGTGTTCCTAGGCGAGAGGGCGAAAATCTCTCCAATATTTTTAAAAAAATTATGTTTTACAATTGGATGTAAGCCTCCTGCAATTAAAAGTATTTTTCGTCCTAATATGGCGTCAGCAAGTAATAAGTCTGCTTCTGCACCTATAATAATGAAATTCGGTTGCCGGCAAGATAGAAATTCTATTTTAAGAGCTGCGGCTATTTATCGGAGAGAGAAGTAATGTGAAATTAAACTAAATGACATTGGTGTGGATGGCAGCTTTTATGTTAATGAAAGCCTTACAAGGAAAACAAGAGTTCTTCTTCGAGCTGCGGTCACATTAAAAATAAGAAAACTGATCGTTGCTGCATTTTCTAGTCGAGGTTGCGTTTATGTCAGAAAGCAGGATGGTGAAGCTTGTAGATTTCCAAATGAAATTAGTTGCCACGGCACATGAACCAGTGACAACTGTAGGTAAAATGATGACATTGCCTCGGCACTTGAACCGTAGACAATTGCTGTTTGTAACTTAAAGTTGCTGTTCAGGCACTTGAACCATGAACAGTTGCTGGAGAAAAGAATGAAAAACACTGTGTTGTTTGCGTCAAAACTTATTCTGAATTTATTAACTAAAAAGTAGGGTTTATATGTACAATTTAATGCTTACAATACAATTTGATTTTGCAGTCGCAGTTGGCTTCGTTCTCTGCTTCGCGCAAAATAATGCCGCGTCAACTGGAGGGCATTGCACCTGGGCGTTGAACTCAACGGCGACTGCAACTACCATGTGATATATCGGGTGACAAGATCAGCGACCGCAATATGCAGAATGTCTGCACAGCATATTTCGACATTGTCGTATGTTTGGGCTGGTTCATTGGTCGTTGATTTGTTGACGAATTGAACAAAGCTAATATCGCTGTCCACGCCTACTTTTTATGGAGAATGTCAATTCACCCATGCTTAAAGCTCAATTTCCCAGGTTGTACAACGAATTTGCGGTCGAAATTTTGTCCAGAAGTACACTGTCTCTGATCAAAAAAAGACTACCACAAATGGGCGTGGTCCGCCCACTAATTAAATAAAATTCGATTACAGAAGAACGAATAGAGATATTTTCACCAAATTTGGCACGAATATTCTCTGTCATCACTGGCTATTTGAGATTGAAAAGGAAAAAAAATAGACCGCGCCTAATTTTTTAGTAAACGTGTGTAGGGTATACGAACTTCGGCCAGGCCGAAGTTAACACTCTTTCTGGCTATAGTTCTGTTAACGATAAGTTAGTTTTTGATTATCACGTACCTTAGCGTACCATTGTGATTAAGGATAAGACAAGCCCCTGGTTCTCGAATCGTGTTCTCAATTCGGAAAAGGAATAGGTTGCATAAGATATGGAAGAAACACCAGTCTATGCTCAATTAGGAAAACTATAGACGTGCTAGAAATGCTGCTGTGTTGATAATCAGGCAAGCGAAAATCAAATATTACGCTTCTAAATTAAACCCAGACTTACCTACTAAAGATCTCTGGAATAATATTAAGAAGTTAGGAGTAAGATCTATGTACGAGGTAGACTGTAAGTTCTATCCTGATGCTCTTAATAATTATTATGCTCGATCACTTGACAATTCGCCTGTTAGTCTCTGCTCTCTTACGTCTCCATCTACCTGCATACCACAATCTTTTCTTTTCATGACTGTTAGTGATAATGAAGTCTGCAAATGTGTCATGAAAATTAAATCCAATTGAATTGGTGAAGACGGTATTCCTATAAGATTCATAAAACTTATTTTGCCATTCATAATAAAACCATTGACACACATAATAAATTTCTGTTTTACTTCCTCATCATTCCCTGATCTGTGGAAATTCTCTATTATTCAACCAATTCCAAAATTATATAGTCCATCTAAAATCAGTGATTTTAGATCAATTAGCATCTTGTCGGCTTTATCTAAAGTATGTGAAAAATTAATGTTTATCCAAATATCCACTTATTTAGAGAGGAACAATCTCCTGTCGCCTCTTCAATCGGGTTTCCGCTCAGGCCACAGTTGCACTACTGCTATTGTCAAGATTCTTGATGACTTAAGACCTGCCTATGATTCGGGAGCAATATCCTTACTCGGAATGCTTGATTTTTCCAAAGCTTTCGATAAGGTAAACCACGTGTTATTGTGCTCAAAGTTAACGAGATTCTTTGGTTTTAGTGATAATGCTCAAAGGCTTTTAATGACCTACTTATCCAACAGGTATTAGAGAGTTAAGGCGTGCGGTAGGTTTTCTCAGCTAACACCTGTTTTTAGTGGAGTTCCTCAGGGTTCCATCCTCGGTCCCCTGCTGTTCTCAATTTTCCTAAATGATATATTTAGTGTATGGAAAATTTATCATTACATGCGTGTGTTGACGAGTTCCAAATATATATGTCTAGCCACAAGGACCATGTCGTGCAACTGTGTAGTGCAATGAATGAGGATTTGAGTAACATTTACCAGTGAGCTATTGCTAATAGACTTCAACTGAATGCTGCCAAATCTTATATTATATCAATTACTAAAGTTAAAACCAAAAACCTCAATACCCGCTGGTTCTTATTGGCCATAGTCAGTTTAAGGTTGTTACCAATATTAAGAATCCTGGCTATGTAATTAATTCAACACTAACACGCGCAGATCATATTAACATGATAGTTAGGAAAATTTATTACATTTTACGCAACGTTAGGGTATCAGCTTATTGCACACCAGTCAGTGTTAGACGCTAGCTTATAACTATGCTACTCGATATGTATGTATGTATGTATATGACTTGAGTGAATTTGACCATATATCTAGTTTTAAGAGGTCCCTTTTTGGTTGTGATCTTATTAATTATCTAAATGCTCGCAACTGCATTTTCCTTCATAAGTTATTCCTGACTAAAACTCCTCGATATTTATTCACAAAATTACAATTCGCACAGTCGCAACGTAGTCGTGTTTTAATTGTACCTCGATCTGGCTCGTTGTATACATCAAATCTTTTTTTTTGTCAATGCTGTTAGATTATGGAATTCGCTGCCACGATGTATTAAAGATGTGACTAGCCGGGAGATCTTCAGAAGACCTGTTAATTCTCATTTCTCTACTCTTTAACTTCTAAAACTTTTTCTATCTTCTAACTTCTCTGATACTTTTTATACCCTACACCTTAAGGTTGAGGGTATATTCACTTTGTCTCGAAATGTGTAACGCATAGAAATAGAGACGATAGGTATAGAAAAGTATATATATTCTTAATCAGCGTGACCTTCTGAGTCGATTTAGCCATGTCCGTCCGTCCGTCTGTCTGTCTGTCTGTTGAAATCACGATCACAGGAGAACCGGTGAAGATATCGTGATGAAATTTTACAGAAATACTGTTTCTTAGAGTGTGCAGGTTGGTATTGAAAATGGGCAAAATCGGTCCACGACCACGCCTATTTTGTAGTAAAAATGTGATATCATGGGCGTGATCCGCCCACTTTTAGGTTATACAGGTAAAAGAGGGTCTCAAATGGTTATATTGTTAAATATATAAACATCCTGAATCAAACTTTACATAACAACTTATTTTCTAATAAAACATTATTACAACAAAAGTGGTTGCGGTCCGCCCACTTTTACACTACTTATAGAGCATAGTTCATGAAAACAAATTTATTACAACGGAAATAAAGCTTAAATTCGGACACAATAATAAAACTACTAAGCCAATTATTTTGTTTTGAAAACGGGTAATGACCACGCCTACTATTTATACCCGTCTGTGATTAAATGTGATTATAAGATAGCTTTCCTTATAACCACATATTTCTTCTAATTTTTAGGATATGACAATAAAATTCCAATATCGAGCGACATTATTATATTTTACGTTGCAGAAAATGGGCGTGGCGCGCATACTTTTAGGTTACATGGACGAAAGTGTAATATGGCACAATCGTCCTACATAAATCCTTATATAAGTCTGTAATTTTATGATATGTAATCAATTAATATGAAATTTTGTATAAATATTCTTTGTTCGGATTTGTAAACGAGCAAATAAAACGAATATAAGACATATAAATATAGAATCAATTTATAAAAAAATGCATTGGTATAAAACCTTAATTCCTAAAATTCCTAAAAATTCCTAAAAACTTTTAAGGTGTAGGGTATCTAAGATTCGGCCAGGCCGAATATAGCTTTCTTACTGATTCTCCATACTCTTCTAGTTTTAAGCTCGTTTTATAATTTATAATACTTTGTACTTAATGCTAAATATTTTTATACTTAGTGCTGTAAAAGAATCAAATTCTAATTGTACTGTGAACTCTCTCAATAAACATATGTATATTAGGTGTAGGAATTAATAATGCGGATTTTTTGGCTTGAAAATGGCATTTATTTGATTTCTCGTGCTCTGATGCACATAACGCTAGTTACACCATCTGTTATCTAAATCCGCATCATTAATTCCTACACCTATTACATAAACATAAACATATTTGAAATATATGGATCCGATGTGCACAGCACAACTGCAAGCAGATCCTCATTGTTACATTGTACAATATTTTGAAATTTTTCAATATTTTTCAAATTTTCAATATTTTAATTAAACATCCACTCCTGTAATGAAAACTGCAGTCTCAGGATCTGAGAAAAATCTTCTAGCGGTGTTTCCATCATTCGTATTACTCTTTCCTTGTTTTGACTGGTCAATTATTAGCCCTATTTCACGATATTGTTCCTGTATTTGGCTATTTTCAGCTTCCGTTTCTCCTTATTCACTGCATTTTGTCTAACCGTTCCTGTTACTTCGAATTCTAAATCATAGCCCAATTTGAGTATATGTTCCATGAAACGAATTCTAGTGTGAAGAGGCGATATTCCGAATGCGTATCTCTCTTCAGAATAATTGGCACCTGTTGGTGCTTGGCTTAGTTTACTCGCGGTTTGATGGCATATAATACAGCTAGAGGATACCTTAGTATCAAGGCTTGTCCGACTTTTCCATCAATCATGGTGAGCAGAAGTTTGAAATCTATTTGAATAATATGGCCATGATACTCAAATAGCCGCGTCTGAAGTTCATCAATTTGCCTCCTAATTTTATTAACTTCTTCGGTTATCTTTTATGACATCAAAGACCAAGACTTTTCACATAATGCTCTTCCAATGAAAGCAATAATCTGTTCACATTTACAGTACAAGAGCTAATTACCTGATAATTAAAAAAACCTAATTACTGCAAACTACGCCAGTACCTCCATACTTTGAAATATATATGTATATAGTTTGAAAGAAAAGTATAACACTAACAAAGAAAAAATAACGGAAAACATATTAAAAACGTTTGTGACTTTGACTCATATAATGAGCTCTAGCGCCCGGTGGGGCAAACCGATGCAAACATAATGGGTATAGGCTTTTAGAGAAAAATTCCAGCTTAACAATGGTGTAAAATTCGTTTTGGAGTCTTTAGGAGCAAAAAATTCCTGCTCCAAAATACGACGAAATTTAACCAAATTTGGAGCATTTTTGCAATTCTTGTTACGTAATAACTATCCAACAGTTTTACTCAATTGTAACAACATTTATACATACAACGAATATATCCAAGAATTTAATAAAAAAAACCGGAACTTAATATCTGAAATATTGACAGAGATATAGATATTTAATCTGGGAAAAGTTTAAAAAATGTGTTTATTTTAGTTGAAAATAAAAAGTGCTGTTTTTTATTGCATAGTTACTAATAAAATAATCAAGATAAAGCTTTTATTTTTTGGCTCCCTAGGTTCTCAGGTTTCTACTTTTATATGACCTAAACCATTTTGAAATCGGTGACATTGAAAAAAATTACTTTTGGCCGCTAAGTTGAAAAACCGGCCACTGTGCGCCGCTAACTGGTAGAAATGGGCTCGGCAAGATTTAAAGTGGCCATAATGAAAATTTGAAATGGCCATAATGGCCAAAGGAAGTTGAAATTTTGCATGCTTTACACTGTAGAGGTGCATTAAAAACATCCGTGATTTTAAAACATCCGTCCCTAACTGGTAGAAGTGGGGGTGACAAAATTTAAACTGCTCATAATTTCGAAACTATGAAGACTAGGAAGTTTGAATATTGCATGATTATTAGTCATGCACTGCAAATGTGCACTACAATCGGATTTTGGAAAATTACTCCCATAAATGGTTTGTTGTATGTCGCGATCGCAATTTCCAGTTCCGGGAGATAAGAACTTTCAAGGCCAGTATTATCGTTTTATAATACTACTCCGCGAGTGAGTCAAGGCCAAGTTCACATTAATGCAACCACAGCACTTTGCTTGGTAAGCCCGAAGCTTTAGTTAACTTTGGTTTAGGCAAGCTTTGGTTTAATTAACTGCTAAAGCCAAGTCAGCAACCGGAGCTTGGAAATTGGAATGGATCGTGGAGGCTAGCATTTAGTAGCGAGCTTCCAAACCATGAAATCCATAGAGCGTTGCAATTGGAATGGATTGTGGAAGCTGGCATTTAGTAGCGAGCCTCCAAACCCTAAAATACATAACGCGTGGCGATTGGAATGCATTGTGGAAGCTAGCTTTCAATAGCTAGCTTCCAAAACATTAAAACGCTTGGTTTAAAATAACCAACGATCAGAATCCACACGCGGAAGAATTAAATTGAGAACGATTTTCTTCCGCGTATTGATTCTGCGAATATTACAATTTTAATATTGTGAAATAATGGAAATTGCGAAACACGGCATACTGACCCACTTTGGTTCAGTCGACGGGTGTGTCAACTGAGTCAAGGTGGAAAATAGAAAAGATTCCGGGAGTCTTGTAGTAAAATCCAAACAAAGAAGTCGTTGATAGTCGCGTTAAAGTCGCGTGGTAGTAATAAGTGTAAATAAAACTTAGTGTAATTCAACCATAGTGAATAAGGACCAAAGGTGTCAAAATTTATATGTATTTAGGTGTATTAAATAAAGAAGAAACAAAACCCTAAAAGGATCGTTGTCATTGGAGCCCAGAAGAGCGGCCCGAACTTTAGAAGACCTCCCTACAGTAACGTACAACAAATTGGCGCAGCCGGATTTTTCGACCCGAGGATCGCTCGAATTAAGGAAAAAGTAAGTAGAATAAAGTACCTAAAAGTGAAATAAGAAAGTTTACTAGGAAATACAAAAGTGAAATAATAATAAAAATAATAATAATAAAAATAAAGCGCCAAAGTGAAATAACAACTTTGTAGCAGTTAATTGAAAAACTGCAGTTAGCAAGTTATAGATGAAAAGAAAGTTATAAATTAAAAGTTAATAGTAAGAGCGAAGAACAAGTTTTAAAGAGAAAAAGGAAAATTCGTAAAAAAGTGAAACAATAATTTCAGGGAAAAAAATTTTGACGTTTCGTCTCTGCTTGAAACAAAGCTGAACAGCGAAGTCACGAAAATTTGGACGCTTCGTCTCTGCTTGAAACAAAGCTGAACAGATGTACAGCGAATGTTTACAGCACGCTCGGTAAACGAAGCGTGCAAGAAATATAAGCCATTAAGGAAATTGAAGCTCGATATGAAAAATTTAATTGTTTTGTTAATTGTTTCGCGTTTTAAAAGTATACGAGTAGTATAAAAAAATTAAACGTTTAATAAAACGATGAAACGTTAATTGGCGACACTAAGTAGCCGTTCTAAAAAATTCTGAATCCAACACTTCAAAATGAATTTAACTTTACAATATTAAGAAGAACACCATAAATAATAAAAACCCACTGAACTATATGTCGTTCTTTTAATTAATGGCCGAGTCGTTGCAGGAGCAACCGTATATAGAATTAGAGAGAACCCATAAGGATCTAAAACGCCAGTTGGGGGAGTTTATATGTAAATATTGGGCAATTTTAAAAGGGACAGTAGGCAACAAAGAGAACTTAGAATTGATAAAGTCTAGAGTAGGGGAGTTAGGAGACCTTACAAGTGTAGAAAGAGCAGACGCGATAGTAGAGGAATTGCTTATATTCCTAAACCAGATAATAGATAATAAGACCGAAGATTCAAAAGAATGGGAATCAGAATTTAACGCACTGAAGAATAGGTACGATAATTATTTAGTAGATAAAGTGTTTCAGAACGATATTCTAAGTAAAATAGGGGGCGAGAATGAACAATTAAAGGAATTATTGAAGAAAAAGGGGATAGCCGAAGAAACGTTGAATAGAACATTAGAACAGGGATTTACACAGAAATCAAGGGAAGAATACAGGAGCTAAAGGAGCAGAATAGACTTCTAAGTCAGGAAATGTCGCTAGATCACAATCAGTCACTCTTTCATAAGGAACCAAATACGTCCGCAGTTAGTCCGAGGGACAGCAACGCAAAGTCTCTCCAACAAATTACGACAACAAAAGATCAAACAAGGATGGGTATATCAGAAATAGCTAAGATAATAAGCAGTATTTTTCCACTGTTTTCAGGGACGCAGTCACCAGATTTGAGAGGTGAGGTGTATAAGTTTATACAGGCGTGTGAGTTAGCTACAAGTGAAGCGACTACAGCTAATAAAACTATATACATAGATTGTATAAAGCAAAGATTATACGGAGACGCTTATGATCTTGTGGGCACACAACGTTTTAACAGCCTGGAAGAATTATACCTGGTGATACGAAGAGCCTACTTACCAACAGTTTCATTAGACGTGACGTTGACTGAACTTCAGGATTGCAGCCAATTGCACAATGAGGACATCCGGCAGTTCGCAAGACGTCTAAACGCGAAAAAAGCACAAGCATTGCAGATAGTAAAAGACATCTATAAGGGAGAAGGTGACAGCGCACTTATATCCATGGTAACGACATCGGCAAATAAGGCGTTTAGAACAGGGTTAACAGATGCGACGTTACGAACTCACATGCTAAATGTTACAGGGAAAAGTATAGAGGAAACGACTGAAATAGAAGTAAACACGCTGGTGGAAATACAAAGAAATAACTCCATACATCAACCAACCATTACACCGGCAATGAATATGAATTGGGTAGACCCCTACACAAGACCCCCTGTACAAAATCGCGTGGAGTATAAAAGACCAGAAGAAAGGCAAAACGTCTCGAGAGGGCCACAGGAGAAAATAGTTTGTTCATTCTGCAATAAACGTGGGCATACGAGAGAAAAGTGTTTAATTAAGGAAAACACGCCGTATTGCCAAAAGTGTCTAGAATATGGACACGAGACAAACTGGAGGTGTAGCAAAAAGGAAAACCAAGGAAGTGGGGCAAATAAGAAATATCAAATGCCCTATAATCAGAATTAAGGACAACAAACCTGGAAAACAAACCGACCACAATAAAACTGGCAACCAAGCCAAGTCCAACGTAATTGGCAACCCAACCAAGACCAACAGAATTGGCAGAAACAGACGTATGGAAAGCAGAAGCCGAATCCAGCAAACGGAATACAAAAGACTCAATCTCAATGTGAATGGTGCAAAAGAGTAGGACATAATACACTCGAATGTTATGCAAAGAAAAGTTGGGAGAAGTCCCAAAGCAACAGTCCGGGAAACTGCCAAGGGCCCAGAATAGGCCAATAATCTGGGGACCCAAAAATATTAGTAACTTAAGGCCAAATGAAGAAGTAGCAGTAATTCATACATCCGAACCGATTTTGGATACGTTACCAACTTTGACAAATAAAGTGGTAACCGTAAGTCCTACATCGGAAGCGATTGTTGAAACGTTACCAACTTCAAAAGACTTAAAACTTAATATCAAGCTGAAGAAGACTGACAATAATAAAAACAACGTCACAAAGAGAAATCATACATTTGGAGAAAGAGTTGATTCAGAGATACCAATCATAACGAAAGAGAAAAAACAGAATTCAAACCCAAAAGTAGCTTGCTCAATGAACAAGTTAGCAAATAATAATAGAAATACAGAAACAGGAGTAACTGGAATCAAACCCAGCTAAATGACGTGTTCATCGAATTACCTTACGCAGAGGCCATAAATGGAAAACTCATTTTACTGGTAGATACAGGAGCAGATACAAGCTTGATAAAGAAATGTGCAATAAAAGATAGCACTATAATAGACAAGTCTATACTATATGTCAACTACTATATGTCATAATGAGGTACAGTCCTTACGTTTAACGCTACACGTTGTGTCACTTAAACAAGGAGTACCGGCAGACGGCATACTAGGAAGGGATAATTTGTGGAACAAATCCAATATAAATACTGTGGAAAAGATTTTAACACTCTTCAATGAAAAGAAAGAGGTTATTTTAGAATTACCAATAAAAACTATCGAGCAGATAGAAGAGCAAACAACATTACATACCAGTTGATGCTAGAACAATTACGATAGTACCATTAAAAATATCGTACAAAATTTAATAATGTTGTCATTCATAAAGAAGAAATAGATCCAGGAATCTATATAGCAGACACATTAGTAAATGTGAAAGATAATACGATTTATGTTCCGATATTAAATACAACAGAATATGATTACGAAATAAATAGCGAATTTACACCAAAATTCACAAACTTCGACAAGTACACAATACAAAGTACTAAGTCAATAAATAGCATAGGCAGAACAGATGCAAAAAAAAGAATAAATGAATTGCTCAATGAAATTGAGTTAGATAAAAATTTAAATATGGAGGAAAAGAATTCCATAGAAGAAGTAGTAAAATCGTTTCATGACGTGTTCCTATTAGACGGAGCTGAACTTTCATTTACAAGTGTATTAAAACACGAAATTCCAACAGGCGCAGATCAACCAATAAACAGAAAACAATACAGATTACCCCAAATACATAGGGAGGAAATAAATAAACAAGTACACAAACTTTTAGATGATGGCATAATCACACATAGCACATCACCGTGGAACTCACCGTTACTTTTAGTGCCCAGGAAAAGTGGCAAGGACGGCGAGAAAAAATGGAGACTTGTAATAGATTACAGGAAACTCAATGAAGCAACGATTAAACAAGTTTTGCCCATTCCTCGTATTGACGAAATCCTAGAGCAATTAGGACATAGCAGATATATCACAACGCTAGATTTGGCAAGTGGCTATCACCAAGTTTTAGTCGATGAAAAGGACAAGGAGAAAACAGCATTTAGTACGGGACTAGGGCATTTCGAATTCAATCGAATGCCATTTGGGCTAATAGGTGCCCCAGCAACATTCCAAAGGATAATGAATCATATCCTAACAGGTCCAAGGGATAGACTGTTTTGTTTATTTAGACGACATAGTTATATATGGTAGAAATCTGGAACAACACGAGCAAAGGTTATGTTCAGTATTACAGAAATTACGCGAACATAATTTAAAACTGAATACAGAGAAATGCAAATTTTTGAGAAAGGAAATAGTTTATTTAGGGCACAAATGCTCGGAAAATGGTGCTTTACCAGATCCCTACAAGGTAGAATGTGTGAAAAACATAGGAATACCAAGAAACAGAAAAGAAGTACAAGCATTTCTTGGACTAATAAATTACTACAGGAAATTTATTGAAAACACAGCTAAGATAGCGCTACCTATCAACAAATTATTACGTAAAGACGCAAAATTTATCTGGACAGAAGAATGTCGGCAAGCATTTGAACGACTAAAAGAAGCAGTCATGTCACCACCAGTTTTGGCATATCCAGACTTTCCAAAAGAATTTCTTTTAACTACCGACGCAAGTAACGAAGCGTTAGACGCAGTACTTTCTCAAGGAGAAGTAGGCGAAGGTAGACCAATAGCGTTTGCTACCCGAGCGCTAAGCGACACAGAAAAAAAATATTCAACAGTAGAAAAGGAATTCCTGGCGATAGTTTGGGCAACAAAAAACTTCAGAGCATATCTCTTAGGGAGGCATTTCAAAATTTGTACTGACCATCAACCACTAAAGGGAATAGCCAACTTAAAGGACCAAACCTCAAGACTGACAAGGTTTAGACACAAATTGTCAGAATACGATTTTGAAATCTTATATAAGCCAGGCAAGAAAAACTTAAACGCAGACGCACTGAGCAGAATTCCTCAGGAAAACTGCAAAACAATAGGAGCCGTACAAACACGGTCAAAAACAAAAATAGCGAACCAAGGCCAACAACAAGGAACAACCGTTGAAGTCGACAAGGATGATGAGGAACCGGGAAACCGAAGAAATAACACAGCAAAATTGCTGTCCGACCCGAAACAAATAGAAACAGTGATTAAAGACTTTCACAATTCACCACTGGGAGGACATCAGGGTGCGGTAAAAACGTATTTAAGAATCCGGAAACAATTCAGATGGCCAGGAATGCAAGGACAAGTAAAAGAATTTATCAAAAACTGTCCGAAGTGCCAAGCTAATAAAAGCTCAAAATTGACGAAAATGCCCATGGTGTTAACAGATACACCAATGCGGCCATTAGACAAAGTTTACATGGATATAGTAGGTATTCTACCAGAAACTGTATCCGGTAACAAATATATTTTAACATTCCAAGATGATTTTTCAAAATTTATGGCATGTACAGCTATCCCAGACGCGGAAGCACGTACTGTCGCCAGAGGTTTCTACGATGAAGTAATCACGCGTTACGGAATCCCTAGAATTTTAATTACAGATAACGGAACTAATTTCATATCGAAATTGTTCTCAGATACTTGTAAATTGTTAGGTATTAAAAAATTACATATTACGCCTTACCATCCACAAGCAAATGGTTCATTAGAGAGAAGCCACAGACCATTAGCATAATATTTGCGCAGTTTTGCTAAAGAAGACGGGTCGAATTGGGATCAATGGTTAACTGCAGCTATGCATGTTCATAACCACACACCCCACATTACGACGAAGCAAACGCCATTCCGTACTTTATTTGGTTTCGATACGGAAATGCCGACCTACCTAAAAAGAAAGTGTAGTGCGGTATATAATGCCGAGGATCCGAATAAAGTCCTGAAATTTCAAATACAAAGAGCTCACGAAATCGTGAGAAAGAATCAAGATTAAGCGAAACAAGTAGCTAAAGGCAGTACGATAACAAACTAAATTTAGTAGAATTTAAAGTAGGAGATAATGTACTAATTAAGAATCAAACTAGGAAAAATAAGTTTTCTCCCACATGGATAGGGCCATATAAGGTAGTAGGAATTAAAAGTCCAATTACGACAGTGTTAAATATTAAGGGAAAGGAAAAGCCATTCCACAATAACTTACTTAAGTTATATAGTAGCAATTAAATAGGAAAATAGGATTAACTAGATAATTACATAGGAATCAGAATCACTTAAACTAAGAAAATAGGTTAATAGGTTAGGAAATTAAATTCAGTAGTCATAAATTAAAGTAAACTAATCACAATAGACTTAGGATTAGGATAGAATAAATATATATAGAATAGGATTGATAGAATTTAGTATAGGATAGTAGGAAACTGACATTTTTTTTAAATTTTAATTTTACTACTAATAATTTTAACTTAACTTCAGTCTTAAGGCTGAATAACGAATGAAATATTGAAAAATTCAACAAGAAAGTAAATAGAAGATCAGAATAGCGTTTCAGTAAGCAACAACTTGTTTATTTAAGCGTAAAAATATAAGAAAAAGAAAACTTATAGTAAAAGAAATAAAAATATTGTAAAATAAATTCCTAATTAATATCGAAGTCATTTCTTTTGTAAAATTTTGAAATTGAACCCTTGGTATTCATTTTTATTGGTAATATACGGTACATAAAAAGTAGCTGTTTCGTTTTAAACAGTCATGACTATTGCATTTGCATTTATTATAGGAATAAATGCACATGAAATCTATGTATAAAGAGTTAGTTCATGCATAACCATAATTTACACATCATAAATACATCTAGTTGCAATCGTTGCAATAGAAAATGTAATATAAATAAATCTAAAATAAGAAAGATCTTTGTTTCTTATAAATATTCTACAAATATATAAACGAATAATATCTTACAAATATATAAACATTTCATATAAAATGTAGAATTGAATTGAATAAATATCCAATGTAAAATATTGGCGAATTCGCGGTAACAACAAACAAAACAAAAGCTAAAAATTGAGCGATTAACGCAAGCACTGCAACAAAGCAGGTGTAGAAGTAGAGCAACTGAACACGAGCAGAATGCAGTGTCAGTTGAAGCCATTAATGAAAAAAAGGCAAAAACAAAAGAAAATAATTTTTAACAAAAGCCAAAAGTAAAACAAAGAAAAAATAAAAACATTGTTATATAAAAATTTCGAAAATTTTGTCCTTGGTTCAATCGTAA
Organism: Myopa testacea; assembly: GCA_949629155.1. Classification (NCBI taxonomy): domain Eukaryota; kingdom Metazoa; phylum Arthropoda; class Insecta; order Diptera; family Conopidae; genus Myopa; species Myopa testacea. The sequence goes on from OX451347.1 coordinate 29,017,413, forward strand.
TACCCTTGACGCTATTAAAAAAAAGAACAGATTGCATAATAAGTGGCGTAGATGTCCTACACTTTTAAATTGGGAGATTTTCCGGTCTGCTAGAAACAAAGCTGTTCGTGAATGTAGATTAGCTAAATCCCAATACTTTTCTTCAAAGCTAAACATATCTCTGCCCACTAAAACGCTGTGGCGTAACATAAACAAACTCGGTGTGCGCAGTAAGTGTGGTTCTGAATGCCAAATTGATCCTAACACATTAAATAATTTTTTTTCTAATGCTTTGCTGCCTTCACCTGACTATTCCTTACAACCCTCTATGCGTATTGACCAAACGTTTAAGTTCTTGCCGGTGACGGAACTTGATGTCGGCAGTTGCTTGAAGAATATTAAGTCCAATGCTATTGGCAATGACGGTTTCCCTTTGAAATTCGTAAAAATGTTACTTCCGCATATTATTTCCCCATTGACTCATATCATAAATCAGTGTTTTCAATCTTCAACATTTCCTGAAATATGGAAATCCGCCATTGTATTACCTGTAGCCAAGAAAACTAATCCCTTAGCTGCAAGCGACTTCAGACCAATTAGCATATTGTCACCTTTAAGCAAGATTTGCGAAAAGTTGATAGCTCAGCAAATCTCCAATCATTTAGAGGAGTCAAAACTCTTGTCTCCACTTCAATCTGGCTTTCGTGTTGGTCATAATTGCTCCACAGCTACTGTCAAAGTGCTAGATGATATAAGGCCTTCATTTGATGATGGTTCACTAACATTACTCTGTTTGTTAGATTTTACCAAAGCCTTTGACAGAGTTATCCATAGCCGGTTATGCCACAAACTTAAGTATTATTTTGGTTTTCAAGATAGTGCGGTGGATTTGATGTGTAGCTATCTGACAGGCAGGTCTCAAAGAGTAAAGGTACGTGATAAATTATCAGAATATAAGCCTATAAAAGCTGGAGTGCCTCAAGGGTCCATACTTGGACCACTATTATTCACTATGTACTTAAACGACATTTTTGGAGTTTGTACTTACTCTAGCATGCATGCATATGCAGATGACATTCAAGTGTACATATCTGGCAAACCGAATGAGCTACAAGAACTGCATGCTAAAATTAATGCTGATTTGGATGGTATCTACCAGTGGGTTTCTAGAAATGGGCTTCAGATCAATGTGTCCAAATCCCATCTACTGCCAATATATAAAAAGAAAGCCTTGCCAACTCTCCCCATAATTTCTCTTGGAGGTGTTGCCTTAAACGTTGTATCGAAAGTAGTAAATCTGGGTGTCTGTATTAATTCAACCTTATCTTGTGTTGATCACATAAATAATGTCATAAAAAGAATCTACCACTTGCTGCGCAATCTGAGACTATCAGCACACTCTACTCCCGTTGAGGTTCGACGTCTGTTAGCATTACAACTATTTTTACCTATAATCACGTATTCTGATACTATATATGCTACATTGGACTCCTCATCGCAATTAAGGTTAAGCATTGCCTTTAATCACATAACGAGATACGTATTTGGTTTGCGTAAGTTTGATCATCTGGGATCTTATCGCGTTTCTCTTCTTGGATGTGACTTATCTAATCATCATAAAGCCAGAATATGCTTGTATCTCTTTAAATTAATAGTGAGTAAGACTCCGGGGTACTTGTTTGACAAATTGCAGTTCAGCAGATCTACGAGAAGTCGGGTACTCATAGTACCGCGTTGTGTATCCTTAACCACGTCGCGCTTATTTTTCATCACCGCCATACGCCTATGGAACATGTTGCCGCGCTGGCTTAGAGAGGTGCCTGGTGTAGGGGAGTTTAGACGCGAAGTTTTCCAATACTTTTCGCTGCAGTAGGTCTTTCTCTATATATCTATTTCTTTCTACTGTCCTGCTATCGCTATTTTCATACCTTTTTATTCTACTTAGTTTTAATTTTAGTTCTAATTTTATATTATTTTAGTTTTATTTATGTAAAATTTGTATACATATGTGCTCTTTGCACATTTTAATGTAATTTGTTAGTTTAATGTATTCTGTTTTATGTTACTATAAAAGACTTTTTGTCTTAGTGTATGATTGTCAAAAATAAATATTATTATTATTATTATTATTATTATACATAAAGTGCGTGAAGTTAAATACGTCGCGATCTTAACAGAGAACAGAACTCTGTTAAAGTTCGCGACGTATTTAACTTCACGCACTTATATACATATATGCAATATTTAAAGTTCATTTGCAAATAATAATGTACACATATATGTACATATATAAAAATAATTTAAAACTTAACTAAATTGTAATTTAGAATAAAATATGTACATTCAATACGAAATTAAAATTGGAAAAAACAACGTTATCTAATTAGCATAATTAAACATAAATTAATTAAATTTTAATCGAAATTCATCTTATGTTAAATTGGTAATAAACAAGTTATATAATCTCGATATTTAATGTAAGAATTAAAATTTGTATTGAAGTACATAAATACTAGAACCTATGTAATACAATTTATAAAGATAAAATATTCCGAATTAAACTTAAAATAATACACGTCACAAAAATTATTGCAGACAAATTATAAATAGATTTATTTATTTATTTATTATAATAAATAGATTTATTTATAAATTTTTATTGTATAAATAAAAATTATTTTAACACAATACTGTAAAAAATTGTTAGTTGAATACAAAAGCATAGAACAAAAGAAGCGAGCATGCAGAGAACCTGCCACCCATCCCGATGTACACCCATCACAACAGCAGAAGTGCAACAACACACTAAAACAGTTACGAACATTTACAACAGGGCAACGATTAGCGCCCAACCAACTCGAAGGGGGAAGGGTAGCTGGAACGACTAACCAACTTAACGATTGCATCCAGTGCCGTACCGAAAAATGCAACCGCCATAGAAAGGGAAACACGAAGATTTAATAGCAGCAACAATCAGAAACTGACGAGATGACTTATTGTCAGCAGCCTTGAAACCACTACAACAACATAACCAGAAGATAGTCTCTGAAGAAAAGTAGCCGATCATTAGTAGCACGACGCCATAGTACGGCAACATATTCAGTTACGGCAGCTTTGCATTAATGCCTGCGAGTGAACTGCTTGCCTTTTAAGCGGAAGTCTATTTTTAAGCGGAAGTTACGTCACGCGTATGCGACAGCAAAATCACGACCCAATAGCAGCGAGTAGACAAGCCACTAATGCAGCCAGATGTTCGCCAGTTGAATTTACGGCGACATTTTGAAATTTACGGTTTTATGACGTCTACAACATTACCTCAAGTGGCAGCGATCTAAAAACGCATCACCACTATCTACAAGCAAAGATATTGAAGATGAAGAAGCACGACGTTACAATGATGATTCTGGCAACGTCGCAACCATCAACTATCGTTCAAGCGAACAACAATTGATCCCAATTGCGGGACAACGATACTACCGACAACGAACATGTGCATCTGATCATCAAGCATAGCTCCTACCACGTCAGCTACCCCGCAGCAACATTCCCACCGCACATCGAAAAAAAAAAAACATCGGGAGAATGGGGTGTACATTAACAGCCAAACCATCATCAACAACAACAAGAACATCAACGTCAAGATCAACATCAAAATCATTCTCAACCTACACACAGATGACACCGAAGAATTGCAGTTACCGATTGTATTATTGAATTATTATTGTAAATTATAAATTATAAAATTTAATTGTTATCATTGATAATTAATTGCATTTTAATTATAATAATTATTACATTGGTAAGCCCGAAGCTTTAGTTTACTTTGGTTTAGGCAAGCTTTGGTTTAATTAACTGCTAAAACCAAGTCAGCAACCGGAGCTTGGCAATTGGAATGGATCGTGGAGGCTAGCATTTAGTAGCGAGCTTCCAAACCATGAAAACCATAGAGCTTTGCAATTGGAATGGATTGTGGAAGCTGGCATTTAGTAGCGAGCTTCCAAACCCTAAAATGCATATCGCGTGGCGATTGGAGTGCATTGTGGAAGCTAGCTTTCAATAGCTAGCTTCCAAAACATTAAAACGCTTGGTTTAAAATAACCGACGATCAGAATCCACACGCGGAAGAATTAAATTGAGAACGATATTCTTCGGCGTATTGATTCTGCGAATATTACAATTTGAATATTGTGAAATAATGGAAATTTCGAAGCACGGCATACTGACCCACTTTGGTTCAGTCCACGGGTGTGTCAATCGAGCCAAGGTGGAAAATACAAAACATTCCAACGGGAGTCTTGTAGTAAAATCCAAACGAAGAAGTCGTTGATAGTCGCGTTAAAGTCGCGTGGTAGTAATTATTTAATAAGTGTAAATAAAACTTAGTGTAATTCAACCAGAGTGAATAAGGACCAAAGGTGTCAAAATTTATATGTATTTAGAAGTGTATTAAATAAAGAAGAAACAAAACCCTAAAAGGATCGTTGTCATTGGAGCCCAGAAGAGCGGCCCGAACTTTAGAAGACCTCCCTACAGTAACGTACAACAGGTTCAAGTTGTAGCAAAACTTACAATAATTGTAAAACTACAGGGAGCGTAATTTTTTACGGTAATAACTTCATTACTTAAAAGGGGTGTACGGAAAATAAAGCAGTATTTTAGGAATTTCCTATGCTAAAGCATTTAAAAGGGGGAAGATGGTAGGGAATGTGATAACAGAAATCCGCCCAGCAAAGTCGGGGAACGGGCAAGCTAGTGATAAAATAAAATTAATATTGAACTTTGAATATTTATTGAGTATTGAATTAATGAGCTCTCTTGTAATAGTGATTTCAATAGGTGAACTGAAGGATGAAGCAATGGACAAGATCAACGCAGGGAAAGATATCGATCAGACATATAATACATACATATATCTCAAATTCGCTATACCCGTCTTGCCTCTTTCTGTGACTTGAGCACAAATGGGCACGGGTTGAAAACCCTTAATCTGGTATTAAAATTAAAGCCACTTCTTATTGAAGGGCAGATATGATTGTAGAGTGAGAAACATGATTACTTATCGCAAATTTTATACATTGTGCAGATTTAAATCAGTTATAAAATATCTCACTAAAAAAAAAAAAAAATTATTTAAATAAAAATAATTTTTATATAAAACGTTTTTAAATTAACTAAAATGTTTATGAAATGTTAATTAAATCAACGAAAAACGTGGGGCGCATTATAATAATACATACTATTTCTCCAAAAGGGCCCCGTTTCGTTTTAAATCTTAAAATTATTTTTATAGGTATTAATAATTTACAATCACAAATATTCACGACATCTTTATGGAGTTGCGAATCTGTGCCAGACAAATTATTTTAAACTTTTTAGTTCATTTAAAAACTATAGATAATTTTGTAAACAAACTCAGTTGCTCTCTGCCATCGTCCTACGCAAGCAGATTTCTGTTCTCACCGACAACTGTCGGTAGCGACAATGGTGTTGTGTTTATAATAGAGAGCTGCACAAGATGTCTTGAATTGCTATAGGCACTAAGCCAAAGTATTGCAGTGCAGTGCATTGTCGTGTACAAATGAACGATTTGAGACGAACGATTCAAGGCAACTACCCGAACAAGCCGTGACTGCCTTGCCGTCTACCTGCTTCGAACAAGACATTGTGTTGCTTTGCTTTTCTGTGAAGGCAATGAAAGGCTTGAATTCTAAGCAGAAAAGGCAATAGTGCCTTCAGGAAGGCAACAAGACATTGAAAATAACAATACTGCTGTGATGTCGACAACGATGCGCAATGATATGAACGACACATTCTTTTGCGTGATCGGGCAACATGCGCATTAAAAAAAAAATGTGAATTTAAGCTTTGATTCATGTTTTTACGCTATTTAAATGCAAATTATTATTAAATTATTTAAATTTAATAATTTAAGTTGATGATTTAAATTATTTTTGAAATATTTACACAAATTTTGTATGTAAATTTGTTCGACTTATTTGAACTGCATAATTTGTATACTATAAGTATTGTTTCCAATTAATCAAATAATTTTTTAAGGATTACATTAGTATAAGTATCAAATAAATATATATTTATGAGCATTTTAACAAAAAATCAAATCATTTTTATTTGTTTAGGGTTTTTTTATTTTCAAGTTTTAAAGGAACTACATACACGTGTAAATATAAGTTAAATTTCATATAATACTATTAACTTCGCATAATATACTATCTTTTCCAATGTTTGCATTCACAAACATTATCTGGTTGACAGAGTTCGTATCCTTTCTCAAGTCCACGACCAAAAACGATCATCTCATATCTGTAGATTGTCTTCGTTTGAGTTTAGCACCATTCGTTGCTTTACATTGCCATGCGTTATCAATTGTCTTAGCAATTGTCATGCATTGCTATGCATTGCCTTTTTGTTCAAAAAAGCAACGAATGGCAATGAATACTATTGCCTTTGTTGTGCTTTGTTATCAGCACGCTTACGGCAGTCAATGTCTTGATTCGAAAGCCAAATAAGCAAGCAGTGCAGGGCTTGAAATTTTTGTTGTGTCTTGATGTGCGTTTCAAGACATCTTGTGCAGCTCTCTAGTTTATAACAATGAAGCTGAAGGCAATTTCGAAAATTGGGACCGATAAGACTTAGAAGATAAGTTTGTCATAAGTTTGTACTATATGAAGGGTACAACATAAACTTCGATAAATAAATAAAGATTTTTGAGAACAATAAATACAGTGTTTTCCGAATAATATCTACTATATATGTATTTTACCTTATACAATTATCTGGATCACCTTCACAGTCTGTATTGCATCTGAATCGCTCCCATGACAACCACCCCATTGGTGGAGTTCTAGCCAATCCATTTTCAAGGCAGTTTCCAAAATGAATGATAATAATGTAGACCACTACATAGCATAATTGGGTTAACATGTTATTTGTTGAGATAGAATTCGTATAAATATAACTGTAAACGTAAATATTATAAAAAAATTGTTATATATAATAAACATATTATGTTAATAGGAGTAGAGGGTTCGCCGGGCGAAAAAATTTTCGTTAGTTTGACGAATGTAACGCGGCACAATCTGTGCTTTCAATCGGAGAACAAATACTCTCAATTAATGTTTTTTTAATACATTACTTAGTACACACATAATTTATAATAAAAATTTATAAGACAAGTATGTATAAAATATATTAGAATTACTTATAGAAAACAATTTACTTATTAATATTTTTACGTATTAATATTTTAAGTACAGTGGACCCTCGGTTGACGAACGCCCCGCATAACGAACATTTCGCATAACGAACACTTTTTTTGGGAAAAAAAGTTTCTCTTAACGAACGAAGTTTCGCATAACGACCAACGAAAAAGGGGGAAACCTTAATTGCATGTAAAATTTCTGTCTGTGCTAAGCAACGAAACAGGGGAAACTCGAATACACATTATAGTGCTGTCTGTGTTTAGCTTTTGTTTCATAATTGTGCATTTTGTTTTATTTTTGTGCATAATTGCCTGTGTTCGTAAAATTAACAAGACGTGTTGAAACATACTGTTTGTGCACGGAGTGCAATGAAAGTTTGTGCACGGAGTGCAATGGATGTTTGCGCATTTTTATATTAAACACGGAGTGCAAAATTACTGATGTTCACCTTTGCTTTTATTAATTTACACCAAACTCCAAAATTACAGATTTATTTCGATTGAACTATACACCGGTTGTTTTCTACAAAGTGGAATAGTAATACAATAGCAAAACAATATCAAAAATAATATTCTTAAGAAAGCACCGCTCATCTGCTCGTAATCCAAAAATGCAGTCATAAAAAACGCACAAAAGGGAGCGATCACAACAACAATGCTGCAGTAGCTAAATGATTTCGCTGTGGTTCTTTATTTTGCACTGTGGGCAGAAGAGTGCGCCTTCTCGAGCTAATTTGTTTTGTTTGGTGTTTGCATTTTTGGTTGATATTTTGTTTGGTGCGCAAACATCCCGCCCCCCTATGCCACTAAGGCATACGTTATTGATGAAACTGCCGAGCCTCGTCCATCGGTAGCCTACAAATTTTTGAGACACTTCGTTGGTAGCTTCCCTCTTGGGTGCGCACGGTTACTACCTGAACAAAACCATCTTTGCCAGGAGTGGTAGCGGTGATGCGCCCTAGCAGCAATTGTTGAGGAGGTAAGCGGTCGTCCTTGATGAGAACAAGGTCGTCCGTTTTTAAGTTGTCTTGCTTACGACACCATTTGGGACGTGACTGTAAATGTGATAACCATTCCTTTGACCATCTTGACCAAAAATGTTGACTCATCCTATACATTGATAAATACTGTTGATGTAGTGATTGCTCAGGACCTGCTGGCTCGGGTGGAGCCAGTAGTGCATCGCCTATAAGAAAATGTCCCGGAGTAATGGCGTTTAAATCATCGGGACATGATGAGAGCGGGCACAGTGGTCTTGAATTTAAACATGCTTCAATTCTGACGAGCACGGTGCTTAAATCTTCATACGTTAATGTGTCGAAAATTGTTCCTTTAAGATGTCGCTTAACCGATTTTATGTTGGCCTCCCAAAGTCCACCAAAATTTAGAGAATGAGGTGGATTAAAGTGCCACTGCAAGTGAATTCCTTTCTCTGCTAGCTGAGGGATCACATGCCTTTCCATTGATTCAACAAATTTAGAAGAATTGGTTTTTAGTATTTCGTCTGCACCAATAAAATTTGTCCCGCAGTCACTATAGATATCATGGCATAAACCTCGCCGTCCAATAAACCGATGCAAGGCACACACGAATTGGCCCGTAGTCATTCCCGTAACCGCCTCCAAATGTATAGCCTTGGTTGCTAGACAAATGAAAATAGCGATATAGCCTTTGTATTTTGTGCAGCATCTGTACCGCGCTGCCTTTATCTCTATGGCCCCTGTGTAGTCAATTCCCGTTGATAGAAAGGGACGTTGAGAGGGAGTAACCTGAGCTGTGGGTAAATTTCCCATCAATTGTTGACAAATTTTCGGTCTTACCCGGAAACATCGAACACACCCTCTAAGTTTGGATCTTATGACCTTTGTTGTATTCAAAATCCAAAACCTTTTTCGAATGAATGCGGATGTGAGCTGTATCCCTCCATGAAGAGTGCCACCACTCTGTCAATAACTCTGTCAATAAGAGTGGCATGACTGTGTTCAATAACTAAATTTGTGAAGTGATGAATCTTAGGTAATATCATCGGATGTTTTTCGTCATAGGACAGCAAGGATCGCTGCAAACGACCGCCTACACGTAGAATTTCGGCATTGTCAATGAATGGATTCAAGCTGAGTAATTGACTTTTGGAGTGTACTGTTTCGCCGTTTTTCAGACATCGTATTTCTGTCGCAAAACATTCACCTTGCACCATGCGAACTAGTTTCTGAAGGCTAATGTGGAGCTCTGCTACCGTAATAGGACCGGAGGTGCGTTGTTCCTTCGTAACCATGCAGTTGTATTTAAACCTCAGTAACCAAGCCATTATGCGACGTAAATGCGAAAATGAAGAAAATTGATACAGCAGCTTGGTTTCCTGTTGCTTCACGATGACGTTTACTGCTTGTTCTGCAGCTATTTCATTTAAAAAGGCTCAATCCGAACATGGCCACGAGTCCTTCGTCTTGTTTAGCCTCGGCGGACCATGCCAATATAAGTCACAATGTCTTAATTCCGCTGCAGATAGTCCTCGTGACGAATGATCAGCTGGGTTTTCATTTGTTGAAATGTGATGCCACTGATCGATATTTGAGTCCGCGTGAATAAGGCCAATTCGATTTGCCACAAATACAGGCCAACGGTTGACATCACCTCTAATCCAGCAGAGCACGATTGTAGTATCTGTCCAGTAATATATCGGTATTGGCTTAGTGGGCAGAGAAAGATGTGTCAATACCCAATTGACCAGTTTTACGCTCAGCACAGCTGCACACAATTCGACTCGGGGAATGCAAATTGGTGGTTTTGGTGTTACCTTAGTCTTTGCAGCAATAATATTGGTGCAAAAGCCTTCTCGTCCAATTTGAATACGCAGATAAACAATTGATGCATACGCTTTAGTGGAGCCGTCGCAAAATGCAGGGATTTCAAACTGCTTGGTTGTGGTGGGGGAAAATTGAAGCCACCGAGGAAATTGAATTTTATTTACTGTCGGTAGATCTGTCACGATACGGCACCACTCGTCACAAAGTTCAGGAGATAATTCTGTATCCCAATCTAGATTGATCGTCCAAAGATGTTTCAAAAAAATTTTGGCTGCAACTATGTCTGGATTAATGAGACCTAAAGGATCGAATAACTTTGCAATTGTAGATAGCACCGACCGCTTAGTGATTCGTTTCAATGGTAAGTCGAAATTGAGTTGGTATCGTTGCACGGTTGCCAATACATGCCTAATGTTTTAATCAATTCATCGCTGTTTACCTGAAGAGCAGTTGCACTACTTTGATGTTCGGGAGGGATGCCTCTCAATAACGTTGAATCATTTGCCGCCCACTTGTGTAACTTAAAACCCGCCGTATCCAGTGCGTGTTGGGTCTGATTACGTACATTCATGACATGGTCGATGCAACCGCCGCCCATAAAGATATCGTCAACGTACATCTCGTTCATTAGCACACTACGAACCAGCGGATACTTTTCGGTTTCATTGTTCGCTAACTGATGGATTACGCGGATAGCAGTGTAAGGAGCGGAGGTGGTTCCAAAAGTCACAGTGGTTAGCCGAAACTCTTGAATTTGGCCGAGCTGATTTCGCCAAAGTATTCGTTGGTATTCGGAATCTTCCGGATGCATGTCAATACACCGATACATTTTCTCGACGTCTGCTGTTACAACGAACTCGTGTAGTCGCCAGTTTAATAATATCGCAGCTAAATCACTCTATAGTGTTGGTCCTTTGCAGAGTAAATCGTTAAGAGATTGTCAGCTAGAAGTAGCAGCCGACGCGTCAAACACAACACGGCACGTAGTTGTGAGACTATCGCCTTTAATAACAGCGTGGTGATCCATCCTAGCCTGGTTTGCTGTGCTGCTGGTTCATTGGGACCACCTCTTCGTATACCTGGCATTAGAATTTTGCCCAATACATCTGCTCATAACAACAGATCGATGGTTGACGAACGATAAAATTCCGGATCGGCAAGCTGCAAACCCTGGACATCCGACCAGCTATGATGTTTGAGGTGTTTGGATGGTAGATTTGCGGTAACAGTTTTCACAATGGTAGCAACTACCCTGAGTTCGTATTGATCATCAGTGAGTGACTGTAGAGTAATGCTTGTGACGTGGTTACCATAGGTGCGCTGGCCTTTAGCCAAACTGATTGTTGAAATGCTTGATATGCGGTTTAATTTTAATGACTGTACCGCTCTTTCGCTAATAAGCGCTCCGGTGGAGCCTTGATCGATCAACGCGCGTAAGATGAAGGTCTGCTTCGTAGAAGTGATGACGTTGATCAATGCAGTGGGCAATAAAACTTCTGCCCTGGATGTAAAATTTGAAGCATGATTTACCACTGGCACATCTTGAGATGGTGCGACATGATGAATCATGCTGCTCTTTGTTGATGTTGAGGAACTCGGAGTAAATGATTTCGAATTTGCTGTTAGGTTACTTGAAGATGCCGAGTTGACTGGTTGCGAAGATTGGTCCTGCGGAAAATGAAGTAGAGTATGGTGACGTTTTCCGCATTGTTGACAATTCTTTGAGCTGAGACATGCTGAGACTGTATGTGTTGCGCTCAAACAGTTTATGCACAGCTTTGATCTGTCCACTACAGATTTGCGTTCAAAAGAATCCATAGCAAGAAATGCTGGACATCGCCGTATAATATGTGCTCCTCTACATTCAGGGCACCCTGCTACAAGATTGGTTTGTGAATTCGTCATATGGTTGATTTTATGATCTCGACGTAGAGCCTTACTTGAGGCATTGGAATGAAGCAAGCTGCTTGTCTTCATTGGGTTTAAAGTCTTGATATTATGTTGGAATTCGACGGCTTCAAGTATTCGATACCTTACTTCAAGAAATTCAGCGAATTGATTGAAGGTTGGAATACTGACCTAATTGCCCAATTCTTGCTCCCACAATTGATGTGTTTCACGCGGCAATTTTGCGATCAAAAAATGAACTACGATCTCACTGCATTGGTCGATGTGAACCTTTAAATTTTGTAAGGCATTGATGCACGACCGAGACGTGTCCAATAAGTGCTTAATGGAAGAAGCGTTTTCCTTTTGAATACTGGATTGTGAAGATAGCAGATTCATGTAATGAGTAAATAATACACGGCTGTTGTTGTATCTTGTTACTAGAATTTTCCATGCTTCCTGGTACTTGTCAGATGTGAGTGGTATATCTCGAATGTCACTGTCGAAATGGTCAGGCAGTGATTGCTTCAGATAATGAAACTTTTCAATATCTGCTAGTGACGAATTTGTGTGAACTAATCGCAAGAAAGAATCATAAAACGATGGCCAATCCGTATATTTGCCAGAAAACGATGGTATTATTAATTTGGGTAATCTTGCGTGTTTCTATTTGCTAGTTTTGGCGCTGGTTCAGTAGTGGTTAAACTACTTCTTGTGTTTACTGTTTCCGGAGGAAATTTGGCCTGATAGGCTTCTGTAATTATGGACACCGCGTGAAGAGACTCCTCCTCAAACTTATCTGAAATGTCTTCAGAAAAATACGTCTTCGATGTAGGAGGAGGATCTAGAACCAAGCGTCTATGGTTTTCGTGGAAAGCCACGTTTAACTCTTGCAATCTTGTCAGCCGTATCTCAAAGTAAGTTTTGGTACGACGGTCTGTGGAATCCTTCTTATAGTTTCTTACCATATTCTGAACACGCTTGAGAATATCGCCTTGCAGTTTCACAAGATCTTCAGCAATTCCTTCTGGCGAAATGTCTTGTGACTCGTCAACCGTTAGTGAGTTCAATCCTCACAGGAGGCACCAAATGTTTCTGCACGGAGTGCAATGAAAGTTTGTGCACGGAGTGCAATGAATGTTTGTGCACGGAGTGCAATGAATGTTTTAAATGATGAGAGTTTTTTAATATTAAACACGGAGTGCAAAATTACTGATGTTCACCTTTGGTTTTATTAATTTACACTAAACTCCAAAATTACAGATTTATTTCGATTGAACTATACACCGGTTGTTTTCCACAAAGTGGAATAGTAATACAATAACAAAACAATGTCAAAAATAATATTCTTAAGAAAGCACCGCTCATCTGCTCGTAATCCAAAAATGCAGTCATAAAAAACGCACAAAAGGGAGCGATCGCAACAACAATGCTGCAGTAGCTGAATGAATGATTTCGCTGTGGTTCTTTATTTTGCACTGTGGGCAGAAGAGTGCGCCTTCTCGAGCTAATTTGTTTTGTTTGGTGTTTGCATTTTTGGTTGATATTTTGTTTGGTGCACAAACACATACAAATGTTCTATTTTTAATTTTGTTTTTATAAAAATTGCAAATTTTATACGTTTCATTTAACTTTCTTTCAATAAAAGCTGAACTTTAAATATATTGGTGTATTTTTTCAGTTCTTTTGATGCATTTTATGTTACATTCTTTCAATAAAAGTTCAAATTGAAACATATTAGAGTGTATTTTTTTCGACCTGGAACGCATATTAATTTTACATTGATTTATATGGGAATAATGGTTTTGCTTAACGAACGTTTCGCATAACGGACAAGATGCTGGAACCAATTGTATACGTTAACCGAGGGTCCACTGTATTTACTTCTACAACTTTCCCTCACACCCCACACTCTGCAAAATTAATTTTTAATCATCGTTTACCAAATCCGACAAAAACATATTCATACGAAACACAAACAAAACTTCATTTTCAAGCAATTGCCTCTGCCGCGAAGCAAATCACCCAAACACCAACAAAATCCATGATGTTCATCTCTGTTCCGCTGCTTTTTTCGATCTCTGCGTCGAAATTATTTTCATCTTCAAAGATCGATTCTTTGCCTGCGCAGCCTTTTTTTCATCAGCGAAGATCGTTATGGTACGAAAGCCGAAGTTTTCTCATCTTCTGCGATCGCTATTCTTCAACAAACGTAGCTAAGAAATTTTTTCATCCCAAGTGATACTTGTTGGAAGAACGAAATTATTTTGAACGTGAGCGATATGTATTTTTTGCGATCTTGTTGTTTACAATTTGCGATCTACTAATATTAGTTTCAGGTCAAATTGTATTCTCCAACTTCAATGCCAAATTGGCTCCAAAATTCTTAAAAGCAAGAATAATTAAAGGAATTGGTGCATGCTATTTCGTATCAGAAGATTTAGATGGTCGCCTGGTAGGTATTTTCCATGCGAAGGATATTCAGAGATACGCATCTCCCCGCGTTTAACAATGAAATTTATTTTTTATTAAATTTTTTTTCTTGGATTTTTTTTTTTCACCGGTATTCAGTTTATTTTTCAATTAAATCAATTTCTAAATCAACTGATTTGTAATGGGTTAAAACATAACAATTTATATAAATTTTTTTTTTTTGTTGACAATTTGTTTTTTCCTAGAGGGTCATTCACAAAAAGTAAAGAGTACTGGTCAAGAATATAAAAAATAGGAATACAGTGTGAGCACGCATTTCCGTAGCAAATACGTTCACATTGTTATGAAAAATGTTTTGTTATATTCTCTTTGTTTTTATATGTCTAGAATGTAATAAGGGACAAGTAGTTAACCTCTATTACAATACCTAATTATAATTTTGAACATAGCCTATTTATTTAAGTGGTGGTGGCTGTATAGCAAGGTGGAGTAAAAGAAATAGCAATAAGACAAAATGTGTACACTTATACATAACTACCGTTATTAGACGGTCAGACTAGTGTAAGATCCTCGTGAGATAAGGTGGCTCTCTCGTCTCTAGCCGATAAGTGGTGGTCCGTCAGATCGTCATGTTGTTATCGCAAGGTATGCCTGGGTCTTATCTCTCTATCCCGCTCTCACTGCTGAGGTTGCAACATGGTGGTCCGTCGGATCGCTCATGTTGAGGATCATGAGGTCGGATCAGATCGTCATGTTGTTCTCGAGGGGCGTGTCTGTGTCTTTTCCCTCCGCTCTGCCCTAGTCGCTGTGTTGAAGCCTTTCCACCTGGGAACCCCTGGTCACTGTCACAACCCGAACGTAATCGAAGTTGTATCTCTGTGCAAGCAGGATCGAGAAAGGGACAATAAGTTCATGCTTCGCGGGAAACCCAATAGTGAACACGAACTTGTTAGACATACCAAGCACCACGCACGATCGTTAGCGCTGACGAATTGAAAAGTACAGGCACGGTCCGACTCCTGAAATTGTCACCTTTTTACACCTCCGTTTTCGAGGAGGTTGGAAAGGTTGGAGGTTTTCGATTTCTGGGGTGGAAAAATTTGGACAGGCTATCGCCACATACTTTAAGGTCAGCTTTCCTCAACACTAATCTATCCTTCTTTCTTTCAGCTTTAACTTATTATTTACTCCTATTTCTTATACATTTAATATTAATAAAACATATACCATAACTTTCACTTTCACTTCTGTTTACTTAAATCCAAATTAATTTTAGTTTTTTCTTTCCTTCTTTTATTTTTTTTTTAATGTTATATGAATTATATTGTATATTTGTTATTTTTAATATTGTTTTGTAAATGTAAATGTATTTCCTAAATTATATATATACGGTCATTTATTGGTATTTGTTTATTATTTTTAACACATTTGTACTATATTTCTTATAGTGCACCAAAATTTTCTAAAATAAATTAAAATTGAAATTTTCATCGCCACAACAACGCCAGTTTTTTTATACACCACAGTTTTCTTGGTGCACTTAAGGACCCTTGTTAGCCCTATATCTAAGTAGAGGATAACAATTAGATTAGATTTCTCGCATCAACATGTGAGACGAAACAGCCGTCGAACAAAGGTACTACCCGAAGAATTCGGCCAAGCAGACCATTATAAACGGAAAAATTTATGACCTCCTGAAGCTTAAGTGCATCGAGCCGTCGAAGAGTGCCTTCAGTTCGCCAAGAAGAAGACCGGTGATTGGAGGCTGTGCATAGACTATCGTCAGGTGAATGCCAAGTCCATACCCGATGCGTATCCGTTACCTCGAATAAACTACATCCTACGATGTGGTACGATAGACCTGAATAATGGATATTGGCAAGTTCCCGTAGAACCAAAGAGTCGAAAATATACCGCGTTCACTGTTCCCGGTAGAGGTCTACACCACTGGAGCGTCATGCCCTTCGGGTTACACTCGGCGCCGGCCACCTTCCGGAGGCTCCTAGATCAAGTTATCGGGCCCGAGAGCCAAACGCTTTTGCTTACCTCGATGACATCGTGGTGGTCAGCAAGTCCAAGGAAGAACACATGCAGCACCTAGGCAACGTTTTCAGCCGTCTTTGACAACTTGACCTATGGATCAACAAGGACAAATGTCACGTCTTCAAAAAGGAGATGAGAATAAAAAAAGCCTCGGAATAAGGACAGATCCTGATAAGGTCGGAGCCATCAAAGAGTTGAAACTATCCACGAACATCAAAGAGATTCGAAGGTGTCTAGGCACGACGTCCTGGTACAGGAGGTCTGTACCCGAATTCGCGAAGATTGCTTTCCCATTGACAAGCATGCTGAAGAAAGGTAAGCGTTGGCAGTGGGGCCATGGGGCCAGTTGCTGGCGTTCGAGGAAATAAGGAAGAAACTAACTGAAGCACCGGTATTAGCCTGGTCGAATTTCTCCAGGCAATTCATGCTACAAACAGCGCAAGCGACATCGGCTCGGAGCAGTTTGACGAAAATGTGGCCATACTTGGAGGGGTATCACTTCAACGTCATCACCGATCATCTGGCGCTCAAGTGGCTGAACAGCATCGATAATCCTTCCGGAAGAATCGCACGCTGGGCATTGGAACTGCAACAGTACTCGTACGAGGCGCAGTATCGCAAGGGGAAGTACAACGTTGTTGAAGACACCCTGTCGCGCCAACCTAGAGACGCCGATGAAGTCAACATGCGGCTGAACATCGTGAGAACCACCTGTGGCTGTCTGGAGTCACAAACAGCAAAGGTCATCAAAGAGCCAGAGCAATATCCCAATTATGCTATCGAGAATGGCGTCCTCTATCGCCACATCCCTCTCGGGGTTGGTAACGATGACGAAGAGCTATGGGAGCTGTGCGTAGGCGTGCTAATGGCGTGCAGTTTACTAGTCGACAGTTCAAAGGATATCTAAGAGACATCGGAATACGCCAGCAATTTACAGCACCGTACCACCCATGAAAATCCTACCGAGCGCGCGAACCGGACCATCAAGACGATCATCGCCCAAAATACGGGTAAAGATCGACGAGATTGTGACGAAAACATCCCCGAAATAGCCCTTGCCATCAACAGTAGCATCTCGAATACTACCCGCTACTCGCCTGCATTCTTTGTTCAGGGACGCGAGCCTCCCTTACACCCTCTATGATGAAGCCACTCTGGTACCGGTAAAGAACCTACAGAGCCTGTACAGAAGGCAACCCGGTTACAACAAATTTTCAAAACCGCACGACGAAACATGGCTTCGAACGAGCAGGCAAGACACTATAACCTCAGACGGAGAGCCTGGAGACCAAAAATTGGAGATATGTTATTGGTACGATCGCACCACTTGTCAAAGGCTTCGGAAAACTTTGCTGCCAAGCTGGCGCCAAAATATGACGGTCCATTCCAATTCGTTAATTTCACATCGTCAGTAATCACCACCGTAAGGATCAACTCCAAAAAGATAAAGACGGCTCATATCGGTGAACTCAAGGCCTATAGTTATCCGAGTGACGCCCGGCCAAGGGAAAGTGAGGAAGACCGGACCGAGACATCGCACTGCACCACTCTCGCATAAAACTAGAGAACACCACAGGGAGAGAGCCTCGGTGGCGATCCAATGCAGTACAGAACAGCACACAGAACAGTGACGCGCAAATCTTATGAAAGCGCACGGGTCCGGCGGCAGTTACGGGAGATCGACATATTCAAGAAGGTATTCCTGGTCATGCCGGTAAACATCGACAAAGACTGGTTCTCTGTGGTCATAGCGCAAGCCGTCGTAGAGGGCGAGGTTCCCGGAAAATGCCGGATCATCGTACTCGAAACCCTAGGGCCAAACCCAGGATGAAACCACGGGGTCGAAAAAGACGTCAGATAAACAGATAAAGGTTGAATTTAAACAATTTACTAAGGGAGAAAATAGATAACGCCATTGAACAAGTCCTACAAAATCTTCAATCACTTGTTGCAGATAGCACTAAACATATGTATAAGGGATGAATTTAAAGAAGAAGACAATATATTAAGTGATAAAATACTTAAAGTCGTGAAAGTAATCTAGGGAAAACTCCAAAACAATTTCGTAAATGAAGAACTAAAGAAACAAAATTCCATTACTGAAATAGAAGAGAAAATGATCTAGTTGAGCTGAAAATCGCTACGCCAAAACGCTAAAGTAAAACTAGGCCTTCGCTTTTCACCGAAGAACCGAATCCCAAAATATTTTTGGGGGAGTGGCTTCCGTATAGAAGATATGGGCGTTTGAAGTGCGGGAATTCAGAATCTTTGGCGAGCGATAAGTCGCAAACTATTAGCCCTACAGAGAAGAAATATATACCGATTGAAAGGAAGTATTTGCACCTATGTTTTAGTAATATATATTTTTTTCGATATTCTCAATTGTTTAGGGGATATTTTAGTTTTAAGAAAAACATGGTGGAGGTGCCTAAACCTTCCCTCTACCTCTTATATGACAATTTAGGTATATAGAGAAATCAATAATCTTAAAGCCCATTTTCTCTTTTCAAGGATATATAATACGTTGGAGTTGCTCTAACAACATAGTTGCTGAGAACAACATTGCTGCTCAGTTCTCAGCAAGCCTTCGAAGTGCGATGTCTGAACTAATCTGCGCTAAGTGTTCTAATAATTATTCTAAATCTATCACTGTCTATTGCAATTTATGCAAAAAGTCGTTTCACGCGAATTGTCATGGCATTACTTCAGATGCTTATAATTTGTACAAGGATTTTAAAAACAGTGTTTAATTGCGACAAGGTTCTATTCATTTCCACAAATTTAATTTCGGATTTCTCTACTCTTTCAAAAGAAGTAAATAGAATTAACGGCTTATTTGCGAAATTTGCAAAGAGACTTGATATACATAAATCGTCTCTCACTGATGTGAGCGATACTGCTGCTGCTGCCAAGTCGAAGAACGGTTCTTCAAGCTCTCACGTTTGTGTGCCACGTATGCCTGCTGAGCAACTCTCTGCCGAATCAAGTTCGCTCTCATCGTTGGCAGTTGTCGAATGTGATGACCCAGTAGGAACTGCTGAATGTATTGATATAATACCTGTTACTGGTTCTCCTGCGGCGTTGGCATCTTCGCGTTGTACTGTTGTGGAGATAAGTGATGGAGAAGCTAATTCTGCGGTTCCATTATGCAGTGACTGGATAACAATACGGAAAAAATCTAAAAAATCAGCCAAAAAATTTGAAAATCATTCGGATTTAGTGGTTGGCCAAAATGATGCTGTGGACTTGGAAGTTGTGGAAAGAAAAAAATGGATACATATTTCCTACTTCAAACCTTCAGTATCAGCTGATGACTTGATCAAATATATTGAGAAGCATGCTAAAATAAACAAAAGTCACATTTCTTGCTTTCAACTTGTGAAGAAGGACGTGAATCTTAATGACCTGAAGAAGGTTAGTTTTAAAGTTGGAGTTACACCATCACTACTTGATCAGCTTTTGGACCCGTCAGTTTGGCAAGCTGGAGTGCGATTGAAGCCCTTTCGTTTTTTTCGGAGAGAAGTGACCACCCAGCTCACCACTTAACAGATGAGCCTTGCATTGCGTCTAGTACTTCATCTCAGTCTGCTCGAATTTATTTTCATAACGTGGGTGGGCTTCGTACGAAGACCTGCCAGTTTTATAAGGCATCCTGTTCGCATGACTATGAGATTGTGGCGGTAGTCGAAACATGGTTGACGCCCCACTTTTCATCCGATGAACTATTTGACTCACATTACGAAGTTTATCGCAAGGATCGTGTATTGAGCCCTAATGTTTCGAGAGGACGCGGTCTCTTGCTTGCTGTCTCAGCGGAGTTTGTAAGCAGATACGTACAACTTCCCCGATGTGACGACTCTATTGAGCAGATTTGCGTGGCAGTATCTCTTGGAAATAATCCTTTACTTAGCAAAAATGAATTAATTATTATTTTAAGTTATATCCCTCCAGCTAGTAGCCTAGATCTATACAATGACCATATTTTTAATATTGGGTCTATTGTCGGTTCATTGAGTAACCATCAAACGCCTATTGTGCTTGGTGACTTCAATCTTGGCTCCGTAATTGGAATTTCTGTTCAGACGAAAATTCTTTACTGCCATTTAATGTGAAAAGTTACACTGAATCGGTTTCTTGTGACTCGCTTTATTTGTTCAATTTGTTTCAGATCAATAATGTGATGAATGATATATCCAGAATTGTAGACTTAGTTTTCATTATAAATGAGTATAAGGGCCAGATTTTCAATGAACGATCGACGTGATTCTCCGTGACTCTGCTTTGTTATTTTCTCGTTGTCGATATCTCTACTATGTGTTTGTTGTTTTTTTCGTAATAATAACAAAGCAAAGTCACGGAGAATCACGTCGATCGTTCATTGAAAATCTGGCCCTAAGTACAAATTATCGAGTTGCGATCTGCCATTGGCCAATAATTCTGTTCATCATAAAGCGTTAGTAATTAATTTTGAATTCATCACATTTGCTAATATATGTGAAGATGAAAATTCTTACTACTATGATTTTAAAAATGCAAACTTTGAATCTTTCAATGAATTTTTCTGTTCGATCAATTGCAGGATAGTTCTCCATTCAAGGGATTTGTTTGGCATGTATTCAGCATTTAAGTGCGTGGTAAATGAAGGTATTCATTTATATGTGCCGCTTATTGTCAGAAGACGACGCTACAAACATCCTTGGTATAATCGAAGACTTATTAACTTAAGAAACCTGAGAAATAAAGCTCATCTAATGTCCAATCCAATCCAAATCCAATAAGTCTGTTGCCAAGAACGATTTTTTTTTTTGCGTAGGCGAGAATTCAAATTTCTGTCTAACTTTCTTTATAAAAAATATCTTTGCTATATTGAAAGTAGTATTAAATCCAATCCAAGATCTTTCTGGATATTTTTAAATTCTAAAAGAAAATCAGGTGGTTTTCCTAAATCTATGGAAATGCTTGGTAGCTCTGCAGAGAACCCTCAGGATATTTGTAACCTTTTTGCAACCCACTTTGGCTCGGTGTATAATAGGAGAGACAATCTGCGTGAAGAATTCTTGTTCTCACGGTTACCTCAATTTATTGGCATTGGCTCTTTGTGCATAACTGACGAGGAAGTACTACAATCGATGAGAGAGGTCGACTGTAAGAAAGGTGCGGGCTTCGATCTGCTACCACCGATTTTTCTGAAAAATTGTGCTTCCTCATTACACTCTGCTTTATGTACTATATTTAATAAATCCCTTTTTCTGGGTGAGTTTCCCGATGAGTGGAAATTTGTCTTTATTTCACCAATATTTAAATCGAGACCAAAACATCTAATTACAAATTATAGGCCTATTGTTAAACTTTCGGTTATACCTAAGTTGTTTGGCAAAATTGTCAGTAAGCTACTATTTACATTAACAAAAAATGTTATCTCCAATCAACAGCACGGTTTCTTTGCTGGAAGATCTACGTCCACGAATCTTGCTATTTTTTCTAATTTTTGTGTTAATGCTATAGAAAATGGATCACAAGTCGATGTCCTGTACACTGACTTTTCAAAAACTTTTGACAGCATACAGAACTATTTATTAATATGTAAATTTGAGAATATAGGGTTTCACTCCACAATTTTGAAATGGCTTAAATCCTACTTAACCAATAGAATTTTATATGTTAAAATCGGGGGATACTACTCTGAACCTATTGCGGCAAAGTCGGGTGTCCCACAGGGAAGCCACTTGGGTCCCTTGCTTTTTAATCTGTTTATAAATGACTTGCCGAATGCTTTTTCTTTCTGCAGAAGTCTTTTGTATGCTGACGACCTAACAATTTTTCTGTCAGTTAAGACTATTAAGGATTGCATAGATTTGCAAAAAGACATCAACTCACTTATTAATTGGTGCGAATGTAACCATCTTAATCTAAATTTTGACAAATGCAAAGTCTTAACTTTCTCCCGGCGTAAACACCCGATTAAATTTGACTACACCCACGATTCTAGTCTAACCTTTCAGAGAGTCTGCCAATGTAAAGACCTAGGTATATATTTTGATGAGAACTTTTCTCTTAGTACCCATATGGATTATATGATTTCTAAAGCCAACTCACTTTTAGGTTTCGTGAAGCGTAATTCAAGGGATTTCAGGGATCATTTTACGTGTAAAACACTATTTGTTAGTTTAGTGAGATCCATCTTAGAATACGCCAGCGTTATATGGGATCCTTATTACTTGAATTCAATTGCTCGAATCAAGGGCATTCAGAAGCGTTTTTCAAGGTTTTCTCTACGGCATCTCTACGATTGGGAAAACATGCCCAATTATGAGGACAGATGTCGCCTGCTGAATCTTCAGAATCTCTCTATGAGGCGTAAGCTAATCAATATTTTATTTGTCAAAGACATAATCGATTGTAATATTAACTGTTCAGAATTACTGGCTATTATTCCATTCCGTGTTCCTGCTCGCCAACTTAGAGATCCATTATTATTCCATACTGAAAGTCATAGAACCAATTATGGGTGCAATGAACCCATTTCCAGGTGTTTAACGCACTGTAATAGCGTTGCTAGCCTTATTGATTTTGGTACGGTAAGGTATAGATTCAGCTGGAGAAAATTTTATATAGTACCTAAATTGTATATCATGTTTGAATGTAATCTATAAGGGCTTGCCCGGTAGATTGGAAATAATAAATTTGAAAATTTGAATTTGAATTTGAACATTTCCGCCCACACTGACTGACATATACAAAATTTGGGTTTTACAAACCCCAAAATATCCGTTTTTTAGCATTAATCCTCGTTTGGAATACTGAGAGTTATAATCAAAAAGCGCGGCCGTAGGCCGAAGACCGCACACTCACCCTAAAATTGGCCACAAAGCACTATTCTGTTGCGTAGCCGGTGTTTGGCTATATAATCCGCTTAGCCCGGAAGACAGGACAGATCACGAGACGGACGGAGACGATAACGACGAGGACTACGAAATTGTACCATATGAATAAATTCCTACTTAATAAATAATAATTAATAAAAAAAAAACACATTAGAAATACACATAAAAAACTGTTTTTAAATAATCATCCCTTCTGCAATTGACCAACTGTAACGGTAAGTATGACATATTATATATCGCAGAAAAGAGAAAATTATGGCCTTTATAAATAGTGATTTTAATATATACCTTAATTGTCATATAAGAGGTTTTATAATGGCACCTCCACCACTTTTTTCTTAAAACTCAAATATCTTCCAAACCGTAATCTTGGCGGTAAAATGGTGTACTAGGGAAATAAGGGGCGACGCAATACCATTAATATACCTTACCTAATTTCGGAATAATAAACCTTTAAAAAGGTGACCTTTCACGACCTTCAAACGCCGATAACACCCAACCTAATGCCTCTTGGTAAGTTGCAGATCAGTGTCTTGATCATTTTTTGCTAGTAAGAATGGACCTGGTTTCAAAAAATGTGTAAAAATCAGTAATAAATATGTATATAAAACACTCGCAGACAAGTCTAAGCAGCTTTATGAGCACACACTGAATAACGCCCGTAAACAAGAAGAAATAGAAAAGACATCGAAAAAAACATTTCGATTTCGACATTTCGACACTTTTTTCCGTTATAGCTAAACTTTTTAGGCCGTAAATCGAAAACGTGCCTTAATTGAAGAGGGCCGTTATAGCGAAATGCAGTATAAAGAGCGGCTGTATAGCGAAGTATGGGTATATTTTCATCAATTGTAGATAGTGCAATGAAGCCTGAAGGAATGCTGGATGGGTAATTTACTGGGGTATAGGTAGCCGACGAATAAGAAGACATAAAGAAGTTTAGGGTTACTAGGTGGGGTGAAAAGTAACCTCCTTGACCGCCAGAATGCGCTGCTACTGCATAAAAGGTTATGGTGCCTTGAATTCCTTTCATATTTAGGCAGACATGCCAAATTTCAGTGCGAAAAGTAATTTTCTGGAAGGTCTGCAAAATACTCCTGCGTGGAGTCGATGATTTCCTCGCGTTAGCTGAACTTTTTATTGATGAACCACCTTTTGAGGTTTGGGAAGAGATCCGAGGGAGCCAAATCGGGCGAATACGGTGGATGCGACAGCAATTGGAGCCGTAAGTCATTGGTTTTAGCTGTGGTTGCGATGCTCTTGGCCGGCGCATTGTCTTGCAAAAACAAAATTTTTTTTCGCTTCATGTGAGGCCGTTTTGCAGCCGTTTTGTGGTATCTGCTAGCTCGCGCACCTTCACTTTCCGGTCAGCCAACACCATTTCATGTATTTTTTTGACATTGTCCTCTGTAACCGCATCGGAGGGCCTGCCGTTGCGGACTTCATCGGTAGTGGAGTTGCGGCCACCACGAAACTCTCGAAACCAATATTTGACGGTGTAATCTGACGGAGCATTAGCCCCATAATATTTATACAACTTTTCTTTAGTTTCTTTCGCCGTTTTGCCTCTCAAACAATAATGGTTTATGACAGAACGAAAATCGTTTGCCAAACACGTTAAAAACAATCAGCTGTCAAAACAAAACTAAATACAGTATCGCACTGAAATTTGGCATGTCTGCCTAAATATGAACAGACTTCAAGGCACCATAACCTTTTTTGCAGTAGCAGCGCATTCTGGCGGCGAAACATGTTGTTTACACGGACGTCGTATATCGTCCTTATCGCAAGCGTCTTAAAAAGGTTCACGACGAAATAACACAAGTTGCGGCCACCACGAAACTCTCGAAACCAATATTTGACGGTGTAATCTGACGGAGCATTAACCCCATAATATTTATACAACTTTTCTTTAGTTTCCTTCGCCGTTTTGCCTCTCAAACAATAATGGTTTATGAGAGAACGAAAATCGTTTGCCAAACACGTTAAAAACAATCAGCTGTCAAAACAAAACTAAATACAGTATCGCACTGAAATTTGGCAACGGACTTCAAGGCACCATAACCTTTTTTGCAGTAGCAGCGCATTCTGGCGGTCAAGGAGGTTACTTTTCACCCCACCTAGTAAAGTAATGTAATACAAAATGCATGTATACTGATGAAATATCTTTTATCAGTACTTCAAAACATACACAGCACCAATCACTAATTTATGGTCGTAAGACACTTAAGAGAGTTCCCACAGAGAAAATGTATATTCGGTCCCGAAATCGCAAGCGTCTTAAAAAGGTTCACGACGAAATAACACAAGTGGTTGAAATACGAAAGTGCGTGAAGTTAAATTCGTAAATCCGACGCGAATTTAGCAAAGACACAAACCAAAATACGAATTTAAATTCGTGCGTAATTAGCAGTGCCAAGGTAAGGTGTCATTCAGATTTACTTATTCGTTTAGTAAAACATATAATCTGAAAACGGTTTGTATATTGTTGGAAAGGTCAATATATCAGCTACCTTATCCTGAAAAATTCATCCGTGCACAGGCAAGGATGTGGCGTCAGCGGCCAATGTTACCCAGTGTACCTCCAGAAGCACTTCTCATACACATTTTGTTCAACAAAAAACATAACTTGGACAAACGTTGTATACAGTTCGAAAGGTCACTATATCAGGTACTTATTCCTGAAAAGTCTAGTCGTGCACAGACAAAGATGTGGCGTCAGTGGCCAGTGTTTGGTTACCCAGTGCACCTTCTCATACACTTCGACAAACACTTTGTTCGCCAACACTGGCCACTGACGCCACATCTTTGCCTGTGCACGGCTAGACTTTTCAGGAATAAGTCGCTGATGTAGTGACCTTTCGAACTGTATACAACGTTTGTCCAAGTTATGTTTTTTGTTGAACAAAATGTGTATGAGAAGTGCTTCTGGAGGTACACTGGATAACATTGGCCACTGACGCCACATCCTTGCCTGTGCACGGATGAGTTTTTCAGGATAAGGTAGCTGATATATTGACCTTTCCAACAATATAGAAACCGTTTTCAGATTATATGTTTTACTAAACGAATAAGTAAATCTGAATGACATCTTACCTTGGCACTGCTAATTATGCACGAATTTAAATTCTTATTTTGGTTTGTGTCTTTGCTAAATTCGCGTCGGATTTACGAATTTAACTTCACGCACTTGAAATACGATAAGAGTCAGATATTGTTGCTGTGTATTCTAGCTTGTAAGATAAAACCTAGGACTAAGTATGCGTGGGAACGCTTGTGTATCCTAGCCTGCATGCAAACAAGGACGGATTGTGACATCCTTTACATATGATAAGAGTAGCATAAGTGTACATATATAGAATAGAAATAGACTAAGTATATAGAAAAGTATTAGTATAAATAAAGGAAAGAAGAGTAACCCTCTTCAGTATCAAAAAAGAACTCCACGCGCACAGATCTTTTCATTAACATATACTATACATACGGTATTTCCAGTGAAACTAAAATTGAAGCGAAAAATGAAAGTAACGCTTTTGACTTCACATTCCTTTACATTATTAATACAAAAAGTAAGTATAACATATTATAAATCGTTTGAAAAGAGTATAAGAACAGGCTTTCCATAAATGTACTTTTTTAATATATATGTACCTTAATGTGTCCGTTTGGCAGAAAAAAATTAGTGTTTCAAGGTCAAATTGTCATATTTTTCCAAAACTCTCTATAACTCCTTAACTGCCTGTTATTCACAAAAAAATATATCACGTAAATTAAAGGTATTCAAAATACCTTTCAAACAGTACCTTGTTTGTTCCGCTAGCTCCATTGGTCCAGGAGATAAGTTACCTTCACACATATTTGACCTTCAAGCGGTCATAACTACAAGATTACTGACCAGCACTCGAAAAAACATGGCCACTTCGGTTATTACAGCCCGGGCTTTTCTTGTTTCTACTCATTGAGTTTAATAACTTCATCTGTAATTCTCTTCTGATTGTCATTGTTTTATTTTTCTATTATACAATCTCTTTTGTTTTGTACTTTTTCGAATGATCCGCTTGAGGAACATTGCGGGTGATGAGGAGGTACAAAGCATTTTGACATTTTTTTTACAATCATAAACCAGGTGCATCTGTTTATGAAACTTCGATTTTTTTTTCAATTTAGAATTTTTCGCTTTTCAAAAGTTATTTTGCTTTTCGTAAATGCATCCTGGCATAATTTTCTGCTTACAATTTTAGGTTAGCTTTATGTAGAATGGATAAATAAATTTAGTAAATGACTATGAGCTCCTTAGATTTCGTTTTAAAGTTAAGATCTACATATATAAAGAGGACGTCATCATACTTTCAGAGCTTTTTGTTTAGTTATTTAGCAAGTAGTTAAGTAAATTTTAGTTTATCAGATATTAAGTAAGTTGTATCATATATTTCTCCATAGCTTCTTTAAAGATTCTGCAATTTAGTTAGCAAAATTATCATCAATGTAATTAATAAAGATACATTAAAGCACATATCCAAGTAATTCTGTTAAACCATAGAGCCAAACCATTTTGAAACTTTTCGCTCAGCACTCAGAAAAATGAATGCTTGCACATAATACATACAATAAAAAAATTATATAATATAATATAAACATATCTGTGGCCAAAAGCCATAACAGCCTAAGTCGGCTTACTTACTTTTCAGTCGAATTATTCAACGTTTCGATTACTTTCTACAAATCAATAACTATTTATTTTATTGTATTTTCTTTGCAGAATTTACCGCATTTTACACTTTGTTTTATTGACGTAAGAATAATTACACTTAATATTTTTATTTAGGTCTAATAAACAAAAGCAACTCTTCGGACCTTATGTATAACTCAAATTTATAAATTAGGACAATTTAGGTTGAATTAGGCTTGAGTTAGGCTGACAATAATGGCAAGCCAACTTAGGGATGTGATATAAATTTTACCGAAATCGAGTATGGATATTAAGAAATTTAAGATTGCACAAAGCAAATGCAATACCTTAATTTAGGGCGTTATTCTATACCGAAAATTCAATATGTGAATGATTAATATAAAGTTAGGAAAGTAATTTTGAAATATTCTAAAACATATTTTAAGTAAATTTACAGCCTTATCTCGTATTTTTAAACGCAAACGCAAACTCAAACGCGACTCAAACGCGACTCAAACGCAATGCGTTTCAAATGGTATGATCAAACTTTTTCGAGTAGACTGCGTTTCAGTTTTGAGGTGAAACACAAAGATAAACAAACTTTACGTAGTCTTGCAGACTTCCCCTGCTTGCAGAGCACAAAGAGTTACCATGCATGAAGCATTTTTACAAGTATTTTCAGGAATCCCAATGAATTAGTGCTATCATTGATGTATGGCAACAATTTGTACAACAAAAGCAAATCTGATAAGCCGCACACAATGTTTACATATTGATATTGTGTTTATTATCGTGTGCTCTTTATGCGAGAGTGAATATAGCAGCAATATTCCTCGTGCGATTACCAGAGCGCAGCGTCATAGCGTGGATTAAATACGGGTATACTCAGAAGAGGGACAAATCGGATATTTTACATATGTCGGAGCATCAGTAACTCTAATATTATTTGTTACTTATGTATGTGCATTATTTTATTTTATATAATGAACAGGTTTATGAGGAACTACGCATGAAAAAGGAAGTTTTTCTGAACCTTTTGGAGAAGGTAGCGCCATGCATAAAAAAAATTGTATGAGCCACTGTTCAGAATCACACCAAACGCGAGCATTTTGCGATCGTCTGGTTTGAGAGACTTTTTCCACGAAATAGCTCATCCATCATGCCACAAAAACGTAGTGAAGTCTGCAAAACATGTAAATTACCAACAAAGCTGCGTTTGGGTTTGGTTCCGCGTTTCGAGTGCGTTTGAGAGATTTACAAATTTTTCTCTCTCAATTCATCGAAAAATACGAAAAGCACAAAACAAAACGCGAAATAAACGCAACGCGAAAAGATACACGATAAGGCTGTAATTGTCTATAGAGTTGCCGAGTATGTCAATATGAGTCTTATAATAGCTGTGAATGTTATAGTGAAGTGGTCTCCGGTCGAGCTGAAGTTCGTCGGATGTCCACAGTCGTCACAAACATTTGTTTGTGTCAGTAGACCGATAAGTAAGAATACAAGGCGGGTTTGGGTTATTATTTTCTTTATTCTTTATTTTCTTTATTTAATAATAATATATAGTTAAATAATATTTAAACAATATATAGTTAAAATAAGACTTCATCACAATTCTTAATGATGTGCTTAGAGTTGTACACTCGGCTACTTCTCGTTACTTATGCTGGTTTTCTTGTACCAGCCATTGTACATTTTCTTCCTCGAAAAGTACCAATTCATCTCTTCATATGTGTGAAGGCCAAGGAAAGCTAAATAGTTAGGAAAGGTAAATAGCTAGGACTTCGGGCTCCTCTCGAGGACGTTAAAAACAGATGGAATCGTGGATCTGCAGCTCGTTTGGATCTCTCGGACTTCTAACTACCTTAAGTGCATCCTTGCAGATTTGAAACAGGACTATCAAGAGCAGCCTATAATTTTTTAAAAGCAGAAAGAGTATTTCAGAGAAAGTAAAAGATATTAAGTATTCTTTCGCGGGCGAGTGTACGGTTGTCTCCGTTGAATCAACAGAAATGTCTAGCTACTCTGGATTCCTAGCATAGATAGAGGAGAAAACAATGAGATGGGAAAAAACTACATGCAGGTTTTCCACGGTCTGTTAGGCATCCGTGGGATCAACCGAGACGAATCGGTTGAAATCACAACAACAAAAACACACAAGAAAGAACACAGATTATAAGAGACCAGCAAACTATCAGGAACACAAGTATTTAAATTACTGTTTGGTCTAAGAAAACTTTAAATGTAATTTTAGGATTCTAAAGAATAAATATAGGCAGAACTATAAGAAGATTTTGTTACGCAAAAGATGTAATATGTAAAGAACTAATAAGCTATAAAAGCATGTAAAAGACCAAAAATAATGACAGGTTGTTTTATAAAACAAACGACAATAAACTTCTTAATACACAACTGGAGCAGTCTGACAGCCTGGTAAACGATCATAAAATATTACAGTAAAATAATGAACCATTAAGGCCTAACCATACAATGCATACAAATGCTACTGACGAAAAGAGAGAAACTACTAAATTTTTGCAAACCCTAAAATTTTATTATTTTTATTTAGTGTTTTCCTATTAAAAAGTCCCAGAAAACTACTAAAAGTTATAAAAATAATACTACATGACCCCCTTTAAGGTTTTAAATAAATTTTATGCAACATTAATGGGGTCATTCCGTATCTTTCAATGGAAACGTTTACACCCGTTTTGCTTTGTTTTTCGTAAAACAGCTGATCGAAATGCTGATCAACGTACGCCGACGGTTCTTATTTATTTTGAAGCGGCAATCACCGTTCTTTCCAATGCGATTTCCATCATTGGACAACACTTTCCATGCTGTTTGTGTGTTTGCTCTGGAAAACGGAATTCAGTATCTTTTAAGAATGGAAACGCCACCGTGTTTCTTTGTCAAATCCAACGTACAGAAAAAATCAAACGTTTGCCTGCGATCGGAGCAGAAGGTGTGCTGTTTTTTTGTTATATTTGTTGATGCGGCATATCGAGTACACTGCCATTGCTCCTAATTTCCCTGTTCCGAACTCGGCACCAAGTGTTCGAATTTGGATTCTCCTCTTCCGTGCTACTCGACGACGAAAATTCTTCCAAGTTTATTATGCCTTTATCAATTTTTATTTTCAATTATTATCAATTTTTATTTTCAATATTTCACTATTTATAACTATTTAAGCATACTATAATTTATAACATTCACGATGCTTATATAATAACGCGAGAAAAAGAGACCACAAAACAAAATTATTGAACGCATACAATTACTTATAAGACGAAAAGAGCAAACTGTCTGTATAACATACACGAGTGTAGAATATGTATACACAGTCAACCGTTCGGTCGTTGAAGTAGCCTGAAAAGTTGAACGAAACCTAGTTCGCTCAACGAAATCCATTGGAAAAGATAGTGAATAAAATTTAAGAACATGGCGTTCGGTTGGGAACGTGAAGATAGAGAAATATATGTGATATTTTTCTGGACCATAAAACAGCTGTTTTAACACTTTGAGCCCCACCCACTTGAGTGCCCACCCGTGGTCATTTTTTTTTCTGCACCGGTGGACCGCGTGCTGACGAAGGGTTGTGCTTTAGTTGACAAGCTGCGACCAAAATTTGTTTACTTAGTTTTATTGATTTTTTGCAATTGGGGTGACTTTGTGATATTTATTTTTGATAAACTTTAAAATACATTTGGTAT
This sequence comes from Myopa testacea, assembly GCA_949629155.1. Lineage (NCBI taxonomy): Eukaryota > Metazoa > Arthropoda > Insecta > Diptera > Conopidae > Myopa > Myopa testacea. The sequence goes on from OX451347.1 coordinate 29,049,047, forward strand.
TTTTGTTGTTTGTTATTTGTGACCACCGGTGGTCACATTGCCCCAAATCGTCAAAATATAAATGTTAACCCGTGGGGCACGCGGGGCTCAAAGTGTTAATTGCTTTCGATTTCATGCAATGCTTGGTCATTCTACTGATGCATGGGATGAATAGCTTGCTTTTCGTTGAGTTCTCTTTCAAAACTTAACATGCATATGCATTGCATGGTTGGGCCTTTATAAGGTGTTTCCATAAAATGGTTTTTCCAGGTTTTTAAAATAAATAAACTGTTTTAAGCCCCAAAACCACTCGTAAACTGTTTTAACTCCCGTGAAATTGTTGTTGCTATTCCAGCGCTAAACCAAAATGCGTTTGGTTTTTAGCCTCAGTTTTTAGTTTGCAAGTCTGTTTCGAAGTTCGGAATTGCAGACACACTATCTTTCTCCTTTTCTAGTGCCAATAAGTTAGAAAGAGATAATTTATGTCACCAAACTATTCTGCCAAATGCCAAAAAAAAACTCGACATGCTGAGAGGAATTTGTTATTTATGATGTACGATTTTTGGCTTTCCAAATTCTGTAAACTTGCGAATTTCATCACCATACCAAAATACATTTCAACAATTTTGAATATTATTGTTTTTTTATTCACTATATTATAAATTAAAGCGATGCATAATTTTAAAAATATCTGCGTAAATATACAAACAAAACAACAGCTGTTTGTTTCTTCTTTTCGGTTTGACAGCCGGACCGGATTATGTATGGAAACACTAGATCAGCTGATCGATTTTCGAACACCTTAACCGGATTAAATATTTTTATGGAAACAGGCTATTAGAGTGAGTTGTCGGCATTAATGATGGATCATATACTCGAATAAAAGGTTTTCCAATAAGAGGTGTAATTTTGAATAGCCCGCTATCTGTCTCTAGCTGTCATAGCTGTCACTTTTAAAGCTGTTATTTTTGACATTTGACAAGTAGAAACTACGCCATAACTAAAAATGGAACGATGCACGCTGCAACAACGCATTGAAATTATTAAAATTCACTACAAAAATGGTGAAAATTTTGCAGTCATAGTTCGCAAAACTAAAGGATTTTTGGGTCGTCGTGAAGCACCTTGTCGGACCGCAATACAGAAATTGGTGGAAAAATTCGAGCTGTTGGGACAAGTTAGTGATGTGAAGAATAAAACCCGTGCACGTCGCTCAAGAACAACTGAGAATATTGCTGCTGTAGCCCAAAGTGTTGAGGATAACCCAGATTTGTCCATTCCTCGTCGTTCTTTGGAATTGGGCATTCCATTGGGCATTTTTATGGCCGGAGTTAGATGGTATTGATCTGGACAACGTTTACTTTCAACAAGACGGCGCTACGTGCCACACAAGCAACGAAACCATTGATCTTTTACGGGAAAAGTTTCCTGACCGTGTTATCTCTCGAAGAGGTGATCACAATTGGCCATCGAGATCTTGTGATTTAACACCTTGCGACTTCTTCCTTTGGGACCATGTGAAAGATAAGGTCTACGCCAACAGCCCAGCGTCGATTCAAAACCTCAAAGATGGAATTCGTGAGGCTATCGAGGACATAGGGCAGCCACTTTGCGATTTGGTTATGGAAAATTTCCTGAAAAGGATATGGTCCTGTAAGCGTGGTCGTGGTGGCCATTTGGCTGATGTTGTTTTTCATTATTAACGGCATATCTTCCTCTTTATTACGAAATAAAAATGCGATAATTTATCTCAAAAAATGGCATTTTTTTTAAATATCAAAATGACACCTCTTATTGGAAAACCCTTTACATAGTAAAAACTAAAAAAAAATTTATAAGCAATCTCGAGGATGTTTTTTTAATGTTTCAATGCTTTCATCGTATAAGGTTTTTTCCAGAAATTAATACACGTCCACACCAAATGAAGAAAATTCATTAAGTCATTCATCAGTCATATCATTCAGAGTATGCTTCCAACGGTTTACTACTTACCACAACGAAATCCATCCAACGAAGTAACAAAATCAACTATAAAGATGTAGAATTATTTAATATCAATGAAACAAACACTTTTAGAGGATTACCACCACACAAATCATACCATAGACTTGAGAGATATCAAAATAACGAAGAAGATAACATGAATATAAATGATATACAAATTTTTTACCGATTCGCCTCGAAAAGCCTACTAGGACGTTAATAATCATGGCATTGAACTTATACAATATAAATATGTCTCTGTGTAAATATTAACTAAACAAGGAAGTAATTCTTCCTATATTTATTGAATTTAACCAAATTATCTTTAAATTCCTCATTTTCGAAATTCACAAATACTTTGATGGTCTTGATATTCTTACAGAATTAGAAGCTGAGGTCAATCTGCTGAACAAATTCCTATATACATATGTATTATACAAAAAGTACGTCGGGCAATCATTTAATTCCCTTCTAGTATAAAATTATTATAAAAATTCCAGTCGACACTAAAGATGGTGACATATTAATGCCACACACAGAACCCAATACAGCTCTCTACATTTCAGAAAGGATATATAAGGCAAAAAACTGGTATAGCCTAGCTCAAGTAACAAACACCTCAGAAAGGGGACAATTACTTTTTATAGAACAGCAGGTAGTTTCAAAGCTTATAATAACCAAGAATACATAGTTACATACATATATACATATGTAACTTTGAAATAAGTTCGACACAAGATTCTGAAGGAAATATTTCTAAATTATTTTGGACAAATCATTTAAATAAAGAAGAGGAAAAAATTCGACAAAAACTATGTACATATATTCTTAGCAATATATTTTGTAAAGCAGGAAAACCATTATGTTTTATAAATATAAAAGTTCCTGGCGTTTTTCCGATAGGTGGGGTCAATTACAAATACCTCTGGCAACATTGCTCGCAGCGATACCACGCTTATTGGAAAAGTGAGGACTGTAAAAGTGTATAAACAAGGAATTAGTGCAGTAGTTGGAAAGTTGTTCACGTTTGAAAATATAGAAAAATAATGAAAAATTGCGCTATATTTCACAGTATTATTACTATAAAAGGAAAAACGCTGCGCAGGCTTGTAACAAAATTGTTGCTGTCTACGGTGAAGATGCTTTATCAAAATCTGCTTGCGCGGAAATGGTTCGCTCGCTTTCGTTCTGGTAATTTTAATTTAAAAGATGAGTCACGCTCTGGTCGTCCAATCATTGGAAAACCTAATGAAATTCTTGAAAACGTCCGGAAAGATAAGCTTTTCACCAGTGTCGATATTGTTATGGAGCTAGGCATTGACCACAAAACTATTAAACCATCGACACAAGGTTGGCTACCAAAAGAAGATCGATATATGGGTTCCTCATCAGTTGAGCGAAGAAAACATGATAAACAGAATTAACACCTGCCATGCGCTGCTGAAACGCAATTAAATCGAACCTTTTTTGAAACATGTCCTAACCGGTGATGAGAAATGTGTCACGTATGATAATCGAAAGTGTAAAAAATCGTGAGCAAGGGATGTAGAGCGGTCACAAACGTTCGCAAAGCCAGGATTGACGCTGAAAAATGCGACCCTGTGTGTATGGTGGGACTGGAAGGGAATCGTCCACCATGAGCTACTTCCAATTGGTCGAACAATTGATTCTCAACTCTATTATGAACTACAGATATAACGCCAGGCAATTGAAAGAAAACGGCCGGAATTGATTAATAGGAATGGTGTTGTCCTCCACCAAGACAACGCTGGATCACACCCTTCTTTGATGACCCGAAATGATGATGATGGCGAAACATTTTTGGATAATAATAAAGCATATTTGGTTTAAATAAATTAATTTTCAGACAACAGGAACAGCAGTTGAATTTCACTAAAAAAAATAAAAACAAATTATTAAAAAATAATGGTTTGACCTAGATAACTTTTCCTTGCTGATTTTCAAAGCCAAATATCTCTTTCTTAATATCCTTTTTAAATTAGGTTCCTATGTCAAACAGTTTTTGAGAAAATTGATGTCAAAGTTAAAATTTGGAAAAAAAATTCCGAAAAAAAATTTTTGATCGCAATTTTTTTTTTAAATTACGGTATTAAGTATGAATTTTTTTCCGACCATAAAATTCTCTAATCAATTCTAGAGAGAATGCTTCAAACCGGAAGGATCTACGTTTTGTAGGTTGTATATATATATATGTATATATATATATAAATAAATAACTATATATAAATATATATAAAATTTTTAAATACACCATTTGCTTGGCTGCGCAACAGGGATAAAACACATTTCAATTTCAATTTATTAAATTTTTAATTGCACACTAAGACATGAGTATTTTATAGTGCACCACGAAAGATAATACAGACAACAAAAAAAAAAGATTTAAATAATAAAAAAAAAATTACACATAATCAGAACAATAATCTACTTAAAACTAAGAATAACAATTAATATACATTAAACTCGGTAACATAAATAGTAATAGCATATAATAATGACATAACAGGTAACATTTTTCGCGATTAAACTTAAAACCTAAAGATAGGATAGAGTCTAGGGGGGTTGAAAGAAAAAAGAAAAGTGAAAAAAGTTTAGCAAAATAGGTGTAGTTGAAAATTTATAAAAGAAAAAGAAGACAGGAATATAGATTTGAACACATATTTAAATATTAGAAAAATACACAACAATTGCTTGCTTGAAATGGGCGGTCAGCGAAATCCGTCGCAAATGCAACGGTAGCGAATTCCAGAGTCTGATGGTGCTAATGAAAAGGAACCTACTACTATTGAGAAAATTGTACCTCGGAACAATAAAACTTAAGGCTCTTGCAGACCGAAGATGTATAAGCTTCTCATATAAGTGCTGGGGGTTCTGGGTACGGACAAGCTTATGTAAAAGCATAATGTTTTGGATATTTTGATATTCCGCTAATCCACACCTTGGAATACCTTTGCTTACAAGCCAAATATGCTCGAAACGGCGGACAGCATAAACATACCTAGCAGCATTGTTAAATGCTACAAGAAGTTTATGCTGAGATTGTGAATCGAAATGGCTGTACACAATACCCAGAAACGTTATATGAGGCATAATCAACTGTTTAACGAGTCTGCGTCTGGTCTGGAGAGGAGTGTAGTTGGCAGACGACCGCAAGCACCGTAAGATACCATAAATTTTCCCAACTGTAGCACTAATATGGTCCGTACACGTAAATTTGGAATTGGTTTGGTTCCGCGTTTCGAGTGCGTTTGAGAGATTTACAAATTTTTCTCTCTCAATTCATCGAAAAATACGAAAAGCACAAAACAAAACGCGAAATAAACGCAACGCGAAAAGATACACGATAAGGCTGTAATTGTCTATAGAGTTGCCGAGTATGTCAATATGAGTCTTATAATAGCTGTGAATGTTATAGTGAAGTGGTCTCCGGTCGAGCTGAAGTTCGTCGGATGTCCACAGTCGTCACAAACATTTGCTTGTGTCAGTAGACCGATAAGTAAGAATACAAGGCGGGTTTGGGTTATTATTTTCTTTATTCTTTATTTTCTTTATTTAATAATAATATATAGTTAAATAATATTTAAACAATATATAGTTAAAATAAGACTTCATCACAATTCTTAATGATGTGCTTAGAGTTGTACACTCGGCTACTTCTCGTTACTTATGCTGGTTTTCTTGTACCAGCCATTGTACATTTTCTTCCTCGAAAAGTACCAATTCATCTCTTCATATGTGTGAAGGCCAAGGAAAGCTAAATAGTTAGGAAAGGTAAATAGCTAGGACTTCGGGCTCCTCTCGAGGACGTTAAAAACAGATGGAATCGTGGATCTGCAGCTCGTTTGGATCTCTCGGACTTCTAACTACCTTAAGTGCATCCTTGCAGATTTGAAACAGGACTATCAAGAGCAGCCTATAATTTTTTAAAAGCAGAAAGAGTATTTCAGAGAAAGTAAAAGATATTAAGTATTCTTTCGCGGGCGAGTGTACGGTTGTCTCCGTTGAATCAACAGAAATGTCTAGCTACTCTGGATTCCTAGCATAGATAGAGGAGAAAACAATGAGATGGGAAAAAACTACATGCAGGTTTTCCACGGTCTGTTAGGCATCCGTGGGATCAACCGAGACGAATCGGTTGAAATCACAACAACAAAAACACACAAGAAAGAACACAGATTATAAGAGACCAGCAAACTATCAGGAACACAAGTATTTAAATTACTGTTTGGTCTAAGAAAACTTTAAATGTAATTTTAGGATTCTAAAGAATAAATATAGACAGAACTATAAGAAGATTTTGTTACGCAAAAGATGTAATATGTAAAGAACTAATAAGCTATAAAAGCATGTAAAAGACCAAAAATAATGACAGGTTGTTTTATAAAACAAACGACAATAAACTTCTTAATACACAACTGGAGCAGTCTGACAGCCTGGTAAACGATCATAAAATATTACAGTAAAATAATGAACCATTAAGGCCTAACCATACAATGCATACAAATGCTACTGACGAAAAGAGAGAAACTACTAAATTTTTGCAACCCTAAAATTTTATTATTTTTATTTAGTGTTTTCCTATTAAAAAGTCCCAGAAAACTACTAAAAGTTATAAAAATAATACTACATGACCCCCTTTAAGGTTTTAAATAAATTTTATGCAACATTAATGGGGTCATTCCGTATCTTTCAATGGAAACGTTTACACCCGTTTTGCTTTGTTTTTCGTAAAACAGCTGATCGAAATGCTGATCAACGTACGCCGACGGTTCTTATTTATTTTGAAGCGGCAATCACCGTTCTTTCCAATGCGATTTCCATCATTGGACAACACTTTCCATGCTGTTTGTGTGTTTGCTCTGGAAAACGGAATTCAGTATCTTTTAAGAATGGAAACGCCACCGTGTTTCTTTGTCAAATCCAACGTACAGAAAAAATCAAACGTTTGCCTGCGATCGGAGCAGAAGGTGTGCTGTTTTTTTGTTATATTTGTTGATGCGGCATATCGAGTACACTGCCATTGCTCCTAATTTCCCTGTTCCGAACTCGGCACCAAGTGTTCGAATTTGGATTCTCCTCTTCCGTGCTACTCGACGACGAAAATTCTTCCAAGTTTATTATGCCTTTATCAATTTTTATTTTCAATTATTATCAATTTTTATTTTCAATATTTCACTATTTATAACTATTTAAGCATACTATAATTTATAACATTCACGATGCTTATATAATAACGCGAGAAAAAGAGACCACAAAATAAAATTATTGAACGCATACAATTACTTATAAGACGAAAAGAGCAAACTGTCTGTATAACATACACGAGTGTAGAATATGTATACACAGTCAACCGTTCGGTCGTTGAAGTAGCCTGAAAAGTTGAACGAAACCTAGTTCGCTCAACGAAATCCATTGGAAAAGATAGTGAATAAAATTTAAGAACATGGCGTTCGGTTGGGAACGTGCACTGACGTTTCCGTTGAAAGATAGAGAAATATATGTGATATTTTTCTGGACCATAAAACAGCTGTTTTAACACTTTGAGCCCCACCCACTTGAGTGCCCACCCGTGGTCATTTTTTTTTCTGCACCGGTGGACCGCGTGCTGACGAAGGGTTGTGCTTTAGTTGACAAGCTGCGACCAAAATTTGTTTACTTAGTTTTATTGATTTTTTGCAATTGGGGTGACTTTGTGATATTTATTTTTGATAAACTTTAAAATACATTTGGTATTTTTGTTGTTTGTTTTTTGTGACCACCGGTGGTCACATTGCCCCAAATCGTCAAAATATAAATGTTACGCGGTGGTGCACGCGGGGCTCAAAGTGTTAATTGCTTTCGATTTCATGCAATGCTTGGTCATTCTACTGATGCATGGGATGAATAGCTTGCTTTTCGTTGAGTTCTCTTTCAAAACTTAACATGCATATGCATTGCATGGTTGGGCCTTTATAAGGTGTTTCCATAAAATGGTTTTTCCAGGTTTTTGAAATAAACTGTTTTAAGCCCCCAAACCACTCGTAAACTGTTTTAACTCCCGTGAAATTGTTGTTGCTATTCCAGCGCTAAACCAAAATGCGTTTGGTTTTTAGCCTCAGTTTTTAGTTTGCAAGTCTGTTTCGAAGTTCGGAATTGCAGACACACTATCTTTCTCCTTTTCTAGTGCCAATAAGTTAGAAAGAGATAATTTATGTCACCAAACTATTCTGCCAAATGCCAAAAAAAAACTCGACATACTGAGAGGACACAGTATATTTGGCTTTCCAAATTCTGTAAACTTGCGAATTTCATCACCATACCAAAATACATTTCAACAATTTTGAATATTATTGTTTTTTTATTCACTATATTATAAATTAAAGCGATGCATAATTTTAAAAATATCTGCGTAAATATACAAACAAAACAACAGCTGTTTGTTTCTTCTTTTCGGTTTGACAGCCGGACCGGATTATGTATGGAAACACTAGATCAGCTGATCGATTTTCGAACACCTTAACCGGATTAAATATTTTTATGGAAACAGGCTATTAGAGTGAGTTGTCGGCATTAATGATGGATCATATACTCGAATAAAAGGTTTTCCAATAAGAGGTGTAATTTTGAATAGCCCGCTATCTGTCTCTAGCTGTCATAGCTGTCACTTTTAAAGCTGTTATTTTTGACATTTGACAAGTAGAAACTACGCCATAACTAAAAATGGAACGATGCACGCTGCAACAACGCATTGAAATTATTAAAATTCACTACAAAAATGGTGAAAATTTTGCAGTCATAGTTCGCAAAACTAAAGGATTTTGGGGTCGTCGTGAAGCACCTTGTCGGACCGCAATACAGAAATTGGTGGAAAAATTCGAGCTGTTGGGACAAGTTAGTGATGTGAAGAATAAAACCCGTGCACGTCGCTCAAGAACAACTGAGAATATTGCTGCTGTAGCCCAAAGTGTTGAGGATAACCCAGATTTGTCCATTCCTCGTCGTTCTTTGGAATTGGGCATTCCATTGGGCATTTTTATGGCCGGAGTTAGATGGTATTGATCTGGACAACGTTTACTTTCAACAAGACGGCGCTACGTGCCACACAAGCAACGAAACCATTGATCTTTTACGGGAAAAGTTTCCTGACCGTGTTATCTCTCGAAGAGGTGATCACAATTGGCCATCGAGATCTTGTGATTTAACACCTTGCGACTTCTTCCTTTGGGACCATGTGAAAGATAAGGTCTACGCCAACAGCCCAGCGTCGATTCAAAACCTCAAAGATGGAATTCGTGAGGCTATCGAGGACATAGGGCAGCCACTTTGCGATTTGGTTATGGAAAATTTCCTGAAAAGGATATGGTCCTGTAAGCGTGGTCGTGGTGGCCATTTGGCTGATGTTGTTTTTCATTATTAACGGCATATCTTCCTCTTTATTACGAAATAAAAATGCGATAATTTATCTCAAAAAATGGCATTTTTTTTAAATATCAAAATGACACCTCTTATTGGAAAACCCTTTACATAGTAAAAACTAAAAAAAAATTTATAAGCAATCTCGAGGATGTTTTTTTAATGTTTCAATGCTTTCATCGTATAAGGTTTTTTCCAGAAATTAATACACGTCCACACCAAATGAAGAAAATTCATTAAGTCATTCATCAGTCATATCATTCAGAGTATGCTTCCAACGGTTTACTACTTACCACAACGAAATCCATCCAACGAAGTAACAAAATCAACTATAAAGATGTAGAATTATTTAATATCAATGAAACAAACACTTTTAGAGGATTACCACCACACAAATCATACCATAGACTTGAGAGATATCAAAATAACGAAGAAGATAACATGAATATAAATGATATACAAATTTTTTACCGATTCGCCTCGAAAAGCCTACTAGGACGTTAATAATCATGGCATTGAACTTATACAATATAAATATGTCTCTGTGTAAATATTAACTAAACAAGGAAGTAATTCTTCCTATATTTATTGAATTTAACCAAATTATCTTTAAATTCCTCATTTTCGAAATTCACAAATACTTTGATGGTCTTGATATTCTTACAGAATTAGAAGCTGAGGTCAATCTGCTGAACAAATTCCTATATACATATGTATTATACAAAAAGTACGTCGGGCAATCATTTAATTCCCTTCTAGTATAAAATTATTATAAAAATTCCAGTCGACACTAAAGATGGTGACATATTAATGCCACACACAGAACCCAATACAGCTCTCTACATTTCAGAAAGGATATATAAGGCAAAAAACTGGTATAGCCTAGCTCAAGTAACAAACACCTCAGAAAGGGGACAATTACTTTTTATAGAACAGCAGGTAGTTTCAAAGCTTATAATAACCAAGAATACATAGTTACATACATATATACATATGTAACTTTGAAATAAGTTCGACACAAGATTCTGAAGGAAATATTTCTAAATTATTTTGGACAAATCATTTAAATAAAGAAGAGGAAAAAATTCGACAAAAACTATGTACATATATTCTTAGCAATATATTTTGTAAAGCAGGAAAGCCATTATGTTTTATAAATATAAAAGTTCCTGGCGTTTTTCCGATAGGTGGGGTCAATTACAAATACCTCTGGCAACATTGCTCGCAGCGATACCACGCTTATTGGAAAAGTGAGGACTGTAAAAGTGTATAAACAAGGAATTAGTGCAGTAGTTGGAAAGTTGTTCACGTTTGAAAATATAGAAAAATAATGAAAAATTGCGCTATATTTCACAGTATTATTACTATAAAAGGAAAAACGCTGCGCAGGCTTGTAACAAAATTGTTGCTGTCTACGGTGAAGATGCTTTATCAAAATCTGCTTGCGCGGAAATGGTTCGCTCGCTTTCGTTCTGGTAATTTTAATTTAAAAGATGAGTCACGCTCTGGTCGTCCAGTCATTGGAAAACCTAATGAAATTCTTGAAAACGTCCGGAAAGATAAGCTTATCACCAGTGTCGATATTGTTATGGAGCTAGGCATTGACCACAAAACTATTAAACCATCGACACAAGGTTGGCTACCAAAAGAAGATCGATATATGGGTTCCTCATCAGTTGAGCGAAGAAAACATGATAAACAGAATTAACACCTGCCATGCGCTGCTGAAACGCAATTAAATCGAACCTTTTTTGAAACATGTCCTAACCGGTGATGAGAAATGTGTCACGTATGATAATCGAAAGTGTAAAAAATCGTGAGCAAGGGATGTAGAGCGGTCACAAACGTTCGCAAAGCCAGGATTGACGCTGAAAAATGCGACCCTGTGTGTATGGTGGGACTGGAAGGGAATCGTCCACCATGAGCTACTTCCAATTGGTCGAACAATTGATTCTCAACTCTATTATGAACTACAGATATAACGCCAGGCAATTGAAAGAAAACGGCCGGAATTGATTAATAGGAATGGTGTTGTCCTCCACCAAGACAACGCTGGATCACACCCTTCTTTGATGACCCGAAATGATGATGATGGCGAAACATTTTTGGATAATAATAAAGCATATTTGGTTTAAATAAATTAATTTTCAGACAACAGGAACAGCAGTTGAATTTCACTAAAAAAAAATAAAAACAAATTATTAAAAAATAATGGTTTGACCTAGATAACTTTTCCTTGCTGATTTTCAAAGCCAAATATCTCTTTCTTAATATCCTTTTTAAATTAGGTTCCTATGTCAAACAGTTTTTGAGAAAATTGATGTCAAAGTTAAAATTTGGAAAAAAAATTCCGAAAAAAAATTTTTGATCGCAATTTTTTTTTTAAATTACGGTATTAAGTATGAATTTTTTTCCGACCATAAAATTCTCTAATCAATTCTAGAGAGAATGCTTCAAACCGGAAGGATCTACGTTTTGTAGGTTGTATATATATATATGTATATATATATATAAATAAATAACTATATATAAATATATATAAAATTTTTAAATACACCATTTGCTTGGCTGCGCAACAGGGATAAAACACATTTCAATTTCAATTTATTAAATTTTTAATTGCACACTAAGACATGAGTATTTTATAGTGCACCACGAAAGATAATACAAACAACAAAAAAAAAGATTTAAATAATAAAAAAAAAATTACACATAATCAGAACAATAATCTACTTAAAATTAAGAATAACAATTAATATACATTAAACTCGGTAACATAAATAGTAATAGCATATAATAATGACATAACAGGTAACATTTTTCGCGATTAAACTTAAAACCTAAAGATAGGATAGAGTCTAGGGGGGTTGAAAGAAAAAAGAAAAGTGAAAAAAGTTTAGCAAAATAGGTGTAGTTGAAAATTTATAAAAGAAAAAGAAGACAGGAATATAGATTTGAACACATATTTAAATATTAGAAAAATACACAACAATTGCTTGCTTGAAATGGGCGGTCAGCGAAATCCGTCGCAAATGCAACGGTAGCGAATTCCAGAGTCTGATGGTGCTAATGAAAAGGAACCTACTACTATTGAGAAAATTGTACCTCGGAACAATAAAACTTAAGGCTCTTGCAGACCGAAGATGTATAAGCTTCTCATATAAGTGCTGGGGGTTCTGGGTACGGACAAGCTTATGTAAAAGCATAATGTTTTGGATATTTTGATATTCCGCTAATCCACACCTTGGAATACCTTTGCTTACAAGCGAAATATGCTCGAAACGGCGGACAGCATAAACATACCTAGCAGCATTGTTAAATGCTACAAGAAGTTTATGCTGAGATTGTGAATCGAAATGGCTGTACACAATACCCAGAAACGTTATATGAGGCATAATCAACTGTTTAACGAGTCTGCGTCTGGTCTGGAGAGGAGTGTAGTTGGCAGACGACCGCAAGCACCGTAAGATACCATACATTTTCCCAACTGTAGCACTAATATGGTCCGTACACGTAAATTTGGAATTGAGTATGAATCCAAGAATTTTTACCTTGCTTACTCCAACTGAGTAGTGCCAATGATCAAAGGCGGGAAGTCATCAAAACAAGTATTCCTTCTTATAATAGGAAGTACTTTTGATTTGGAAGGATTAGTACGTAGCAGATAGCAGGAAGGAAGATAGCAGCCTGCTGCTTCGTAGCGTAGCAGGAAGCAGCCCAAGTGTTAAGCGAGGACAAATCACAATTGAGTCTACAGCACAAATCTTCAACAAGACTAATTGGTCTGGATAAATAGATCTGAATATCATCAGCGTAAGCATGTATCGAGGCATGTTTACAAACTGAGAAGACGTCGTTAATAAACATTGAAAACAATAGAGGGCCCAAAATTGACCCTTGAGGGACTCCTTTGGTGACTAATTTAAATGAGGACAGTTTGCTTCCAATCTTCACACGCTGCATTCTTCCTTCGAGGTAACACCAAAGCAAATGAACTGCAGTACTACTAAAATAAAAATAAATACTTAGCTTTTTACACAGCAGAGTATGATCTACAGAGTCAAAAGCCTTAGGCAAATCAATCAGGTAAAGTAGTGTCAGATCATCTTGGTCATAAAATATTCTAACATCATCAGTAATTTTTAATAGAACGGTCGCAGAACAGTGGCTAGTTCGGAAGCCCGATTGCAGTGGAGACAACAATTTGTTCAAATTCAAATAAGTAGATATTTGTAAATACATGATCCTTTCAAGGATTTTTTCCAAAACAGGCAGAATACTTATAGGCCTAAAGTCAGTAGGGTAAGACGGATATGCGGATTTAGCAATAGGGATTATTGTGGCTGTTTTTCACAGACTAGGAAATCTCGAGCATGTCAGGCAATGATTGATGATGTGAGTTAGTGGAGCTATAATATACGGTAACACTACCTTAACAAACCTAATAGATAATCCATCAACCCCCACCGCATTAGAGGTTATTTTATATACATTGCTAGCTATATCACTTTCATTAACAGAAGAAAATACAAAAATACATTTTTTCATGATGTCAATAAGTTTGTCATCAACTGTGTCATAGAACCAGACGTCATTCCAACATATTGCTGACAATTCCCCATATAAAGAAGATATATTAAGACTAAAGAATAAAAGATCGTGGTCAGATATGAAGGTGAATTGGTCATAATGTAAAAGAAGAGAACTCAGATATAAGACATATGTACGTCAAGTAAGCTAGGTTCACAAGCAGGAGCATACTAGATAGCTGCACAAGATGTCTTGAATTACTATAGGCACCATGCCACAGTATTGCCTTGCTGTGCACTGTCGTGCACAAATGAACGATTTGACACGAACACTTCAAAGCAACTACCCGAACAAGCCGTGACTGCCTTGCCGTCTACCTGCTTCGCACAAGACATTGTGTTGCTTTGCTTTTCTGTGAAGGTAATGAAAGGCTTGAATTGTAAGAAAAGGCAATAGTGCCTTTAGGAAGGCAACAAGACATCGAAAATAGCAATACTGCTATGATGTCGGCAACGATGCGCAGTTATATGAAGCTATCTCATTCTTTTGCATGAGTCTTCGTTTGAGTTTAGCAACATTCGTTGCTTTACATTGCCATGCGTCATCAGTTGTCATAGCAATTGTCATGCATTGCTATGCATTGCCTTTTCGTTCAAAAAAGCAACGAATGGCAATGAATACTATTGCTTTGTTGTGCTTTGTTATCAGCACGCTTACGGCAGTCAATGTCTTGTTTCGAAAGCAAAATAAGCAAGCAGTGCAAGGCTTGAAATTTTTGTTGTGGCTTGATGTGCGTTTCAAGACATCTTGTGCAGCTCTCTAGTGCATACCGCGTTGGTATGTCAGAGTTGATGATAGTTAAGCCACACATTGAGACATAATACAAAAAATGTTCAGTTATAGATTCACTGGATAGCAAATTAACGTTAACATCACCACATACAACAAGATAATCATAGTCAATAAATTTACCAGAGAGGTCAGTAAAAAAGGATTCTACACTTTGACTTCGCCGAGGATTATAAACTCACGAGACAAGAATTTTTATACTATTATCATATATTGCTACATTTAGGAACTCAAAAGAGCTATTTCCTTTATCAATAAGTTTAGAGTTGAGAGTACGCTTACAGTAAGTGGCAACGCCACCACCCCTTTTACCACATCTGTCATTGCGGTAAAGCTTATAGCCATCGAAGTTATACAACAAATGAGATGCCTCACTTTTGAACCACGTTTCCGAGACACAAACAACATCCACAGCCGAACCCTCAAAAATATATCTAGCAAAGTCCAATTTCAAACCATTCAAGCTTCTTGCATTAAAATGTATAACATTTAAACCACACGATTTCTTGCATAAAACACTCACCAAGGCTTTGTAACAACCATCAACATTATCGCCATCATGAGACAACATCAGAAAAAATAAAGCCAGCCTCAGATAGAAGCAAGTATATAGCATCAAAATAATTCAACAGGTGTTCAAAAAGAAAAAATATTGGAGAGAAAGATAGTAAACAAATAGCATTCATAGGAAAGGTGAAAATTAGTATTAAAGTTGAAAAGAGTAGTAATATGTTAATAAGTAGTCCTAAACAGGAGTATAAACAACCTAAAAATGGTAAACATTTGTAATTACACATAATTCACATATATATTAGCTTCCAACGACGCGATCAACACTCATCATGTCACTAACCAGCTTTGCCTCATTATCAGCTGAAGCTCTGACAAATACTCGCCCACGTAAAGTAAACACAGAAACAAGTAATTTCTCTATCCTCTTCATGTTGGCATACTGCAGTACTACACGATTTGCTTTTGTTAGACTTTCATGCAGGTAGATGTTTTAGTCACCGCTTAATCCAACATCATTAAGTATTAATTGGCGTTTATTCTGCTTTCGAAAAACAGCAATAGCCTTGAAGAAGTCATCGCGATCATCTGCCGAAGACAGCTTAAATATGATTATCGAATTCTTGTTTCTGTTATTTAATTTAGTCTTAACACGAAATATCGTCCGAAGAACTAAACTATCCATTTTTACAGCTTTGCTAATTTTTCCAAAAATGTCAGAAAGATTTTTACTAGGTATAAAAGGTATCCCATTAATTAAGACATGTGCTGAGACACAATCACTCTCAAACTTTTCCATCTTCGATTTTAAATGATTTTAACATTTAGCGCAGCTGCAGCTGAGTTTTCGCTTACACTGTCAGTCGCAAACTTACTCTTAAAATCATCGAATTGCTCTTTTAATGTAGACATCTCAGCACAAGACGCTTTAACTACAGCCACTCTCTCTATAACGTTTCTTAAAGCAGATTTAATATTCGTCAGCTCAGCCGACACTTCACCAATCCTCTGCAACACTCTCTACTCAGATGCAACTAATGCGCAGGTCATTTGCTCGAAAATGCTCTCCTTGAAACAATTTAGCTTAGAGTCCAAGTTAGAATTCGAGAGCAGTAATGCAGAAGCCGAGGATGATTCATCAACAGATAACGGTTTAGTGCAAAGAGGAGATGAAGGAGTCAACACTTTTCGTCCAGCACTTCGAGTAATTTTTACATTATTTGACATATTGAACTCAAATAACAAACAATTAATTATGAAACTATTATTCAAAAACACAGTTTCAATGACGACAAAAGTGATCAGAAGCCAGAAGTCTTAGATCATCAAATCAATAGAAGTTAATCGCGAGTGCCAAAAATACGTCTACTCACACTGACATGCTCTCTAAAAACTTTTACTTGTTAAATACAAGAAATAAAACTTCGTCCTTGATGCGGCACGGCCCGTTGTCCGGCCCCGAAATTTCGCACATATCATTTTCTGTCCTACTATCATATTTTAAGAGGGTAAAACCAAAAAAAGTGAATTCGAAGATTTAAGATTGTACTGAAATTTTAAAACTTCATTCTTAATCGGCACGGGATCCCGGTTGTGATTTCGTTGAAATTTCGCAAATATCATTTTCTGGCTACTATCATATTTTAAGAAAGTAAGAAAAAAAATCAAAAAAATTTTTGGTCCCTATAGCTAATAACCACCCTAATAAACACGTTGCATTTTACGTTTCAAATTTTACTGTATATTCACTTTGTCACGAAATGTGTAACACATAGAAATAGAGATGTAGGTATAGTATAGTATAAAAGTATATATATTCTTGATCAGTGTCACCTCCTGAGTAGATTTAGCCACGTCCGTCCATCTGTCTGTCGGTCTGTTGAAATCACGATCCCAGGAGAACCGGTGAAGATATCGTGATGAAATTTTGCAGAAATATTGTTTCTTGTGGTGTGCAGGTTGGTATTGAAAATGGGCAAAATCGGCCCACGACGCCTATTTTTTATTAGAAATGTGATATCAGCGTTAGTTTTCGAGCTATGAAAACAAAATTATTCCTGGGTATAGAGTAGCATTATCCGTTAGTATGCCAAATATGGGCACGTCCAATTTTAGGTTACACAGGCAAAAGAGGGTCTTAAATGGTTATATTGTTAAATATATAAAATTCCTGAATAAAACTTTAGATAACAACTTATTTTCCAATAAATCATTATAACAGCAAACCTGGGCGCAGTCCGCCCACGTTGACACTACTTATACAGTATAGCTCATGAAAACAAATTTATTACCACGTAAATAAAGTTTAAATTTGAACACAATAATAAAACTACTAAGCTAGTTATTTTGTTTTGAAAACGGTAACGACCACGCCTACTATTTATACAGAGGCATAGCTAGGACTAGGACTGGTCGTTCAATTAAATTTTTTCAAAACTTTTAGGGGTAGGTAGGGTATCTGAGATTCGGTCAGGCCGAATATAGCACTCTTACTGGTTGCTTTATATAGCAGCCAAGAAGTATTAGTATCACTATAAAAACTAATATTTGTGCAGAATGCCCGCTGGTTGTTTGCCATTTTAGTGCCCGAAGTTCTATATGAGATGACTTAAACTGATTAAATTATTCAGCAATTTCATCGATCAACTGAGAGTTGTTCGTTACAACTCTTTGCAGTGTCGAAGGGCTTAATGTTTGTCTCAGGTAAAAGACTTATGTTGTTAGTTCAGGATGAAGCTTTAATTCTTCTTAGGGACAGTTTTTCAGTGCTCCGTTACCGTCGTTTCTCGGTTAAACTCCGTTTAAACCACACGGAGTTTGTTGTTTTTCAGTACAAGTTTAAACGGCGTTTAACCGGCCAAAATTGGTGAGTTAAACTCCGTTTAACTTATCTTTTTAATAGATAAAGAAACAGCTGTTTCGTTCGAAATTTACCTTTGTTCAAAACTATGCTAATAATTTTGTTTATTTGCCCCAGAACAGCTGTTCCTTTTGTAAAAAAATAGGTTGTGCAGCTAAAATAGGTTGAAACATCAATTTATAGTAACGAGTATACGCTAAATACTCGTTGCATTTAGATAAATTCTCTGTGAAATATAGATAAGATACGTTTAACATACATAAGTTAAACTCGCACTGTAAAACCCGTGCTCGTCTTAATCTCAGCTAACTTTTATTTGGCGTTTAACTAAACGTCGTTTAAACGCCGTTTAAACGAACACTGTAAAACTCTCCCTTAACCCTTTATCGGGCAACATGTCATTTTAAGTGCAAATAGTTATTTTTCTATTACTATTACTAAAATAAAAACACATATTTATTAAAAAATTTTTAAAAAATATTTTTTACTTGTTAATTAAAAAAAAAAACTGGTGTGTTACAGATATGTTACATTGCAGAAATGTTACTGAAAAGTTATGAATATTTTATGGTAGATGAAATGCACGGATGCAGTTATTATTTTTGTTATAGTTTGTTTTGTTATTATTTTTGCAACACCACATTTTTCGCATAAAGTTTGTGACACACCTTGGCAATTTAGCATTTTGCACCTTATTCTTTTTTCCGCCCATACTGGCCAATGACCAACCTGGTCTTGACGTAAAGCTTGTGGTGGAGCATGTTGAGCCGGTCCTTTGAACTTTTTTGCTTGTAAATCAGGTTCAATTGATCTTGTTCTTTTTATATTAGACTTGGTATCGAGCTATAAAAGCGTTTCAGCAATCTGCAGACGAAATTCTACAGAAGGTAACAATTTGTCTGTTTTATTAGCTGCACAGTTCTTTTTGTACAATAGCCATGAGTTCGCCATTACTAAATCTAAAAAGGGGTAAAATAATCGAACTTGCCAACTTTTACTGCGAAGCTGAATTTTATATCTTCCCATAATAGCGTCAATGAGATCTAGACCTCCCATGTGCGCATTATATTGGCCAACAATGGAGGGACGTTCTATTTCAATATACTTTTTTTGAGCTTTGTCGTACCTCTTTACTGGACGTTTTGGGATTTCACCAATGAAAGTAGAAGCCAGATTTAAAATTTTGTTATCTTTCCATGAGACTGTTGCAATATCAATTCCTTCGACGCTACAAACAAACTCTACAGAAGATCCTCTATTGTTCTTTATCATTTCCTTTTCAGCCGGAAGTTTACAGTTTTGAATTCGATTTCTTCTTATCGTTCCTATGCTAAAAATTCCTTCTTTAGCTAAATAGGCGAGGAGAGGCAAAGAAGTAAAATAGTTGTCGAAATATAGTTGAAAATTTTGATTTCTGGGAATGCTTCGTGCCAGTCTCACGACTACATTTGAAGATGCGCCTAAGTCAGGTTCATTACTCTCAATGACATTTTCTTTTCCAGTTTCTGGCTCAATTTTATAAGCGAATTCCGAAGCGAATCTTCTTTTGGTATTCCCTAGTTTCTGCTGCTTGTTTTGGTAGAACGACTGAGGTTGGAGATTCTGTGCTAACATTTCCTACACATTCTATTATATCGTCAATAACTGGCGCAACATCTTCGAAAATGGAGTCTTCTTCATGTACAAAATATTCAGGATCAGCCACACTATCATCGTCAAAGTCAAGTCCATCCTCACTTTCCTCAAGAATTTCTAAAATTTTCGCATTCGTCAACGACATATATACATCTAGGCAACAAAAAAAAAAACACATTACAGTGCAATGTGACATAAATATAACAAACGAATGTTAACCAAATACAAGTAGTATATGATTTGCTTTCAGTTGTATTTTATGAAAATCACTTTATTACATACTTACGCACTTATTATTAACCAAGAAGATAATATGTATAAAACAAATCTGATTTTCGCACTAAAAACTTAAACACTTGTTACGGTTTGAAATTTTTATCAACAATAAACTTTTGGCACAGAAAACAATGTGATAATAATATTGTCCCGTTATATTTTATTTTATTTTTATTGTACACGGTTTGTACTAGTTATGTTACAATGCCCAAAGTACTTTTATTGATAAAACACAGCAATTTATAGCAAATTTAATGGTATGTTTTTGCTTGCTGATTCTGAAAGCCAAATATACGCTTCTTAATATCCTTTTTAAATTAGGTTCCTATGTCAAACAGTTTTTGAGAAATTTAATGACAAAGTTAAAATTTGGAAAAAAAATTCCGAAAAAAAATGTTTGGTCGCAATTTTTTTTAAAAATTACGGTATTAAGTATAAAAATTTTTCCAACCATAAAATTCTCTAATCAATTCTAGACAGAATGCTTCAAACCGGAAGGATCTATGTTTTGTAGTTTCCGAGAAAAGTGGAAATTACGAAGCATACTTTCCTTTCAAACACCAATTTTTTGGCTACTTGTGTTTTATTACTGGTGCACAAATATGGAAAAAGGAACGAGTGTACTTCGTAATTTCCCCTCTTCTCGGAAACTACAAAACATAAATCCTTCCGGTTTGAAGCATTCTCTCTAGAATTGATTAGAGAATTTTATGGTCGGAAAAATTTTTATACTTAATACCGTAATTTTTAAAAAAAACTGCGACCAAACATTTTTTTTCGGAATTTTTTTTCCAAATTTTAACTTTGTCATTAAATTTCTCAAAAACTGTTTGACATAGGAACCTAATTTAAAAAGGATATTAAGAAGCGTATATTTGGCTTTCAGAATCAGCAAGCAAAAGTTATCTAGGTCTAACCATTATTTTTTAATATTATTTTTTTCAGTGTTAAGTCGGATTTTTATAAAATGGCCCCTCCCGCCTAAATGGGGGGAAATTGACCCCCCCCCCCTCCAATACGATTTTTTTCTTGTCTCGACCCATCCTACACGCCCTAGTCTTTTGATCACTCTTATGCGAAACACCCTGTATATATGTATATTATACATATGTATATTCGTTTAAATTCTTTTGGTTTGCCGACCGGGTGGTATTATGACGTATTGTGGAACGAGTTTGTCAAGTTTAGTTTGGAGACAAACCGGTTTCGGCGTTGTGCCATCTTCAGTGTCTTTTTTCGTTCTGTCTGTTTCATTGTTGTTCTTTCGTATTTATTAAGATTTTGTGGTCCCTGTGGCAGTAATTAGTTTTCAGTTCAATTAGTTTTTTGTGTTTTATTGATTGGTTTTTCCGTGATTACGGTATCCGTGTTTGTTGCACCATCGTCTGTATGATGTCTGGGTAGGTAGAAGTCAGTAAATCTTTGTTTACGGGTTTTTATGGTTTGATCTTGTGTGTTGGCGTTTATAATTCCGTCGGTGTGTTTGTTTCGTTTTTTATAGAGCAATTTTAGGCGTTCGAATATTACGTCTGACATAGCGTTTGTTTGTTCATTTATTATACGCTCGTCCAATTAATTTTTTTTTTCTATATTTCCATGTTTTCTAGTATGTTCAGTCGTCCTTTATGCTGTACTTCGCTTCATGTGAGGCCATTTTGCAGCCGTTTTGTGGTATCTGCTAGCTCGCGCACCTTCACTTTCCGGTCAGCCAACACCATTTCATGTATTTTTTTGACATTGTCCTCTGTAACCGCATCGGAGGGCCTGTCGCTGCGGACTTGTTCGGTAGTGGAGTTGCGACCACCACGAAACTCTCGAAACCAATATTTGATGGTGTAATCTGACGCAGCATTAGCCCCATAATATTTATCCAACTTTTATTTTGTTTCCTTCGCCGTTTTGCCTCTCAAAAAATAATGTTTTATGAGAGAACGGAAATCGTTTACCAAACACGTCAACAACAATCAGCTGTCAAAACAAAACTAAATACAGTATCGCACTGAAATTTGACATGTCTGCCTAAATATGAACGGACTTCAAGGCACCATAACCTTTTCTGCAGTAGTACCGCATTCTGGCGGTCAAGGAGGTTAATTTTCACCCCACCTAGTAATGGCTTTTTCCCTGGTATCTTATTTGTATGAATTTAATTAATAAATATAAGAAACACTAAAGTGGTGACTGGATTGATATTTGAACAAGGAATATCAGGACATTGATGTCAGAGAAGCGCTACGAACTACGATCGACGGCAACACGTGATTCCAGTGACGAGAAACTGCACGGTGACAGCGAAATGTCTAAGCTCAACGACGAAGTACAACAACAGCTACAATCAGAGCAGGATGGCATTGAGGCTTTACGAAACGCACATTCTCCAGCGGCTCCACCTGCTAATTGGCGTCAAATGCATGCAATGCCGTTCAATCGAGAAAACCCACACCTCTGGTTTGCTCAACTGGAGCGAGCGTTTAGGCTGAGTAATATCACGGATGACATTGACAAGTTTGATTGGGTGACAGTTCATCTCGAGCAGGACATTATCTTCCGTCGAAGATCTTGTGTTGCAACCACCCACATCTGAACATTTTGGCACTCTCAAAGTAAGATTACTTGCAAGATTCGCTGAATCATCAGAGAGCAAGCTGCGACGGTTGCTGCAAGGCGGAGAAGTGGCTGGGATGAAACCACCCGAAATTCTGCAGCAAATAAAAAGACTCGCCCCCGATGAAAGCAGTGCAATGAAAACGATAATACGCACTCTGTTCCTGGCACAAATGCCCCAGTCCATTCGTCCATTTTTGGCAGTTTGGAAAGAGGAGGCCCTCAGCCAGTTGGCGAGGACCGCGGACCAGATGTTAGAGGCAAATACCTCAAACTCGATTTTCTTGTTGAATAGACAGGAGAATGTATCGGCTCCTTCATCATCATTACTAATGGTGACACTATTTCTAGGGCTCGGCCTTCCAACATCAAGTCAGAACAAAAACTATGCTTCTTTCACAAGAAATTCGACAACAAGGCGCGCAATTGCCACCCCAGCTGTTCCTTGTGGAAGCCGTTAAACTGAAACGGTTATCGTCAGTTGTACTGGTTGACACTAACAAGACCAGCAACAGCACAAATTCTTCCAATATTCTTTTTGAGACACGGCTGCACATTTATGATCGTCACAATCACCTTCAGTTCCTTGTCGATTCAGGCTCAGTGGTTTCAGTCATTCCCCGCAACGGAGACTTGAACCAGACTCTCTTCGACCGTATGCAGCCAATCAAAGAATTATTCAAACTTTCGGCAACCAAGTTTTACAATTGGATTTGGGGTTGCAGCGTACCTTTAACTGGTCATTTATTGTGGCAGACACTCACACAGCGATCATCGGCGCTGATTTTCTCACGCGTTTCAATTTACTGATTGATTTAAAGCAGCAATGCCTTGTTGATACAGCCACTGGGCTTAACACGCGCGGCAATTTGGCTAACACCACCGAATTCGCCGTTTCTACAATTAACGAGGCTAATGACTTTGGAGGTTTACTAACAATTTTCGGCCATCACCAAATAATCATTAGAGTGGTACAAGGATAATAGAAACAGTCGTCTGCATGACGTGGTACATTATATTGACACAAAAGGAAATCCGACAGCTGACCGTGCCAGACGTTTATCGGGTGAAAAGCTCTCTGCAGCTAAGAGTGAGTTCAACCAAAGAATATACAATATATAGAAGGCGCATCTCATACGAATTTTTGAACAGCAAAATTTGTGCTGTGGACGTAGCCGTACGTCCATGTTGCGCAACATTGAGTAGTTTTTTGTGTTGCTACGCATTCTCTCTATTCTCCTCTCATTGTTTGATAACTTCGCGGCAATTTCGTGTTATTTGCTTCTCATTGCCATTGTTTTTCTTTTTGTATAAATACAAATCGGGTTTGCTTGTTTCTTTCATAAATGATTATGCGTAAGAAGAGTTGAGCGATGGAATCTTGTATGTCAAAGGAGGTGAGAATGAAACGACGAAATTGTGGATAAAAGCAGCGGATGAGGGAAGAAGGGAATTTTACTTCTTTTTGGTTCCTTTGCAATAACAATTCAGGTGCTTACATCTGTCGGTCTTTTGATTTGGATTTTTTTTTTCGCTTAAGTAAGGGAAGTTAAGTTATTAAGTAAAGGAATTTTG
This sequence comes from Myopa testacea, assembly GCA_949629155.1. NCBI lineage: Eukaryota > Metazoa > Arthropoda > Insecta > Diptera > Conopidae > Myopa > Myopa testacea. Next base: position 29,073,261 of record OX451347.1, read on the forward strand.
TTTTTTGTAACATTTTGCCGGCATAATAAACTGTTTAGTATTTTAAATTATGTTTATTATTAAATTAGGTTATTGTTTATTGTTATTTTATATGTATAAAATTTTAAAATAATTGTTGAACCAATATTTCGTTTTATTGACAATGCTTCCTTAATAGAACTAAAATCATAAAGATTAAAAATTTTAGTCTTTAATTTAATTTTAATAATGTTTTTGGACACTACAATAACAAGGTAAATTTATAGACGGTCAGACAGAAGCACTTCAGTTGTTACTACAAAATAACAAGCACAAAGTCGATCTTCTTCACATACTCATAAAAAATCGAATTGCTACATAATATAAATATTTTTTCTGAAATATTTCCTTTCTTTCATTTTTTATTTTTGCTTCCATTAACTTTTTATGTTTACTCGTATAAGGTATTAAATTTGTTGATATGCCGACTTCTCCCTATACGAATTCTTAAAGAGAATACTCCCATACGCTATGCTCGCAACGTAGATCGTGCCAGCGCCTTACAAAGCTTTTACATCGAACAAGAAGCAGAACAAAGCTACGAAAAGCAAAATTTCTTCCAAAAACCTTAAAATGCAAAATTTAAAACAAATCCAGACGAATCGCACCGTTATCATCGCCCGCTGTACACCAGAAGTTGATGGTTTCTTTCTTTCACACTTTACTTGGCATACGAGTGGCTGGATCGATCTCTTCTTACGCATATTCGCTTGAATTGTTAGTGCAAAATAACAGAAGCAAAGTCGATCTTCCGCTCCCTTCATACTCATTAAATATATCTCCCGTACCCCTCACTCATTAGCAGATCATTCAATTTTGCTTTGTTATCAGCGTTGTGGAAACCGAAGCATGGCAAAGAGAGTAACTTCGCGAGTAGTGAAGCTGTTTTCACTCATTTGCTTACAACCGCTGTCTGCGACCGACCGCATCTGTTTTGAAAAATTTTTAGTCATGCGTCTTCTATATTATTACATATTCTTTGGTTCAACCTTTTAGTCGACCAAGGGGTATGCCGGCCATCAAAGAGTCCATGGGCGAGTCCGCTGCATATGGTGGCCAAAAAGTGTGGTGGTTGGCGCGCATGCGGTGATTATCGCAAATTAAACGCTATTACAATTCCAGATAGATACCCTATTGCACACATCCACGACTTCTCTGAGAAGCTGCATAACAAAAAGGTCTTTTCAACGATCGATCTGGTACGTGCTTACTACCAGATTCCCATGTCTGCTAGTGACATACAGAAGACCGCTGTGTTAACGCCGTTCGGGCTTTTTGAGTTTTTGCGCATGCCTTTCGGCTTAAAAAACGCAACGCAAACGTTCCAACGTTTTATGGACAACATTTTTAGAGATATTGATTTCGTTTACATCTACATAGATGACATTCTCGTTATGTCCAAGTCAGCAGACGATCATGAAGAACATCTTCGTTTTGTTTTTGATATATTAAGACAACATGGTTTGACTATCAATGTCAATAAATGTAACTTCGCACAGCAAGAAGTCGTATTTTTGGGATATGTAATCAATTGTAGTGGTCTTCGACCACCTGATGAACGCATTAAGGCTGTGACGAATTATATTCGCCCAGAAACAGTGTGCGACCTCAGTAGATTTCTAGGAGTCATCAACTACTATCGCCGATGTATTCCACACGCCGCTGAGCTTCAGAAACGGCTCAACGAGTACACTCGTAATATCCATAAAAACGATAAGCGTAAAATCAACTGGACTTCGGAAACACTTCAAAATTTCGAAAACTGTAAGAACACCTCAGTCAATGCTACAATGCTTGCATTCCCGGCTGCTGATGCACAACTGGCCTTAGTTTGTGGTGCATCAGATTCGGCGATCGGTGCTGCTTTGGAACAATTCGTCAACAGTGCATGGCAACCACTTGGTTTTTTTTCGAGAAAGCTCAACAAAACTGAAATACGCTACAGTACGTATGATAGAGAACTCCTTGCCATCTACGATGCCATACATCATTTTAAACATATGTTAGAAGCACGAGTTTTTGTCATTAAAACAGACCACAAACCATTAATATATGCGTTCAATCAAAAACCAGAGAAGGCTTCGCCTCGCCAATTGAGACACTTTGATTACATATCCCAATTTTCCACCGCAATTGTTCACGTTTCCGGTGCTGATAATACAGTTGCTGATGCGTTGTCGCGTCTAAACGCAATTCCAATGCCTACTACCATAAATATCACGGCACTTTCTGAAGCACAGGCCGAAGATGAGGAACTAATACCACTAATGGAGGGAAGCACGTCCTTAAAATTTCAAGCAGTCACTTTTGAGGATAAAATCCTCCAGTGCGACGTGTCAACTGGACACGTACGTCCTTACGTACCCAAGAAGTTACGCTATAATGTTTTCGCTTCGGTTCATGGTTTGTCACATCCGAGTGGTAGAGCAACGTTACATCAACTTAAAAAAAATATGTTTGGCCATCGATTCGAAAGGATATTTTAGCATGCTCAAGAGCCTGTTTATCCTGTCAACGTGCCATGATATACAAGTACAACCATCTATCTCCGGAGAAAATCGAGAAAATCAACATGCCTGATAATCGCTTTGATCACGTCCACCTCGACATTGTTGTCATGCCACTGACCAATGGATCGCTATTGCTTAACAATGATTGATCGTTTTTCGCGTTGGCCAGAGGCTGTTCCTCTCAAGGACATGTTAGCTGAATCAGTGGTCAAAGCATTCTAGTATACTTGGATTACCAGATTTGGTTGTCCTAAAACCGTAACCACTGACCAGGGCACTCAATTTGAGTCAGCGTTTTTCAAATCGCTAGCAAAGTTGGTTGGTTTTCAACATATACACACGACAGCTTATCACCCCCAGTCAAATAGGATGATAGAGCGGTGGCATCGCTCCCTTAAGTCGGCCTTGATGTGCGATCCCTCAACTCCATGGACGGAACAGCTGACATGTTATATGGTGGCCCAATAAGATTACCGAACGAATTTGTTGAAGACATTGACAAACCCACCGAACATCATATATTTCTTGATAAACTTAGAAAACACATGCGCCACACACGTCCATCGTCTGCTGCTCATCACACCAAGGAAAGCATGTTCGTCCTGAAAAACTTATATGACTGTTCGCACGTACTTTTACGAACAGATGCAGTTCGCCAACCATTATACAGGGCCATACGAAGTTATTGATCGTCAACGGAAAGGGTATTTACTCTCAAGATCAACGGTAAAAACGTGGCGGTATCAACTGACAGGCTGAAACCAGCTTTTATGATAAGAGACGAGACAGCAACCAGAGATAACGAGATTGGAAACTTAGAACAAAGCAGCTGTTCAAAAAAACAGCCGCGTGTTGCTTCTATAAATTTTGTATGCAAACTCACCCGCCAAAAGCATAAACAAAGGTTTGTTTATGCTTTTGGCGGCTGAGTTTCTAAGACTCGACTGAAAACGGTGAGTTTCAATACAAATTTTACAAAAACAAATTTAAATGAACGGTTGCATGTCGAAAATGTAAAAATGTGCCATATCATTGCTCGTAGAAAAGTGGTCATAATCTCTGTTTCCCGCTTTTAAAGCTGTCATTGACAAATATTTATTAATATTGCTTTAAAACGTCGTATTACAGAACTTGTGCCTGCGGATTTAAAGCAAATGGGCATTTTTATGCTTTTGCATATACATATGTATAGTAAAATTTGCTTTTTTAAAGAGAAGTATTTTCGAACCTGATTTCAGAAATGAGATTTTGCGCATAACACATAAATAAATAAAACGAGTTTGTTGTAAATATTTTGTCATTTGCGTCCACTTGCGTTGCATTCTTCCCCTTAATCTTTTTCTATAAAATCATTACCCGGTGGTCTGCATGAAGTAAGGTTTGCATGTATTACATAACTTATTTTTTATTTTAGTATGAACTAGTAGTTAATATTAGTAATTAGTATTAATAAATTTAGTGTGTTTTGTAGTTAATACACCCTAAAAAATCGGTAACCCCCTTGACTCTTATCTCAATGGTGGTGTGGAAACAGCATGATCTCTATAACTTTCAGAATTGTCATCTAATAAAGAAGTAAAAAAATATCCTTTATATCTTTTTTTCATTATAAATTTTACAAATATAGAAAACTATATAAATATTATAATATTTGAACTAAATTAAAAACTAGTTTAATCAATTTCTACAATCACGTAAAAATACCCACAGAAATAAATTTATGCCCACTTTTTTCACTTTGTCTTATGGTGACTTATGGTGACAACCGCTTGCAAAAAATGTTGGTGAATAATACCGTCAAAAGATAAGGCGTCACTTGCTATCTCTTTCTGGCTGCAAAAGAAATGTAGACAAATTCACCAGTTCATAAAAAATCGATCTTTTTTTCATCTTTATCTGAAGATAAAAGAGTTTCCAATCTCATTAATCTATGACAGCAACTAACTCTGAAGATAAAGCCAAACAATTTACCGGACTTATGAGAGGAAACACGGGGAGCAGATCATTCAATCGTGACCTTGTCACTAAAAGGGGAGTAGTGTGCCAGCACTGGAAGCCACCTACCGGCAACTAGCAGATTACCATGAGTTCCGTTTCTCTGTTCTAGCTGGCTGCGGATCGTACTGTCAAAGCAGAAGACTAAATTATCAATATTTTAATTGTTAGTGTATGAATTTAATTAATACATATAAGAAACACTAAAAAACTTTTTTTTAGAAATTGCGATCTGACAAACGTCAGCTGTTAAAGCAACTTTGTATATCTTAATTTGTAGTGTATGAGATATTTCTTAATTAATGTATGAGAGTGTATCCATACATATATGTACATACATATACATATGTATAACAATATCTTTATCCTATTTTTCATTAATTCCGGAATATACATATTGTATACATACATATATATATTTTTTTTTTTTTAATTACAGTTTAATTCAACTATTTCTTATTCATTTATTATTATATACATGTTATTTACAGGTATACTTTAAATTTCAGTTGTGTATATGAATACAATTTTTTTTAAATGTATATATACATATATGTATGTGTATATCTATATTTTCTCTTGCGTGTATTTTTTACGTCTTATTGTGAAGACTCTGTTTTAAAATACGTTACGTTCACCCTGTTTTTTTTCTTATACTTTTTTGGGTCATATTATTTTTATAAAAATGCTAACACTGCATTTTGTCCGTGTTGGCATGGTTCTACATACATATGTACATACATATGTATGTTAATTTTTTTTGTGTTTCTCTCTTATGTTACCTATGATTGAGTTAATCGCTATCTTTTAAATTTCGAGGGTTTTCTATTTGTTAATTAAAATGAAATTGTTTTAGTTATTTATCTACTTGAATATTTTGGTGTGTTGCTAGCAGGTGCGTATATACACTACCGGCCAAAAGTTTCGAAGCACCCTTGAAATTTCCACAAATCTTAACAATAGTTATCCAAAGCTTTTAAAAATAAAAAGTTTAATTGTAAATTTTGAAGTTTATTATATTTCCTTTCAAATTACATTAAAATTATATTTTAGAATAATTTTTATTATCAAAATTTTTACAAAAACGTCTAAACCGATTTTTCATCAAAAAATCCCCCTTTGCACTGAATAACTTTTGCTACAATTCTTGGTATTCTGGCGATTAATTTCTTTATGGTTTCCTGTTGTATATTGTTCCATGATTCCAACAATGCATTTTACATTTCCTGTTTTGACGTAGTCGCTTTTTCTCGCACCTTTCCGTCCAGCTCATCTTATAGAAGCACTATTGGATTCATATCGGGTGACTGGGCAGGCCAAATCATATTTGTTAATATTCCAGATGTTTGCATGTTCTCTAAATAGCCTCTGCACAATTTGGAGCTGTGTTTGGGATCGTTATCTTGTTTCATCACGAAACCTTTGCCGATCAATCGTAGGTCTGATGGTATGGCATTGTGCTGCAGTATCTTTCTATACTCCTCCTTTCGCATAATTCCATCGATTCGAATTAAATCGCCTACTCCATGGCTTGAGAAGCATCCACAGACCATAATGGAACCGCCGCCGTGCTTCGCTGTTGGTATTACACACTCCGGCAGCAACTTCTCTTGGGCACTACGTTTGACGAAAATTCTTCGATTAGACTTAAACAGCTCGAACTGTGATTCGTCGTTCCAAAGAACATTTTTTAAGTCCTCTTCGGTTCATTTCTTATAGGTTAGAGTCCATTGAAGTGTTCTCTTTTTATTTCGTGTTCGAAGTAAGGGTTTTTCTCTAGCAATCCTTCCACAAAGACCAGCATCTCTAGCCGCCTTATTACAGTTGTTAATGACACCGGGTTTGATCGACTGTTATCCATCTCGGCTTCTATTTCTGGAGCCGTTTTTCTTCTGTTCCGTCTGCTTGATATTTTCATTGCTCTATCTTCACGATTTCTTGTCGATCTTGGCCTTCCGGACCGCGGAAGGTCGTCAAGAGTTCCATAATCCTTGTGCCTTTGTATGGTGCGATGCACAAAACTATTCGAAATTTTTAATTTTTGCTCTATTATTCGTTCGGAATTGCCTTCCTTATGAAGAGTAATCACTGCAGATCTTATATTAATCTTATTTTTTGGCATGACTTCGGTTTTTTTAACGTTTGGTCAGTTTGAATCTTGAGGAACAAAGAATGGTGTCAATATTCTAGGTCAGCCTTTTATACTTGACCCAGGGTAAAAAATGGATGGTAATAATTATTCATAATTACCTTTAGTAATTACCCCATTAAAAAAAAATTACCCTGAGTACCTGAAAAAGGTTTTTTATAACCCTTTTTCTCGATTTTGTATGGCAAGTGCAATAAACAAAAAAACCCAATTTCTTGACTTAGTGCATTGTTTGAGCATGCAATTAAACAATGAACGCCGTAAATCCGTTTTGGGTTCCATATTAAAGTTATCACTTTACAACCATTCTATTAAAAAAGAAAAAATCAAAATTTATACAGTAATATAGAAATGCCACACGATTTTCTATGAACAGGAGTGGTGCTTCGAAACTTTTGGCCGGTAGTGTATATGTATATGTATATATATATATTACCAATCTAAATATTCAATAAATAGCGTTTAATTCCTTAGCTCTATCTATAGCATCCTCCAAATATTGATATCTTTGCTCAACCACGCCTGGACCGGATTAAATGAGATATCTTATTATTTGGCTTAAATCTGTAAACCTACAAAATATTTCTTATCTTCAGATAGCCGTTTTTCATTCTGAATAAAATACTTTCTACGTATTAAAAATTTTCTGAAGTGCAAATGGAATTTTCTGAAGTACAAATGGGAATTCTGAAGTATAAATGGAATTTTCTGAAGTGCAAATGGAGATTCTGAAGTATAAATCGAATTTTCTGGAGTGCAAATGGAAAACTGAAGTATAAATGGACGTTTCTGAAATTTAAATGGAAATTTCCGAAGTACATATGAAAATGGTGTAGTAATTTGCATTTATCAGAGAATAGTTTCGAAATTAAATTAGTTCTTGCAATTCCGTAACGCGTGATGAAATCATCGTACAAAGCTCTAGCAAAAGTACTTGCTTCCACGTCTCGGATAGCTGCACATGCCATACATTTTTGAGAAATCCTTCTGAAATATCAAAATGTGCTTATTGCCGGATACAGTTTTAGGCAGTATTCCTACTATGTAAACTTTATCAAATGGCCGCAATGGTGTATCTGTTAGCACCATGGACATTTTTGTCAATTTTGAGCTTTCGTTAGTTTGACACTACGGATAGTTTTTGACGAATTCTTTTACTTGCTTTTAGATTCCTGGCCATCTAAATTGCATCCGAATTCTTAAGTACGTTTTCATTGCACCCTGGTTTCCTACCATTGGTGATTTGTGAAAGTCTTTAATAATAGCAGAGAATATGTAGTAATATAGAAGACGCATGACTCAAATTTTGAAATTTTTCAAATCAGATGCGGTCGATCGCAGGCAGCGGGTGTAAGCAAATGAGTGAAAACAGCTTCACTACTGGCGAAGTTAGTCTCTTTGCCATGCCACGGTTTTCTCAGCGCTGATAACAAAGCAAAATTGAATGATCTCCTAATGAGTGAGGAGTTCGGAAGATCTTTTTAATGAGTATGAAGGGAGCGGAATATCGACTTTGCTTCTGTTATTTTGCACTAACAATGCAATCGAATATGCGTAAGAAGAGATCGATCCAGCCACTCGTATGCCAAGTAAAGTGTGAAAGAAAGAAACGATCAATTTGTGGAGTACAGTGGGCGATGAGAAGAACGGTGCGATTCGTCTGGATTTGGTTTTTGGAAGAAATTTTGCTTTTCCAAGCTTTGTTCTGCTTCTTGTTCGATGTCCAAGCTATGTAAAGCGCTGGCACGATCTACGTTCCGAGCATAGCGTGCTCTTGAAGAATTCGTATAGGGAGAAGATTTAAGAAGAAGAATACTTTAGTCGGCATATCAGCATCTTTAATACGTTATTCGAGTAAAAATAAAAAGTTAATGGAAGCAAAAATAAAAAATGAAGGAATGGAAATATTTCAGAAAAAATATTTATATTATGTTATATTGGTACAACATTACGAAATATTGGTACAACAATTATATTATAATTTTATACATATAATATAACAATTAACAATAACCTAATTTAATAATAAACCTAATTTAAAATACATACTAAACAGTTTATTAAGCCGACAAAATGTTACAAAAAACAAAATTCCTTTACTTAATAACTTAACTTCCCTTACTTAAGCGAAAAAAAATCCAAATCAAAAGATCGACAGACGTAAGCACCTGAATTGTTATTGCAAAGGAACCAAAAAAAAGTCAAATTCCCTTCTTCCCTCAACCCCTGCTTTTATGGACATCGTTTCGCTCTCACCTCTTTTGACATACAAGATTCCATCGCTCAACTCTTCTTACGCATAATCATTTATGAAGGAATACACGCGAACCCGATTTGTATTTATACAAAAACAAAGCAATGGCAATGAGAAGCAAATAACACGAAATTGCCGCGAAGTTATCAAACAATGAGAGGAGAATAGAGAGAATGCGTAGCAACACAAAAAACTACTCAATGTTGCGCAACATGGACGTACGGCTACGTCCACAGCACAAATTTTGCTGTTCAAAAATTCGTATGAGATGCGCCTTCTATATATTGTATATTCTTTGATAATAGTTTCTATTTCTTTCGGTTCGGATCGGTTCTATGTTATATTTGCCGGTTCCTGTATAATTCTCTGTATTTAGTTTTAAATTGTGATCCCGAAAGTTCTGTAATACTGAACATAACCTTTCGTCGTGTTGTTTGAGATTTCCACCTCTGTCATCTAAATAAACAAAACACTCTGTCTTGTAGACCTGGTAGGATATGATTCATTATCCTTTGGAATGTTGCTGGGCGCCTGTTAGCCCAAAAGGCATTCTATTGAATTCGAAATGTCCCGGTCCTCTGCTAAATGCTGTTTTTTCTTAATACCTATCATCGACTAAAACCTGCTGATATCCACTTGCTAAATTTAACATTGTAAAATATCTGCTGTGATCTAATTGCCACAAGATCTCGTCGATACGTGGGATGCAAAAAAACTTGTTTGATCGTAGCTTCATTTAGTTTCCTATACAGCTTGGCTAGACGCAGTATCATTTGATATGGTTTCACTCAGTTCGGGGGAGAGAGTGATGAGGAACAAAAGGAAAAGTCTACACTCAAGAAGCAAGTGTAGAGAATTTTTGATACCAAAATAGACCCTGCTTCTCTCGGTATCATTTACGCACACAAGTAAGCAGTTGTCAACGACAACCAAGCTGTTGGCCATAATGAATTCGAACAGTTGCAAAAAAATTCTTGAAAAAATTCTCTTTTTCGGAGAAATTTCATTTATTTGTCCCATTTGCCTTATTTTAATATCAAGTCACGAAAAGTTCAAAAACAATTAAAAAAGAGGGGAAAAGATTAGGCGCTTCTCGAAGTAACCAATGTTCTTGTTGTTTCTGACGTACATTACAATTAGGAAAACATTAATTAATTGAAAAAAGTACTAAAAATCTAATCTTTTATTTTTCATATCATAGTGATATCTCGTAACGTTTAACAGATATAGGCCTGGAATTTAGAAACATTAAAGGGCTATAATTCGGGAACTAGGCGAGAGCAATACAAATTATTGTTGTTAGGGTCGGCGCCAGAAACAACAACAACATTGGATAGGTCGAGAAGCGTCTGACTTAAGCCGAAAATGCAAACGTTTTAAGTAAAAAAATAGACATATTTAAGTAAACATATTTCGTCCATACTTAAATAGCAGCTATAATCGTATGTCCCGGGCCCCAGAGATTTTAAAAACTCTTGAGTGTTTTCACGAACACTGCGATTCTTCCTCCACTTCTTTACCCAATACGATCGATTTCTTTGCGAATCGTCATCGGCTACAACATAGCATGCAGCAGGTGTTACCATCGCCGCATCGAATAAAAATGTTATTGTGCACTAAACGTAACGAAGAATTCCAAGGTGATATGTTATGTGTAATTATGCCATCATCTAAAAATGTGTGTACTTGTTTATTTATTTCTTCCGTATGTCTTTGTGGTAATAGTGTTTCCTATTTATTGGCAATTGATCTGCGCCTGTCGGAATTTCGTGTTTTACCGCATTTGTAAATGAAAGCTCGTCTAATAGGAAGACGTCGTGAAACGATATTACACTTCTTCTTCTTTTCTTTTATATTCAGATCTTAATTTCATTTCATTGACCAATTTATTTATTCTTCTTTAGACATCTATTTTGCCTATGCTATTAATTGACTAAGGCCCAGTTTTTCAGTGCTCGTTTAAACGGCGTTTAAACGGAGATTAGTTAAACGCCAAACAAAAGTTAACTGAGATTTGAGTTTTACAGTGCGAGTTTAACTTATCTATGTTAAACGTATCTTTTCTATATGTCATACAGAATTTATCTAAATTCAATGAATATTTAGCGTATACCTAAACCTTTCTTGGCAGCACTTGACAATATTTTCATTTTTACAAAGAGAACAGCTGTTCTGGTGCAAATAAACAAAATTATTAGCATAGTTTTGAACAAAGGTAAATGTCTGTACTCGAAGAAACAGCTGTTTCTTTATCTATTAAACAGATAAATTTACCGGAGTTTAACTGAGCAATATCGGCCGGTTAACCTCCGTTTAAACGAGCACTGAAAAACACAATGTGTCGTTTAAACGAAGGTTAACTGAGAAACGACGATAACCGAGCACTGAAAAACTGGCCCTTAGTACTTTGAATTGTGTACTCTTCGAAATTTGTTAATTTTGGTTCAAACTCGCAGTATATCTCGTAATCGTATTCTTTTGTATTTAAATTCGGAGCATAAACCGTCCTATCTTTTACATTTACTAATGTGTATCCTATATAGATTCCTAGATCTATTTCTTGTTTATGAATTACTACACTCTTAATTTCTTTAGTTACCGAAGTTTTAACGGTACTAGTCAAATTATTCTTGCGTCAATTGTTATATAATTTTGTTTACTTTCCTTTTCTATCTACTAAATAGTTTTTAATAATAATTCGAAAATCAACTCGTTTGCAGTGTATTTATAACAGATTTGTTCTACATATTATCTCTTGCTAATATGCCGTCTGCCGGTACTCCTTGTCAAGGGATGTTGGGGACTGGTATGCGGCGATCTTGGAAATCGGTAGATACCTTTTGTCTCAGCATGTCACTATGAGTACGACGTTACATGCATTAGCAAGAGCTACGCAAAATACGAACTAATACTAAAAAACTGCAACTAGCAACATAAAAACTAATTTAAAAAGGTTAAGCATCGGCTTTGGATTCCCCGGTGGTTTCGTTGTTTTCTGAGTAACTAAAAGTGAATTTTTCGATTTTTATGTCTTTTTATTGAACAAAGAAGTTGTATTCAATTTTGTTTGCAGAATGTTGTAGAAGGAATTCGGCGATCAAGTTTCTGAAACGAATGTTTACAAGTGTTATAAACAATTACAAGAAGATAGAGAAAGCGTTGAAAACAAAGAGCATCCCGGACGACCATCAACACCAATCAATGAAACACCAACACCAAACATGTCAATGAAATTAAAGATTTGGTGCTCAAAAACCGTCGGTTGACAATTAGAGACCTTGCTGATAATGTTAACATTTCTTTTGGATGGGTCCAAACCATTATGAAAGAGCATTTGTGCTTGAGAAAAGTCAAATTTTGATTGGTTCCAAAAACACTCAATTTCTTCGAGACTTTTTCATCAAAGCTTCAATGCGTATCATTCCATAACCACCTTATTCGCCTGACTTAGCTCCATGTGAGTTCCGACTATTCTCTAAGCTCAAACGATCGCTTCGCGAACAACATGTTGAATACACTGATGAGATAAAAGAAGAATCGAAGAATGAACTGAAGGCAGGTATGAATGACAGTGCTGCAAACCTAAAAACAAAAAGATTTGCTCGAATCGCTGCAGCCGCGCAATTGAAATTCAAAATTCGCGATACGTTTAGAACAGGCCGCGTATACCACCATCCCACAACAATTTTCTTACACACAAAAAAAATTGTTTAGGGGAACTTTAATAATTGTAATCACATTTTAGGCAAAGCCATTCATATCAAAATTAAAAGAGAAATTTTTATTGAACTAAAAATAATAATAATCCTTTAAAAAATAAAATTGCACAAAAATTGATGTTTATATTAATCCTTGGAATTTTATTAAGCTTATTTTGATTTTTTAAAATGCAAAAAAAACAAATAAAATCCAGTCTATACCATTTATGTATAAAACTTACTACAATAATTACATGCTAATTTTATATATTTATATTTATAAATATCGTTTGAATTCTACAGTGGTATATGCTCCGAAGCATTTTTCATTGGCACGAAATCTATATCTCTTACTTCGCTGAATACTTATTAATTATGATTTACTTTTGTTTAACGCAACTGGAACCAACGAAATAGGAAATCAAAACTATAACTCTTCAAATAGGTTCGATTTCCAGTTTATGATAATATCTAGTATACAGGGTGTAACGCATGAGACATTTCAAAAAGCTAGGACGTGTATGTTGTGGCATTTTCTAAAAGTCCGACTTAAAATCGGAAAAAAAATCTAAAAAAATATCGAGACACTTAGGTCATTTCGACTTACTGTTGAAAGATAAATACCATCTCTCATCCTCCTTTTTACTATGTTTTCTATGTTAAAGAATTTTTAATAAAATTAATTCCAAACTTGAAATTGAGAGAATATGCTTTGAAACGGAAGGATCTGTAATTTGTATTCTCTGAGCAAATTTAAAATTACGAAGCATAGTTTCCTATCAAATACCATTTTTTGGCTAATTGTGTTTTATTACTGGTTCAAAAATACCCAAGAAGAGTGTTCTGGGAAAGATATTTAGTTAGTAATTTTCAGTTTCGGAAAAACAGAACATCGGACCTTACGCTTTAAAGCATTTTCTCTAGAAGTGATTACAGAATTTTGTGATCGGAAAAAATTGATACTTATTAGCGTTATTTAAAACAAAAATTCGACATAACTAGCTCATGCTTAGTTTGGCATGCATTTTAAAAAAAATTGTGTGACATAGGAATTTAAAAGAAGATTAATGAGAAAATATCTGGCTTTCGAAACCAGTATTTAAAAATGATCTAGGTACCACGGTTATGTTTTAGTATTTTTTTAAAAAATTGTAAGTTGGATTTTTAGAAAACCCCGCCAATGCGTTTTTTTTAGTCTCGACCCTACCTACACGTCTTAACTTCTTCAAACATCTTATGCGTTACACCCTGTATACTCAAAACCGTTATTCAGTATATTATAGCTCTTATATATAGTAAATATCTGCTTCGGCACGATACTTAACACGATAAAAAAAATTAATTTATTTCCATCTGTCAATGCACTTTAATAAGAAATTGTTAAATAAAAAAGTTCACAAAAACTTTTATTCTATGTATTTGCAACAAATACAACTATAACAAAAATTCGTCTTATGTTAACTAAAGATACTGATATTTTTAAAAACAATTTGTATTTATCATTTAGGTTAAAAAGTTTATCAAAAGTGGGAATATGTACCTATTGTATTTTGTGGAATACATTTCTTAACTACTGTAGGTTAGATAATTAAATACATATATTAAAAATACTAAAGCGCTTAATAACCTTATACAATGAATGCAAGACTTCAGGTATATAAAACATGTTTGGCGAATATGAGAAAAAATATCCAGTGTCAATAAAATGTCTACAAATTTATATATTTAAAAACTAAAACAATTAAAAAGTATTATTGTGCTAAAGATGACTGTGTATATAATTGTATGTACATTTTTAATACATTTAGCATTTAATAGGTCTTAATGCACAAGGGTAGTCCCAGAAGTACCCGACCCTCTCAGTGAATATGTAAGCATGGAAAAAATTGGTCATCGTTATGTGATACAATATTGCGAAGTTTCACAGCAATAAAGCAGAGTTTTTTCGTCGATTCATAACCATGGATGAAACATGGATCCATCACATCACACCTGAGACGAAGGAACAGTCAAAACAATGGCCTGAGAATCGGCTCCAAAGAAGCGTTCACTATTGATGGCTGCCAAACAAATACTGAACAACGTAGCGTCGTAAAACTTCAAACTTAAGCTTTATAAAGTTGGTATTCTCTACCATAGTCATTCTTTTCAAACAACAACCGCCATCTATACGTCAGGTCGGGTACTTCTGGGACTACCCTCGTATATATTGTTTGCAAAGCTGCACGCGTAACAGTGTCATGTGAAAGAACTTTTAAAATTAGCTACGTACATTCATGAAGCACTGTTACCATAATTCTAAGATTACTTTTGCAAAACTATCATAATGCAATATTTATTACACCATCGCTCTATTTTAAATTTTAATGTTGAGGATATTTCGTTCTTACAAATAACATACATAATTCAAATTCCCAATCGTAACTGTTTGATAAAAAAATTAACTCACAGAAATAGTTTTACCTCATCCTTGAAGTTTATAAAACATAAAAATGAATAACTAGTTAACAAAAACATTCAAAAATTAATATCTTTTGTTAATACGAGACTAAATACTGGGCAGCAGTTTCTTAATACGTATATCCTAAAATAATATAATATAAAATTTGAGAATATTATTATGACGTGTGCGAATATTATATATCGTAGAATTTATAAATATTATCTACGATTTTTATATAACAAATACGTTTTCATGGACTGAGGCAAAAGTAGTTCCTGAATACGATCTTCTAAATTATTTCGACCGACTCTTTGACGAATAATTCTTCTACACAGATCCATTAAAGGAAGAGGTTCGGCTGAAATTAAAAACGATTATATTCATTAATAAATAAGTATTCAAAAATAATATTCTTAATATTCGGCACTCTAAAAGCAAGAAGAATAATGAAAACCGGAAGAATAAATACTTAAGAATGTTTATGATATCGACACCGCAAATATGTTATTATAAGACATAAAAAAATATATTTCGAAATTTAATGGTTCGAAGTGGATGTAATTTTGAGTCCAATGGACCGGTCTGTAAGGTGCTATAAGCTTGTCGGGGATTGTCAGCATCGTGCGTTATTTTCAGCTGGGCACGCGACGATGTGTCCTTAGAAAGTCAAAGGCCTAACAGCGTCATAATGAAAATTGAGCACCAATTGTCGTCATGGCAATAGGTGATCGGTGCTTTTAGCGTACGCAGCCTTCGTTCGATGGTTCCGCTCGGTTGAAGGTGGTTCAACGGTGCCTTGACGTAATGGATCCGAAAAGTCTTTCGAATTGCCTGAAAACTTGAGACTACTGTTGTATTTAAAAAGAATCCGGTTGTGTAGTCGTAGGAATATATTTTATTTTTTTAATTTCTTAATCTTACTGCGATTTAGTCGCTCTGCGTACAATTCTTGACTCTGCTTAAAATCTTTCCCTGTTTCCATTTTGGCTCGGTTGACGTGTTCGTCAACGGAACCAAAGTGGGTCAGTTTGTCGTGTTTCGCAATTTCCATTATTTCGCAATATTTAAGTTGTGATATTAGCAATATCAATATCGAAACAATTAAATCGTTCTTAATTTAATTCTTCCGCATTGGGCCTTGTTATTTTTTATTTAGCTTCCACAATAATTTTCACGCAAAGAGTTATGGTTGCTGGCTAGGCTTTCGAGTTTACTTTAGCCACAGCTTGACTTGAGCTTATGGCTTACCAAGCAAAGTGCTGCGGTTGCATTAATGGCATGAACTTGATTCACTCAAGGAGTATTATTATGAAAATAATAATAATACTGGCCTTGAAGGTTTATGTTACCCGAAACTGAAAATTGCGATTACGACATATAACACTACAATTGCCTGCCCAGAAAAGTTGTAATGCGTATAAGTGAGCCAAAACCAGAAAACCAACCAAAAACCAGGAGATGTTGGGGACAAGTGCGTGAAGATAAATTCGTAAATGCGACGATAACTTAGCAAAGATCTGAACCCTAAACACGAATACGAATTTGTATTTTGTACTCATTCCAAAGTAATGGCTTCAATAGTAGCGCTGTTTTGTTCAACGAAATATATATTTTGAGCAGCAAACATACATATTTCAAGGGAATAATATATATACTTTACGCCTACTTTTGAATTTTTACATTTGTGGAAGTGAGGTCAGACGGTGAAACTTCTTCCCCAATATTCAGCGATAAGTTTTGTTCTACGAAAAACATAACTTGGCCAAGTGTATAAGGTTCGATAGCCTCCTCCAATACCTTTCAGAATCCGTAAAAACTTTTAGTGCACTCGGAAGGATTTGGTCACCATGGTCATTTGAAGTTGGCCTTACCCAGTGCAATTTTTCATGATTTTCCAGCGAACAATTTTGTTCAACGAAAAACATAATCTGGCGAAGTGGAATATAAGGTTCGATAGCCTACTCTAATACCTTTCAGAATGAAAAAGTAATTTGTACAAAATTTCAGATCGATTTGACATCGGGAAGACGTGGCACATCGACCACAAAGTTTTGAAATAGAAATAATTGCGTTTCTATATTTATTTTATATCACAAAATAATAATAGTTAGATCAAGATAATTTTTGCTTGCTGATTTTCAAAGCCAAATGTCCGCTTCTTTACATCCTTTTTAAATTATATTCCTACGTCAAACAGTTTTTGAGAAAATTAATTCCAAACTTAAAATTTGGAATAAAAATTCCGAAAAAATTTTTGGTCGCAATTTGCTCTTAAATACTGTATTAAGTATAAACATTTTTACGACCATAAAATTTTCTAATCAATTCTAGAGAGAATGCTTCAAACCGGAAGGATCTATGCTTTGTAGTTTCCGAGAAAAGAATGCTGCAAAAAATTTTCGCCCAGTGTAGCTAAGGTCCACCCTAATATACATACACTACCGGCCAAAAGTTTCGAAGCACCACTCCTGTTCATAGAAAATCGTGTGGCATTTCTATATTATTGTATAAATTTTGATTTTTTCTTTTTTAATAGGATGGTTGGAAAGTGATAACTGTAATATCGAACCCAAAACGGGTTTACGACATTCATTGTTTAATTGCATGCTCAAGCAATGCACTAAGTCAAGAAATTGGGTTTTTTTGTTTATTGCACTTGCCATACAAAATCGAGAAACAGGGTTATAAAAACCTTTTTCAGGTACTCAGGGTAATTTTTTTATGGGGTAATTACTAAAGGTAATTATAAATAATTATTACCATCCATTTTTTACCCTGGGTCAAGTATAAAAGGCTGACCTAGAATATTGACACCATTCTTTGTTTCTCTAGATTCGAACTGACCAAACGTTAAAAAAACCGAAGCCATGCCAAAAAAAAATTGATGAGATCTGCAGTGATTACTCTTTATAAGGAAGGCAATTCCGAGCGGATAATAGAGTAAAAATTAAAAATTTCGACTAGTTCTGTGCATCGCACCATACAAATGTACAAGGATTATCGAACTCTTGAGGTCCTTCCGCGGTCCGGAAGGTCAAGATCGACAAGAATTCATGAAGATAGAGCAATGACAATATCAAGCAGACGGAACAGCTAGAGATGCTGGTCTTTGTGAAAGGATTGCAAAAGAAAAACCCTTACTTCGACCACGAAATAAAAAGGATGGACTCTAACCTATAAGAAATGAACCGAAGAGGACTTCAAAAATGTTCTTTGGAACGACGAATCAAAGTTCGAGTTGTTTGGGTCAAATCAAAGAATTTTCGCCAAACGTAGTGCCCAAGAGAACATGCTGCTGGAGTGTGTAATCCCAATAGTGAAGCACGGCGGCGGTTCCGTTATGGTCTGGGGATGCTTCTCAAGCAATGGAGTAGGCGATTTAATTCGAATCGATGGAATTATGCGAAAGGAGGAGTATAGAAAGATATTGCAGCACAATGCCATACCATCAGACCTACGATTGATCGGCAAAGGTTTCGTGATGAAACAAGATAACGATCCCAAACACAGCTCCAAATTGGGCAGAGGCTATTTAGAGAACATGCAAACATCTGGAATATTAACAAATATGATTTGGCCTGCCCAGTCACCCGATATGAATCCAATAGTGCTTCTATGGGATGAGCTGGACGGAAAGGTGCGAGAAAAAGCGACTACGTCGAAAGAGGAAATGTGAAATGCATTGTTGGAATCATGGAACAATATACAACAGGAAACCATAAAGAAATTAATCGCCAGAATGCCAAGAATTGTAGCAAAAGTTATTCAGTGCAAAGGGGGCTTTTTTGATGAAATATCAGATTAGACATTTTTGTAAAAATTTTTGATAATATAAATGTTTCTAAAATTTTATTTTAATGTAATTTGAAAGCAAATACAATAAACTTTAAAATGTATAACTTTGGATAACTATTAGTAAGATTTGTAGAAATTTCAAGGGTGCTTCGAAACTTTTGGCCGGTAGTGTATATCAATTAATAAAACTTCTAACCAAACTTCTTCACATAGACAGTTAATAGAATAAGTATAGCAGTAAGGCATAACATATGAATAATAATGTCGTAGAGAATAAAAAATAATGGTGAAATATGAAATATATACAAAAATAAGTGTGGATTATGTAATATGATGTAATATAATGATTATGATTATGTAATATAATGAATATATGTATGTAACAATAAAATTAAAGATAGTTATAGAAATAAAAGGTGTTATTATTCAAACTGAACGCTGGACAACCGCCAGTATATCCTGGCAAAAGAACTTCGTTACAAAACTTCGTAGGAAAAATATTCCAATGAGCTTAGAATAAACCCAAGGGCAGTAGTATCCTAAGACCAGCTAGAGTCCTCTGAGGTTGAAAGTGTCTTCGATGACTTGAATAACGCAGTTGTGAATGCGTACCATTCAATCTGCCCTATTCAAACAAGCGCTGAAAGAATTCAAACACCATTGTGGAACACTGAACTGTCCAGAATTTGATCTGAGGTGCGCAAGGCAAACAAGGCAAAACATACCGGGGACTGGCAGGCATACTCCCGGGTGTTGAAATAAAGTAATAGGAAAGCGAAAAGAAACCCGGCTCAGCACCAGCCGTAAGTCGATGGCTAAGGGGCGGGAAAAAAAAACAGCGTCACTGAAAGTGCCCAATGGATCACATCGATCGATGGCTTACACGACCAGTGAGGACCATAACTGTAAATACAGTGCACATTGGATAACGTGAACCCCCTAAATCATGAACACCCAAAAGGTAGACATGTTTTTTTTTTTACACTGGCTATTCTAAAATATGAACAATGCCTGAATACTCGAAACTATGAACACTCAAAATTCCAAACTTTTAACCTCACTATTAGAGTAAAACCCCTAAATATTATTTAAATATACAAACACATACTCATACAGATATGTATGTACAATGTACATACTCACTTTGCTTTTATTAATTTCAAAGAATTATGTATTGCTAAGGGCATGCATTCTTACTCGGGCCGCTTGTTTTCGGCAATTCTAACGGATTACATTTTAAAAACCTACGACAATGAAGTAAAGCGTTTTGCAAATTTGGAGAGTCCTTTTTTATTATATAGTAGTACATTGTAGTGGTTGCCTTCTCATTGTTTTCCGTGCATTTGATACTTTGGTGTCGAAAGAAAGAGTTAATTAACTTATGGTACATTGAGTTAAAAAAAACCAAGTTTCTGAAATTGATAGAAAAGGCAGAAATATTGGATCGTTGCAAAGGGGAGAAAGTGTGACAAATTTATCAAAAAAAATAAAATATAAGTCAATACTCGGTAATAACAAAAAAACAAATGATTTTAAAGTGTGTAATAATGACCGGAAAAGTGAAAAACTCTGAGATCGTCAGAGCTGCCAAAATGGAGAAAAGGCTTTACCGTTGGTTCATGCGAATGCGAAATTAGAATCATCCTATAAACTTAGTAGTGCTAATGGAAAAAGTTAAAGAGCTACATGCGATTTTAAAAGAAAAAGATTCTAATTTTATCGCAAGTTCTGGATGGCTGCAAGGTTTTAAAAAGAGATATGGGATCCGTCTTCTTAAAATAACAGGAGAGAAGCTTTCTGCAAAGCCTCAGC
Organism: Myopa testacea; assembly: GCA_949629155.1. Lineage (NCBI taxonomy): Eukaryota > Metazoa > Arthropoda > Insecta > Diptera > Conopidae > Myopa > Myopa testacea. Next base: position 29,093,935 of record OX451347.1, read on the forward strand.
TAGCTAATAGAACCATTTAAATGTAAATTAAACACAAAAATTGAAGAAATGGGACTGTGTACAGATCAATTGTACAATGCTGACGAATCCGGCTTATACTGGAAAATTTTTGCCGAAAGTACGTTCGTGCCGAATGACGAAAAATGTGCTCCAGACACAAAAACTGAAAAACAACGAATCACTTCTTTATGTTGTGCTAATGCATCCGGTTCACACAGACTGAAGCTTCTGGTGATTGGAAAAGATAAAAAATCCTCGTGTTTTTAGAAACTTTATTTGCCCCACTGAGTACAAAAGTTACAAATTGTCTTGGATGACAGCAACAATTTTCAGGGATTGGTTTCATAACTCATTTTGTGCCGCGGGTTAGTTTGCTTAATGCATGTACTGTAAAATTCTTATAAGAAATTTTATTTGTTGAGGTAAAGACCTTTTTGATGTAAACAAATTTGACAGTAAAAGCACTCCTCCTGATGCTAATTCACATCCATGGTAGAGCTCAAAACATAAGATGGAAATATAATTGCAATGTTTATGCCACCAAATGCGACCTAACTAATACAACCAATGGAACAAAATGCAATCAAGACAACGAAGCTGCGCTATAGAAACAGTATTTTAGCAATGATAGCGGAAAAAAATTGTGAATTAATTGAGTCAATGAAAAGCTTAAGATTAAAGGATGCTGTTATACTTCTAGAGGCCGCATGGAACAAAGTAAGCACTCAGACTTTAGCTAAATGCAGAAAAAAATTGTTTAAGCTTTACGGAAGATGAAGAAGATCGAAGAACATGTTTCATTGAGCGTCCTGAAAGAAATGATAGATTCCGAACTTAAAACATTAATGGCGCATACAGAATGGAAACCTCAGGTTTGACCGGCTTCCGTAAGTTGATTAAGGTAAATCACATATTACCATACATACAGAATGATTGGAATGAAGATATTTTTATAGATCAACTGTCGGAAAATGAGCTAAGTGAAGAAACAGATAGTCATGATTGCATTCCGGATGAAAACGTTAAAAAAATCAAACCAAACTATGCTGAAAATGAGAATGTGGATAAAAAAGACCTGAATGTACTACGACGTCTAAGAGAGAAAACCGTTTCTCAATTATTGAAAAGAAAAAATCAACAGAAAAAAATTACAGACTTCTTTTAAGTTAAGCAAGATTAACAACGAGAATGTCTCTGAATATCTATGTATTATTATTTTTTGTGGTTTGTGTCTCCCCTATTTACGAACATAACTTCATTCGTTATTCCTTGCGCAGTTAAGAAAGGATTGTATTCGTTGTATTCTCTGATGTATAATGAACGTCCACACCCTATCATCACTTCCAATATTCATAATCCTATATTGACTTCAATTCCTTTAACTGATAGATTACAAGAGCTATAGTTTAAATATAGTCGAAATTTAGATATGGTTGCAAGTACCATTTGAAGTGTGGTGAAGGTATGAATGCCATGTTGAAAACGTAGGGGGAAAAATCAGTGTTTCAAAAAATCTTACTTATTATAAAATTTATTATTATTTATTAAATTGGAGTGGCCACCAGGTCTTGCTTTCTGACTTTTGAGTGAGTTACGCTATATTTGAAGTGATGGCTACCAAGCCGAACTTACGTTTGGTTTTGGTGAAAACGAAGACTTCGTTTGCGCTCCAATCGAAACTTAAAATTAACTTATTGTGGTCATCGGCGTCTTTTTTGTGCTTCTTAGTAGTTAGCTCTTATTATAAGATATATACAATCGAATCACTTATACCAAGACGATCTGGTTGATTGAATCAGGTGAGGAGGTTTGGTTGCAATTTATAAACGAGCAGTCAATTTGAATTTTATATTATTTTTATTGTAATAGTAGTAAAAATTGCAACTGCTCAACTGAAGCACATTTATGGATACATACTTTATACCTTGAGATATATACTATTCTTACTTGCATTGAAAGCATGAACTAAAACGTACGTGTTTTTCTATAACGAAACAAAAGTCATATTTCAACAATTTTGTATTAAACAATTTTATGATAAAGAAATAATTAAAAATGGGAATTGTTATTGATCGAAATTTCGACCGCGACTGCCCCTAGTAATTAATAGATCCGCTTATCAATTCCGTTTTTATGCTGATCGTAAAACTAACTATACCGCTTTGAACTATGTATATACACTCAATTCTGTTTTTACACGGAAATTGGTTCCAGGAAAACCCGTGTAAAAAAGACATTGTTCGTATGCAAAATAGATGATTGGTTCCTCTCTAAAACCTATTGAAATTAGTGAATAGGTTTTATTTTAGTTTTATTTTATTAAATCACATATAGAATGTGTTTTTACACAAGCATAGTTATTAAAGAAAAAAACATAATTCAGAAAATATTAACACATTGTAGTTGCTGTCACAAATAAATTTGCTTGTATCCACAAAAAGGGAATTCCCCCTAATTTGTGATATGAACATATTTCGCAGAAATTAAATTTAACCAAAAATAATTTAAGCCCAAAAGATTTTGAATCGTGCTAAATGGAATAAAATCGCGTAAAAAAATTTTAAATTTGTTTATTTTCAAACCGTGTTAAATTAAAACCGTGTAAAACACGACCGTGTAAAAACAGAATTGAGTGTACTTGCATCTGAATCTAGGACAGCTGTTTACAATGCATCGCATCCCTCTGTAGCTTATGATAAGTTTACTGTTGTTCTAATGTTAGTAATCTTCAACGTTCCAAACACAAATGACTGATGCCCTGAATGACATCTGCCCTATTAAAATGTATTCGTCTAAAAAATAAGCTGTAAAATATAAAAAAGGAAGTTACTGGTTTTGTTTTGAAAGCTCGAAGTTCAGATTTGGAATTGCAAGCAACATATGGCACATGGACTTCGCCAATTCTTTAACTTCATTAAGTTAAGTCATTAACCATTTAATTTCATTATCCAAACTAAGTTAATTAAGTTCATTAACTTCGCGAAGTTCGCTGACCATGCTACTCGCAATTCTAGATGTGAAAAATGTGTCCACCTGCACTTTTTTATTGTAAAATTATTGCCAAGCTTTCTCTTAATTACTATTTTAATGCATTGTAATTTTGTTGAATAGTTTTTTATAAATAAGTGAAAGTTTAATAATGAAGTTAGTTGCAGTTGCAGTTACAATAGCAGTCGCACCTAAAGATATCTAATTTCATTCGTGCTAAGTGTCATCAGTAATTCACTTGTTGATATTTGGTTCAAGTGCCAAATACTAACACATACACCACAGTAGCAATTGGTTAAAATACCAAATGCTATCACATTACACATCTTTGGTATATGGTTCAAGTGCCAAAACCACCACCCATAAAAGTCTGGTACAAGAGTATCTGATAGAAGAGACAGCTACTCTTAACAATCAGCAGCAGCCAAGAGTGACGGAGGAATTCCTAACCGCCATTAAGCAAATACCCGATATACATATGCACATAGCTATTTGTGTAAAAAAATTATCAAGGCCGCCGTTGAAACAAAAAATAGATTCTATTCTATTAAGTGAATTTATTAAGTTGAAGAGTGATCCGAAGAGATAATGGAACCTACAGAACAGAATATACGAATTAAACATTCAGGATGCACCTCTCAAGGAAATAACTGATGAGTTTGGTAAATTCCTTTCAAGTGTTGGGACTGATTTCCCTAGTAATTTTCTAAAAAATACTGCCACTAATATTGCAGCTATTTTATCTTATATTTTCAATGTGAGCATACGAGTAGAGAATGACCTTTTTGCAAATGGCCTGAAAGTAGCCGAGGTAATTCCCTTAGACAAGAAAGGAAATAAAATGTCTATGAATAATTATTGTACTATATATTTATCTGTACCTTATCTGTATCTTGCCTGTTTTCCCTAAAATATTTGAGAAAGCTGTTAAAAGCAGAATGGTCCTAATTTAAGTGGTTAATTTAATTGCAAAATGCCTGTGATACTGTAGACCATAAAATTTTCTTGGACTTTAGGGGAAATGTCCATAATTGGTTCCTCTTTTATTTATTTTACAGAAAGCAGATGCTTAAAATTTGTGGACTTCTAGAGTCTGGTAAGAGTAAGTAATGGCGTTCCGCAGGGATCAGTATTGGGGTTGATTTTCTTCTTAATTTGTATTAATTATTTTTGTAACCTGGACTCTTTTGCAAATACTTTGCATTCCCTGATGATCTGGCCTGCACTTACGCATGTGAGTATTCTGACTGTGGCCATTATATATGATCTAGGTAGCATTGCTAAGACACTGGTTTCGTACGCACAAGCTCGTTCTATGTGAAAAACCAAAAATTATGTTATCTAGCGATTCAGGCAAAACACCTTTGAATAAATATCTGCGATATGCTATGCAATTATTTGTTTCAAAAAAACGTTGCTCTCCTAACCTTTTATTGGATATATTTTGATATATTTCATTCAAAATTTGAAAACTTTTTGTCTTGTTGGACCTGAACTTTCAATTACAATTTGAACTCACTATACTCATCTCAGAAACTCGCTATAAAAACAACTACCCGTTTTAAAATTTGGTTTTCTATTTTCAAAGAACCCAACATTCTTCCCCTTAAACATCTAAATTTCTTTGAAATGCTAAGACCCTCTTTTGCATCTAACTGAAACTGGTTTCAACTTTTGTGAGTAATCGAAACTATATCTCGTGCCTTAAATGCAGGACAGCGTAACATCAAAATTTTGAAAATCGAGGTTTTGATGGGATAGGATGCAAACGACTTAAATACGTGTACCTGCAAAGTTTTAGACACCAATATCAAAAAATAACTGTTTTATGAACCAAATACATAACAGCGTAACAACAAGAGCAAATATTTCCCAATGCAAAACAACTTAACATCACGTACGTTTGGATCACAAATATTTCCTTAACTATGAAAATCTTCCAAAACGCTTCCCATCAATTAGACCAGGTAAACGAAAATTTATTTAATAAATAACATAATTATATTTTGAATAACTTTAGGCAAAAAGGCTGGAGATCCAACGGTCAATATGATACGTGTTTTGTGCTACGATCCAACTGGAATCATATATTTTAAAACGAATATAACCCACGATTATGAAATACTTCCACAAAGGTGTACCAAAAAAATGAGCTTGACTGAACCTGAACAGTTACATTCAGAAAGTCTGAAGATTTCTAAAAAGAAATGGGATCATCTTCAATAACTTAAAGTTTTAATTCCACCAGACTGTCATAACTTTTATAATAGTATCCCATTTGAAATATAATTTGTCTGTAATATGTAGTTTATTATTATAGTTATTCACTTTTTAATGTTTTTAATGAAATACAAAAACTGTAAATTTTAAAGAATCCTTAAATTTTAATTTCAAATATGAACTGAATAAAAACTTAAATAAATTTTTTGGAAAATATTCGTAGATTGTCTTTATTCTATCCAAAATAGTCAGTAGATCAATGTTTTTGTTACTTAATTCCAATTTGATTTAATGTTACGTCTTTTTGGTTTACAAAACAAGCTATCAAGACAACGTAACACACTAGAGCGGAAAATAACAAGGACAAACCAAAAACATTTTTTTTGCAAATTATACCCTGTCCTATTATAAACAAATGGTGCAAAAATGGTTTAAAACCATTAACTACTGTTAACGGTATTCACTTATTTGCTTCTCCTGTAAAATTACTAATATGCTTGTTAGGCTGTCATGCATTTAAGGTGACGATCTTAAGAAATTAGGATTCTCATTTAGCTTAAATTCCACCACATAAAGCATTTTTTACGCTTCTATCTTTTTATTGCTCCAAACCAATTCTTTTGATTGCTAAACCAAAAATATTATCCTATGCGGTGATTAAAAATAAATAACTAAATATTTTTATTAATATATAATAAAAATTCAAAGGTTTAATTTAGTTTCACAAAGGTTATTTTAAAAAAATTAGTACATAATTAATTATCGTCATCTATAACGAAATCTATAAATGCTGCTGGATGGCTAATGGTATCATATCGCGCCCAACCTAAAACCCACACACTAGACAGCATATGTGAACATGAACCCAAAGTACGTCTGCCGCTTTTGCCTGAACAGTCGATATTGGTATGGAGCTAGGCATTGACCACAAAACTATTAAGCCATCTTCACAAGGCTGGCTACCAAAAGAAGCTAGATATATGGGTTCCTCATGAGTTGAGCAAGAAAAACATAATACACAGAATTGACATCTGCGATGAGCTGCTGAAACGCAATTAAATCGAGCATTCTTTGAAACGTGTGATAACCGATGATGAGAAATGGGTCCTTATGATGATCGGAAGCGTCAAAATCGTGGGCAAGTGTTGGAGAGCGGTCACAAACGTTCGCAAAGCCAGGATTGACGCTGAAAATGTGATGCTGTGTGTATGGTGGGACTGGAAGGGAATCGTCCACCATGAGCTACTTCGAGTTGGTCGAACAATTGATTCTCAACTATATTGTGAACAACTAGAGAAAATACGCCAGGCAATTGAAGGAAAACGGCCGGAACTGTCTAATAGGAAAGATGTTGTCTTCCACCATGACAACGCTGGACTACACACTTTTTTGTTGAACTGTCAAAAATAGCAAAAGTTTAATTGGGAAGTTTTGATGCATCCACCATATAGTCCAGACACAGCATCTGCAGACTACCACTTGTTCCGATCTCTGCATAACTCTCTGAATGCAATTAAGCTGCTTTCACAAGAAGCCTGTGAAAACCACTTTATTCAGTTTTTCAACCAGCAACTACAGAAGTTCTTCAATGATGAAATCATGGCTCTACCCGAAAAATGGCGAAACATTTTAGATAATAATAGAGCATATTTTGTTTAAATAAATCATTTTCAGACAACAAGAAAACCAGTTGAATTTCACTAAAACAACACCTTTTTCCCAGACTCAATATGTGCGACTCCTTGTATGTCTCGCTTATATCCTTCCTCTCAGAAGCCAGAAGCTATTACCAGCCACGACCCAACCCACACGCCCTAGTCTTTTGTCCCCTCTTATGCGAAACATCCTGTATAAACGTCATTTCGATCATGTTCAGAGTAATAACTTCTGGTTAGTTTTATTTCATACGTCGTTAATGAAAACATAATCAAGTATCGTTCAGTCAAACGGGGATAATCATGAATTTCTGGTAATCCCTTGGGTACAGATAAGGACATATGCTCTATCTAATATTAAAACATCATATAGTTTAAAGAACCAGTGAAAAACGCTATCCTCAAAGTTCAACATATTACTTAAGTCTGATGTTTTAGCTGCGTACAGCCCTGTGAAATGATATAACCATTGCAACAAAGTATGAAAACTAGTCTTTCATAGGGTATGGAATAACTTGATCGGAGTCGTCAGATGAAACTGTGGCTCGACAATTTTGAGGTGGATAAGCTTCGTGTCGCCAAAAGATAGCGAATGAACTCCTGATCGTTAAATTGTATCGAAAATAAAAATGTTTAAATAATAAAACGTCTTAGTTAATATAGACCAGGTCGGGGAACTTTTTTAATCATTACCCCAAAATATTTTTGTGTAAGTTGATATTACCCATGGCGGAACAAAAAGAATTTCATTTTTACCCCATTTGGGGTAATTTACCCCGATTCCCCGACCGCTGATATAGACAGATAAAAGTAAATATACCTTATATGGAGAAACACATTCCGTTATGTTTCCTGCAGGCAATGTTCTTCTGTTTGAACGCACGGATCTCTTATATAAAAACCACGCTTGTCCAACAGATGAATGAAATATGTTGAATATATTGTTTAAATAAATCACAAAGTAAAATCGAAATATCTGGTGGACAAAACGAAGTCGGGTCATAAAAACAATATGAAAATCAAAGCGCATAAAACCCAACTACAAACCACAAAGAATTTAGAAAAAACTCATTACAATAAAATCAAGACAAGCTTGCCTTGAACTATTATTAAACCTTAAATATTTTTTTTTTTTGTACAGGTGGAAATTTTATGGTCTAGAACTGGGATGCACAAATTAGCTTTCGCGGGCAGCTGGCCCGTACGGGCACTCTGCGAGCTCCGCGGGCATTTGACAAAATGGCGTGCAAACAAGAGAACCGATTTGTAGGACAGAGTGACCAGGTTTAAAGTTAAATTCTTAAGATCTTCGCTTGTTAATACAAAATTTGTTTCATTTTGTGCAAACACTTTTTATTTTTTACTGCAGAAGAATATAAATTCTATGAAGATAATATCGTATTTATAATGAAGCGTTTTTAAAACTTCATTAAAAAATATTTCCACACCTTGCAATAGAAATTTTCAACTTTTTGAAAAAGTGCACATGGTTACTCTAATTGCAAGCATATCGAAAAATTACACACAAACACATGAAAGTTCTCTATTTTGCTGATAAGAATATGCAGTGAGAAAATAAAAAGCACTTCAAATATTTCTTGACGAATACTTAAAACTTAAAAAAAATATTTAAGTTTCAAGCTTTATCATTTCATTTATCATATGCGTCATCATTCACGAAAATCCGTCAGTTTTTGGAAATAATTATAGGCAAGCTGAAAGTAAATGTCAGAATAAATAATTTCTCTCAGTGAATCTCTGCATCTCATTGGCTGTTGGATACATATAAGCAAAAATATATTTATCAGTACCCAGCCGAAATTGTCACATTTACAAAAATTAAAAACAAAAGACCTTTATAATGACAAATAATGCCCAGCTACCTAAGCGTCCTTCTTTTTTATTGCTGTTGTTAGTGTGACGTGTGACCAACAACAACAAAAATAATGTAAACTCTGAGGTGTATTCCAGGAATAGTGATTGAGTGCATAAAAAATGCAAAATTTAAGTGGGTTTTTTAAATTACATTAGCCAATGTCCATTATTCCATTATTGAAAGTGTTTTTAAAGTGAATAGAACTGATACATTGTATTCTTGATAATTAATATTAAATACTAGCTGACCCAACGAACTTCGTCTCGCCCAAATATAATAATATCTGAATTGAAAAATTTTAATACGATCATGACTTTATTAAATTTAATACAATGCATCTTAACTCACAACGCCAATTGATTTCTTCATCAAAATTTCCAAGGAAATAAATTTGAAGAAATTTGTGATTAGTTTCTTGAGTTTGTGTGATGTTTTTTCTTCATTGAAGCTCTTTCGTAAATCTGTAATATTTGCATTCGAAAAAGAATTTACCTTAAAAGTAGGGTTAAGGCCTCGTGTTTTGATAATATTCGCCCCAAATGAAGTCATTTGGAAGGAACTTTTGTATGTTGTCCAAGAAATGCTTCGATCGAGTATCTTCGCCAGAAAGCAATGATGCCAATGGCTCTGGTGGCGGTGTCAATTGCGGTAATTTTACCTTTCCGCTCGCACAACATATTCCTGGTGGTTCTTGTCGGAACTTCAAAGCAATGCAATATTGACAAACAGTGCTCATTGTACCGAAGTTGGCCATATCCGCTGCGTAATAGACTGTTGGATCGTACCTGAACGCCAAACGTTCGTTAATGATTGTGTCGGTTGGCCGTCTTTTTTGTCGACGTTCAAAATTATTTCGAGCGTTAGCTTGTACTGATCGAGTCGAACTTGATTGAATACGTTGTTCCGGAGCCATAATCGACCGCCCTTGCGAAATTCTTACACGATTTCCTTTCAAACAGTGTCTGCGTTCTTCATCTTTCTCATTCACACGATGGTTACTTGTTCGAGCTGAGTTACGCGTATGTCGACCGTCTAGCTGGTGGCATTTTAAAGCGCAAACCAAAAAGCAAAATATTAAATTATCAAGAACTTATATGACCACAGTAAACAAAAACACAAAATTATCACGCACTGATCACTTTTCAACTTTGTACAATAGACTATGTATGCAAGAAAGATAGATTATTATCATTATTCTATATCATATCAAAAATTGTCATATTTTATTGTTTTTTTTTAATCTCATATATTTTTTTTTTCATTTTCATTTTTATTTTTCTAAACTTTGATGTGACAGCAAACAACTGATGTAAACTGTTTTTGCTAATATTTTTTTACTGAAGTTTTAGTTCATACAAATTAAAACTAAAAATTTTCGACTTTTCCGATCGATTTTCTTTCATAAAAAGCCTGACAATTACGAATACAACAAAATAACAATCAGTCAAATCGATCCAGCCGTTCTCAAGTGATGGCGTTACATACATGTGGCATTTCATTTTTATATACACTACCGGCCAAAAGTTCCGAAGCACCCTTGAAATTTCCACAAATCTTAACAATAGTTAAAATTTCCAATCCAATCCAATCCAAAGCTTTTAAAAATAAAAAGTTTAATTGTAAATTTTAAAGTTTATTATATTTCCTTTCAAATTACATTAAAATTATATTTTAGAATAATTTTTATTATCAAAATTTTTACAAAAACGTCTAAACTGATTTTTCATCAAAAAATCCCCCTTTGCACTGAATAACTTTTGCTACAATTCTTGGTATTCTGGCGATTAATTTCTTTATGGTTTCCTGTTGTATATTGTTCCATGATTCCAACAATGCATTCCACATTTCCTCTGTCGGCGTAGTCGCTTTTTCTCGCACCTTTTGGCCCAGCTAAACCCATAGAAGCTCTATTGGATTGAGATCGGGTGACTGGGCAGGCCAAATCATTTAATATTCATACATTTTTTTATATTCCACATGGTTGCTTGTCCTCTAGATAGCCTCTGCACAATTTGGAACTGTGTTTGGGATCGTTATCTTGTTGCATCACGAAACCTTCGCCGATCAATCGTAGGCCTGATGGTATGGCATTGTGCTGCAGTATCTTTCTACACTCCTCCTTTCGCATAATTCCATCGATTCGAATTAAATCGCCTACTACATTGTTGAGAAGCATCCCCAGACCATAACGGAACCGTCGCCGTGCTTCGCTGTTGGGATTACACACTCCGGCAGCATCTTCTCTTGGGCACTACGTTTGACGAAAATTCTTCGATTTGATCCAAACAGCTCGAACTGTGATTCGTCGTTCCAAAGAACATTCTTTAAGCCCTCTTCGGTTCATTTCTTATAGGTTAGAGTCCATTGAAGTGTTCTCTTTTTATTTCGTGTTCGAAGTAAGGGTTTTTCTTTAGCAATCCTTCCACAAAGACCAGCATCTCTAGCCGCCTTATTACAGTTGTTAATGACGCCGGGTTTGATCGACTGTTATCCATCTCGGCTTCTATTTCTGGAGCCGTTTTTCTTCTGTTCCGTCTGCTTGATATTTTCATTGCTCTATCTTCACGATTTCTTGTCGATCTTGGCCTTCCGGACCGCGGAAGGTCGTCAAGAGTTCCATAATCCTTGTACTTTTGTATGGTGCGATGCACAGAACTAGTCGAAATTTTTAATTTTTGCTCTATTATCCGCTCGGAATTGCCTTCCTTATAAAGAGTAATCACTGCAGATCTTATATAAATTTTTTTTTGACATGGCTTTGGTTTTTTTAATGTTTTGTCAGTTCGAATCTAGAGGAACAAAGAATGGTGTCAATATTCTAGGTCAGCCTTTTATACTTGACCCAGGGTAAACAATGGATGGTAATAATTATTCATAATTACCTTTAGTAATTACCCCATAAAAAAATTACCCTGAGTACCTGAAAAAGGTTTTTTATAACCCTTTTTCTCGATTTTGTATGGCAAGTGCAATAAACAAAAAAAACCAATTTCTTGACTTAGTGCATTGCTTGAGCATGCAATTAAACAATGAATGCCGTAAACCGGTTTTGGGTTCGATATTACAGTTATCACTTTCCAACCATCCTATTAAAAAAGGAAAAATCAAAATTTATACAATAATATGGAAATGCCACACGATTTTCTATGAACAGGAGTGGTGCTTCGAAACTTTTGGCCGGTAGTGTATATATACATTTGCTGGTCAAGGTGTTCTATAAAAGATGCCACTGTTCGAAAACCATGCTTAGTGCGTTGATGAAACCTTTAGTGGCTGAAAGCCAATGAATACAGCCACTAACTGTGAGAAAATGGTTGAGACGGTTATAGCCAACATTTTGTAAATCGCGTTTGAAGAAGTGCGTGAAGTTAAATACGTCGCGAACTTTAACAGAGTTCTGTTCTCTGTTAAGATCGCGACGTCGCGAACTTTAACAGAGCACTGTTAACTCCAATGTTAATGACTTCTTAGCTGCGAGTGTACCAGGTCAGTATGCCGAGATGAGATCTAAGCCGTATGAAAAGTCACAGTCAGAAATATTTATGAATCAAAACTGAAAAACAAAACCTAATTACCATTTTTTTTAAAATACATTTTGATATTGACCTTATATAACATACACGATGACCGGTCAAGGAGTTGTATACAAGATGCCACCGTTCGTAAACCAGGTTTAGTGCGTTGATGAAACCTTTAGTGGCTGAAAGCCAATGAATACAGCCACTAATGTTGAGAAAATGTTTGAGACGGTTATAGCCGAAATTTTGTAAATCGCGTTTGAAGTTGGCCATATATTACATACACGGTGGCCGGTCAAGGAGTTGTGTAAAAGATGCCACCGTTCGTAAACCAGGCTTAGTGCGCTGATCAAGCCTACAGTAAATTTGTGGAAATGTATAGACACTTGTCGCAATTAAATACTATATTTTTAAAATCCTTGCACAAATTATAAGCATCTGAAGTAATGCCATGACAATTCGCGTGAAACGACTTTTTGCAAATATTGCAACAGACAGCGATAGACTTAGAAAAATTATTTGAGCACTTAGCGCAGTGTAGTTCCGACATCACGCTTCGAAGGCTTGATTAAATTTTCTTCCAGTGTGCGCTAGTACATAACAACATTCACTATTTGGTCTAGAAGAACCAGCTGTCCAACACCATGGTAGGAGAAACATCCCCATACCATTCGGCTAACACCCTGTCTGAGGGTACGTTTAACGTATTCGTCGCTGTAACGCTCTTCTGGTGTTCTTTGCCACTCAACTTTTCCGCTCGCAATGCCAAAAGCTGAGCTTTATCGACGCAACTAATTTTTTTAAAATTTGGCATTTTTTCGCTTTTAAATATTTGTATGGCACTTGTCATAGCCAGTAACAACAGAATGATTAAAAATACACATAATATGTACATGTATTTATGCAAAATAATTGCCATACCTACAGACCCTTTTACCTGGGGGACACTACAACCCTTTGAATGCATCCCCATTAACTTTCCGGATCCGGACTTTTATGTCCGCTACTGTATATTATTCACGTACTTTTTTAAGAAAACAACGTTTTTTGTAATTATTTTAACTTCTTTTTACATAATCTGCATTAATAACTTACAGGGACCAGTTATTAAAAATATTTATATACCGTGTAATATACCAAATCAAATTACCTTTATTTTGATACCCATAACGCTAGGGCACACGCAGTAGTTTTGTATATATATGTACGTATCCCGATTTTAGATTTCAACAAGTCCTCACGCCCACATTAATCGCGAGCAGAGTTGTTTTTTTTCACCAATCGGATTTTCTCACAATTCTACATATCTGGTAAAGGAAGAAAACAAGATCGGGGCTAATGGGCTAAACTAGATTTATGCCGTATTTTTGGTAAGACTATGCTTAGCGTGTGTGTGGCATTTTTTGACATTGATAGAAAATATCATTAATTATTAATGTGTATTGGTTGTCGTAATTTTCAGATCTTTAATACATATACATAAGTAGAATTTGAACATACAAGTAGAATAAGTTAATATGCACTTATCATGTTGTTGTTGACATTTTTAAGTCTAATCTAGCAATAGACTGATGAAGCAATAGCAGCGGTTTTGTAGGAGTTTTGCTTATGTTGTTGTTGTAGGAGTTTGGTTTATGTTGTAGTAGTAGATGATTTACAGAACAAAGCAGCAAAAATAGAAAGAACAGCAAAAAACAGATTAGAGTTGAATTGAAAATGAAAAAAGAGATGAGATGCTGGTATATTTCTGAGTTTCCAGTGAAAATTCAAGGGGAGAATATTTCCTGATCAGTTTCCTAAAGCACATTCTTTCCTTATGTTTTTATTTCTCTTGGTTAAATCATTCCAAAGTCGAATGGTATTGACGAAAATAAATATTTCTCTATTGCAATTTTTGGAATAGTTAGATTAAAAATAGGAATAGGTGGTCAAATAAAATCGGATAGTCAACCAACCAAGATGTCGTTATCGAAGACATGAGCTTTAAATTTGAAAAACGTTTTAATACTTTTAAAAATAATGTTTTTTTTTTTTTTAAATCGACCAAATGTGTTTAGTTTTACATTCAATTGTGCCACGCGCTGAAGTTAAGTTAAAAAGTTATTTTTTAGTAAAGCTACGTGTTAGTTTTTTAGCAAACTTAGTAGAAAATTATAGCATACTAAAATAATTTGCGCAAATAATAATTGGAACACATGTATCCCATCGGTTACGGCTTACAGTTACTGATGGGTCATATATGTCCCAGGACTTTTTGTTCGTTCCCATTGTCCTTTTAGAAAATGTGCAAGTACTTGGACCATATTCAACCAATACATGTCAAAAAAGTTCTTGTAACTAAAACCAGAAAGAGTGTTAACTTCGGCCTGGCCGAAGTTCATATACCCTACACACGTTTACTTAAAAATTAGGCGTGGCAATTGTCTAATTTGTTTCCTTTTCAATCTCAAATAGCCTGTGACGACAGAGAATATTCGTGCCAAATTTGATGAAAATATCTCTATTCGTTCTCCTGTAATCGAGTTTTATTTAATTAGTGGGCGGATCACGCCCATTTTTGGTGATCTGTTTTGGTCAGAGACAATGGACTTCTGGACAAAATTTCGACCCCAAATTCGTTCTACAAGCTGAGAAATTGAGCTATAAGCATGAATGAATTGATATTAAGTATAAAAAGTAGGCGTGGTAATTATCCGATTTTGCCCATTTTCAATAGCGATGAGTTTCTAGTGATATACAATATTCGTGCCAAGTTTGATGAAGATATCTCTATTCGTTTTCTTGTAATCGTGATTTCCACAGACGGACAGACGGACAGACAGACAGACGGACGGACATGGCTAAATCGACTCAGGAGGTCACGCTGATCACGAATATATATACTTTCCTATACCTGTCACGCCTCCTTTAATGCGTTACAAACGGAAGCAGTAAGTGAATATACCCTATTCACTTCGTGTGTAGGGTATAAAAACATCCGGTTTGAAGAGGTAAAATTTCAAGTTTGGCATTAATTTCCTCTAAAATTGTTTGACATAGAAACCACATTGAAATAGTACGCGAATTAGACACTTGGCTTGTAAAACCAGATAACAGAAATTATCTAGTTATTTCCGTTATTTTTTGGGATTTTCTTCCCGATTTTAAGTCGTGTTTTAGGAAATTTCGGGTCCACCTAACCGGGGAAAATTGATCCTGTCCCAAACAACTGGCTCGACTGAACCTACAATCCCTAGCTTTTTGTCGCATTTTTGTCAATCACCCTGTATATTAAGATGCATTCAACCTCATAACTACAAATATAAAAGTTGCAAATCCACATTTAGGTTCAAAGTCGATATCTTATACTTTTTTTAAAATTCCTGAATGGAATTTTGATATCCTTTACAAGTAGGTGTTAAAAAATCCAATTAGTGTTAACAAAATCAATATGTTGTAGACATTTCATATATTTTCTGAATATACATTTATCAATATCTATCCAAATAAATTTTAAAAATAAATCGCACATTTGAAATAACAACTTACGGTCCAAGCCTCCTCTATATTTCATTGTTATTTCACAATGACCCCACACAGCAGAAACGATTGGATATAGTTTTTTGCCTTTTAGTCCTCTAAACGCCACTCCAAGGTACTGATGATCAACGATAAAGCTTAATGTTCCATCATCCATATCAAGCGCTACCAAAAACCTGTCAGGAACAAGGAAAGCTTCATCATGCTTAAGTATAGCTGGATACGTAGTTCCGGCACAATTTTTAGAATCGTGATATAATTTATTTCTTCCTAAATCCCAACCCCAACTATGATCCGATGAACCTACTAAGCTTTGATAACCAACTGAGTGTAATGGCGCTTCGGAAGTTGCTACACCGACCACTGCATGAGTGCCACGTTGACGAGTCGGCCAGTATATTTCCCAGACATGGAGACCCTTTGTCAGTCCAATTTTACCGCGGATGCAATCTGTACTTTGAGCAACGGGATGTCTATGAAAAGTTAATTTGTCCTCTTCTTTTACAAATATATTTAGAGATCGATCATCTGTATTCCAAGAATGTTTAAGTTGCACCTCTCGGCTTGCAGGTGGCATATCTAAAAGAACATCCACACGAGCTGGTTTTATGAAATCTGCGGCCAGTTCTCTAGGTATGATAGGCTTAAACTGTGTGTGTGAATCATTTCGGTTAATATTCTTAACACCACCACTAATTTTTTGACCCATGTTCATGCCACGGCAGATTCTTGTTCTTCTTTGATCTAATACTGCGACTTTGTAAGACAATCTTAAACGTTCAAAATCTCTAGGTTCCAAACGAGATAATACAACTCTTGGAGAAAAAGGGGATGTAGTTTGAATATTTTGTGGTCTACGTCTGACACTTGAGCGTGATGCAGGTGTCCGACCACCCTTATATCTGAAAAGAAATTACATAAATGTATATACATGTTTGCAATAAAATGAATAGAATTGATACTTCAATACAAATTCTTAAATATTTTATATTTAATTTTAAATATTCACTTTGTAGCTGGGAATTTAACTAGACATATGAACAGTGGACTAATTATGAAAAAGCCAATGAACAGGCGTCCGAACGTGCGTTAAATTAAATTCGCGTTTTTTAAGTTGAACTCGAAAATAGCGAAGACAAAAACGATGAATACAAATTTCAAAGTCACGTTTATCGCATATACACCCCGCGCCAAAAAAAGGTGCACATCGAAATTTTGCAAATATTCCGATTAGCAAATGAAATATGTTGGTGAAGATTCTCAATATCATACAAAACATGCACTCCTTACTTGACCACATTTTTCTATTATAAAAGACACAATATATCCAAATTTGTACATTAACACTTAATAGACAGAAGAAAACCATCGGAAATAATTTTTAAGATTATTTTAATATCGTATTAACCCATTACTTACCATCGTCCTATATATACGACACCATATTTGGTTAATTTTTCCTTCTTATATGTCTTAAATATACAGTGCACTCGGGAAAACGTCAACACTAGTTTACGTCAACATCCCAAAACGTCAACCTTTAATTTTTTACATTGTCTACTCTAAAACGTCAACCAAACCACAGGGCTCTAAAACGTTAACTTTAAATAAACCAAAATTTGGAATTTAGCAACAGTTAAAATACACAGTTTTGATCACACACATATTTATTTTATGAAATTAGTTCAGAAATTTGGATATTCCCCTTATAAGTACGTAGAATAGAAAAAAATTGCATCTCTATGTGTTGTCTTTTTTATGTTCAGTTGCTTTTTTGTTCGCGTAAGTATCACATTACCAAAATGTGCTCAAAACAACCGAAAGTGCTTAACTTACAAGAAAAGGAAAATATTTTGAATTTATTAGAAAAGGGTGCAACTGCGGTAGCTTTAGCAAAGCAATATGGTATCTCAAAATCAACAATTAGCAAGATAAAAATGAAAAAAAAATAAAATTTTGGACGGTGTTAATAATACACTTTCCGGTCCGGGAAAAAGAAAGACATTAAGAGCATCAGAGTTGCCGAAAATGGAAAAGCGCCTGTATCAATGGTTTGTTAAGCAGAGAGAAAGGAATTATCCGGTTAATGCATTAGCGCTCAAACGCATAAGCGCATAAGTATGTATGTATGTGAAATGTGATCTCTTTTAAAATGTGTTCATTTAGTTTTACTTAGGCTGAAAGCCTTTTTTGTTCCTTTTTTGTATTTGTTTATGTTTCGTTTTAGTTTATAGCCAATAAAAACGTTTTAAAGCACACTATAAATATGTTTTTTATTAAAAGTTTCTACATTCATAAACGTCAACAATTTGTTAAACGTCAACACCCGAGCGCACTGTATTATATATATTAGTAATTTAAAAAAATTCTATAACATCTATACCCATGGCCAAAAAAAAGCCGCACTAGTAGAATTTCATTACTCATGCAAAATTTAAGGGAAGCTGCATACAAGATTTTATTTTTTTATATAATGCTTGACTGTTCGAAGAATGCACTCATCGGAATATCGTTCCTTCGAACTGTGGCTTTCCATCGGGCCCAATCAAATCGAACTTCGATTCATCAGAAAATATGACATTTATCCAATCAGAAGCTATAAATTTTTTATTTTAAAATTGGAGACAGTTCTCCTGCTGATTTGCATTCCCAACTTTCCCTGAAGGTCTCTCCGTAGTTCTCTAGCAGTCTGGAACCGATTTCGAAGGCACATTCGTTCCAACGATCGATCTTCCTGGGGTGTAGTGATTCTTGATCTCCCACTTCCGGTTTCCTCTGTATGCATCCGGTTACTTGAACTTTTTTAAAAAAGGCTGCTGTGCTTTCGTTGCACCCAATTATTTGAGAAATTTTTTTTATTCGAATAGTTTTCTCCACTCAGTGCTATAATACGGCCTTTTTGTTCTTGGTTTAATACCATTTACCATTGGTTTATTTATTTATTTAAAACTTCTAAAAAACTACTTCGGATGGACGTTCTCTGATTTCTAAAATGTTAATGGACAACTTTCGACAGTGTCTTTTTATAGCAGAAAATATATGTATAAACAGGTAAAAAGAAAATTTACTATCAGTCGAAACCCTTTCCAAACATTTTTTACCTACAAAGTGAAAAATAGGCGAATTTTCTAGGTGCGGCTTTTTTTGGCCATGGGTGTATATGTAGTATATAATAAATCTCTTAATAATGTTATGTTTTCTATAAACTTTTATTGTCTTGTGGTATTAAAAATTCTTTACTATAATTAATATTAAATTTTCCAAATTTTGTTTAAAAGAGACATAAAATAATATAAAGTAATGAAAAACTATGATTTCCTAATAATCTAAATGTTTGAATGGATTGTACGTGCTCTTAAAAAGTGCTGTACTATTATATAAATATGACAATGGGAAGACGAAATAGTTGCACGAATTTGGTGCATATCGAATAATGCATGCTTGTGTAAGTCTGCTACGTATCAACTAAGAGAATACATATTCTTGGAACTGAGATAACACAGTAAAGCATAAAGAAATGGATAAGCTGAGAAAAACGACATTTCATTATATCCGGCAATTTGATTTGAAAAGTCGTATTTGAGCGACGTGTAATCTATATACTATAATATATAAAAATTTCATGTCTGTTTGTCCCGCATAATCTCGGAAAGTATTTATGCGATGCTAGTGAAACTTATCTGCAGGAAATAGAGGATGAAGACTTTAACAATATTGAAATAGCTACATTACCTCCTGATCTTATCGACGAAGTCAGCGATATAGACGAAGGAAACGATGTCGAAATGGATATTGTACCAATAATAGATGTAGCCGGTCAGGTTGAATATTCTGCTACAGTAAATACCCTACAAAACAATGAAAATGAATCGCCTGGAGTGGAATCGTGTGCGCAAAGAAGTTTTAATTGGCCTAAGTGTCACCCTACATATTCCGAATGTATAAATGAATCCAATTCCTATAAACAAAATTTGGAGGGAATGGTAAACCAATTAGGAGGCAAATCGGCTTTAGACATTTTTGAAGATGTTCTCTCCATTGACATTTTGGAGTTTATCGTGAAGGAGACGTTAAATTATGCAACAAATTCAAAAATAATTATACATATATTTATAATTATACATAAAAGTACACATACATAAAAGTATTTTCACTTTTATATAAAACGTTTTTTAATGAACCAAAAAATTTAAAATAATTTTTCTAGCACCATACAGATTCGCAACTCCATAAAGATGTTAAGATGTGTCCATAAACGAAAAACGTGCGGCCTGTCAGCAGTTTGATACACCAAGGGAACCTAAATTATTAACTTTTTATTCTTCTTATTCTTAACCTTTAATAAATACTCTAGTCATTCAATAAAGAGGGAGGGTTCCTCAGCAACACATGACAGAGAAGGTGTTTTTCTTTTTAGTTAGAACATATCAGTGGAAATCATTTAGTGCTTAAGTGAATTCTCCAGCGGAAGATTCTCCCTTCAAGTTTAAGTGCTTGAAGTCACATTTTAACCCAAAAAAGGGACGTTCAAGGATTCAGTTTTCTCTGCAAATTCCTAAAAGTTCATGCGCTTGTAGGAATTATCAATCTGGAGAAATACAATAATATATTTGATGAGCGATATTTCCGTACCGATCAACGTGGCTTAAGTCACTGGACCGACCGAATATTATTTTTACCAGTGACAATATTTATTCATATATTCGTTTCTGTCACTGGATTATTCTCGTGCCGTGAATTCGTAATATGATATTTTTTCATGAAAAGATGAAAATGATGATAAAAAAGAAAATAGTAACAAATTATTTTGATGCCCTTTTCTCGCACCACGCTCAAGAGGGCTTTGTATCGGTAGGTTTTTCCACTTCCCCCAGGTACATCCAAGAAGAAGCATTTTGATGATCTGCTAGATGTGTATATTGCATCTATAACTCTATTAAAAGCAACACCTTGTTCATCGTTCAAACTTTGGACCATATATTGACCTGTTGCTCTTTCTTTCATTATATCAAGTGCTGCTCCGGCATCATGAGGCAAGTCTTGAGATGGAGTTTTAAGACCGAAGTCTGTACACCATGTAAAATAAGAATTTCTTGGACATCGGTAGGCCTAAACTTTCACAATCTGCGTGTGTTCTACAATAATTCGGGTGTCTTCCAGGTAGGTTTTCTGTAAAGTGGTTAGGAAACTTGTCCCACAATTTCTGCGGCCCAAGTGGGCACCCAAAAACACAGATTAAAGCAAATAATTCTGTGGGGGGGCTTTGGGCATGCTGACTTCTACAGCCTCAGCCAGTGTGGCTTCCCAAACAGAATCGTCTTCTAGGATACCCAACTACTTGCATGCCTCTTTGAATGTTTTGTATGTGACCCCGTGCAAAGTTCTAAGATTCTCAAAACTGATTTCTCCTGTCACATGTAATAGAAGTATTCCCAGATGGTATCTTCCGATAAACTCACTGTGTACATTCGTCCTATGAATCTATCACTGCCTCTTTTTCTCTCTACCCAACCATTCTGTTTTTGGAGTTTTGCACTCTGCTTTTTGTTCATAATTTGAACGTCATACTCTCCTAATTTGTATTCTGTTAATCGCCTATTTATCATATCTACTCTTTTGTGACTAGAGATGGAAGAGACGAGCGTTTCAAAAAGAGAGAGAGCTGTGCAAGCACTGCAAAAAAAGCTGCCTCCGCCAGGTGACTTCGTGAGATGCCAGCAATGTGGATCTGGCTATCACTTCTCTCCATGCTGCTCTTTCTCCGAGCAAAGCTACTGACAATATACTCTGGAAAAACAAAATGAATGGAAGTGCCAAAACTGTCGTCAGAGATCAAAATCTGCCTCTTCTCATTTCTATGCTGGAAAAATCCTACAAGGAAAAGCCGCAGCAGAACCGCAAAAAATCCAAAAGCAACATCAAACAACTATAACTGCTGAAGGGGAGTTGCAGGTGGAAAATCGCCGAACGTTCGATGAACGTAGTGAGGGATGTTTTAGGTCTGACGTGGCTGAGTTAAAGACGGACACAAAAGAAATAAAGAACATAATTCGTTTACATATGAAGATATGAGAAATCAGATGACTAGCGTCTTCACAGAAATAAAAATAAAGATATCGAAATTAGCTGACTAGGTAAAAGATCTCACCGCTAAAAATGAGGAGAAAGACAAACGTATTGCATTCTTAGCAAAAAAGATCAACGCATTTGAACAACAATTACTCGAGAAAAATATTGAAATTAAAAACGTGCCCATAATTGAAAATGAAAATGTAAAGCAAATGGTCCTCAGAATTAGTAGCCCTGTTAATGTCAAAATGGCTGAAGATTATATATTGGATGCATACAGAATGAAAACAAAAAATAAAATTATTGTAGTGAAGTTGTCAAAGATGAAAGTAAAGAGAAACTTAATGCAGAAAACACACGGCAGAGTAAACGCAGAAGTATTAATGCCAAGAACACATGCAGGTGACAAAAACAATACTTTGCCTGTTATATATTTTGGCAATCATTGACAGCTATTAATCGTCACCTTTTGTGGGTCTCAAAAAATAAAGCAAAAGAGAATAATTGAAAGTTTGTGTGGGTAAAAGAAGGCAATATTCTCGCAAAAAAGATGAAATGTCAAAAGTATTAAGAATTAATGCAGAATCTGAAGTGTCGTTGATATGCTAAACTTCTTTTCTATACCTTATGCAATATAATTTCTTTAAAATAACATGAGCACAAATACAATATTACAACCTTCTTTTTATTCTATACCAGGAGTCGGCAACCTTTTGAGTCGGAAGAGTCAAAAAATACAATTTACAAAATTTCAAAGTTTTTAAAGAGTCACAAAATTGTTTCTTGCCAACAATAAATAGTACTCGCATAAATAAAGTTTTTTGATAAAGAAAAAATATCTATTTATTTATACAGGGTGTTTCGCATAAGGGTGTTCAAAAGACTAGGGCGTGTAGGATGGGTCGAGACAAGAAAAAATCGTATGGGAGGGGGGGGGGGGGGAGGGGGTCAATTTCCCCCCGTTTAGGCGGGAGGGGACATTTTATAAAAATCCGACTTAACACCGAAAAAAATAATATTAAAAAATAATGGTTAGACCTAGATAACTTTTGCTTGCGGATTTTCAAAGCCAAATATCCGCTTCTTAACATCCTTTTTAAATAAGGTTCCTATGTCAAACAGTTTCTGAGAAAATGTCAAAGTTAAAATTTGGAAAAAAAATTCCGAAAAAAAATATTTGGTCGGTTTTTTTAAAAAATTACGGTATTAAGTATAAATTTTTTTTCCGTCCATAAAATTCTCTAATGAATTCTAGAGAGAATGCTTCAAACTGGAAGGATCTATGTTTTGTAGTTTCCGAGAAAAGTGGAAATTACGAACTAAACTCCTTCCTTTTTCCATATTTTTGCACCAGTAATAAAACACAAGTAGCCAAAAAATTGGTGATTGAAAGGAAAGTATGCTTCGTAATTTTCATTTTTCTCGGAAACTGCAAAACGTAAATCCTTCCGGTTTGAAGCATTCCCTCTAGAATTCATTACAGAATTTTATGGTCGGAAAAAAATTTATACTTAATACCGTAATTTTTAAAAGAAAGTGCGACCAAACATTTTTTTTCGGAATTTTTTTTCCAAATTTTAACTTTGTCATTAAATTTCTCAAAACCTGTTTGACATAGGAACCTAATTTAAAAAGGATATTAAAAAGCGGATATTTGGCTTTGAAAATCAGTAAGCAAAAGTTATCTAGGTCTAACCATTATTTTTTAATATTATTTTTTTCGGTGTTAAGTCGGATTTTTATAAAATGTCCCCTCCCGCCTAAACGGGGGGAAATTGACCCCCTCCCCCCCCCCCCCCATACAATTTTTTTCTTGTCTCGACCCATCCTACACGCCCTAGTCTTTTGAACACCCTTATGCGAAACACCCTGTATATAAGTAGTGGTTTTAATAACAAATTAGATAAAATATATATGGTATTATTAGATAATTTCTTATTATTTAAGTAAAAAATTAAAACAATTAAACATTTACTTACAACACTAACTTGTACTTCAATAACAAACAATTGAGCAAACAAATTCAATGGAAGCGTTGGCTTTGCATGGTTTTAGAAACTTTGGATAAATTTGGCTCATAACTATTTGTTTTAAGTTTCAAACAAAACTCTAAATTTTCATTTGTTAATTGGCTTCTTGCTTTACTTTTAATTATATTCATGCAAGAGAATGCTTGCTCGCACGAATATGTCGATCCGAAATCCTTGCCTAAGAATGCCTAATCCTTGGTAAACCATTCAGAACGATTTTTAAATGTTTCTTTTTTATAAAATAAATAATTTTTGCGTATGGAACTAAAGAGCCGCAGCTTCACATTCAAAGAGCCGCATGTGGCTCGCGAGCCGCAGGTTGCCCTGTTCTATACACAAAAATGATATCAAAGAATACAATCTTACATGCATTTATTTAAACATTAGATCTCTTCGTAAAGATTTTACAACGTTTTTGACAGCTATCCATTGCCGCATCGATGTCGTGGACGTTATAACTTTTGTCAAAACAAACATCACAAACCACGAAAGTGATCTATATTCAATTAATGGATTTAATGCTGAACACTTGAACAGAGATAGTAGTAGAGGTGGTGGAATAGCAGTTTATGTAAAGGAAACTATAACAAAGTGCGTGAAGTTAAATACGAATTTAAGCGTGAAGTTAAATACGTATTTAACTTGATCGATAAATTTAATTAAAAAAATCGCATGCTACTTTTTGTAATATGTGCTTCATGCTAAAATGTCTTGTTTTTTAAAAATACGTACGAGTTTTCAATAATAAATGAATGGTAATCGAAAACAGCAACTTAATAAGTCCTGCATATCATCGGAAAGGTATTTTCAATAGCTATCCAATGCAAAAGGTTTCATCTTGACATAAGTAAAAACTTACCGCCAGTGAACACTTGAATATACCAGTACTTGGTACCAAAAAGTAGGAATTTGCAAAAATAAATTAAAGGTAATCGAAAACAGCAACTTAGTGAGTCCTGCATATCATCGGAAAGGTATTTTCAATAGCTATCCAACGCAAAAGGTTTCATCCTGACACAAGTAAAAACTTACCGCCACAAGTAAAATTACGAGTGCACGCATGAAAGCTGCACGTCGGTTTTTATTTTGCTTTTTGGTGGATACAAACAAATTCTTCCAACTTCTGTTCGCGTTCTGTTTGCGATCTGCTTTTTTGCTATCCATTTGAAATGGAAAGCAAACGAACAACCGTCGAACAAATCAGTGCGATTTTGTTGGTATTCAATAATGGAGTAGACAAATCAGCGCAAACTTGCACGTCTTCTTCTTCTCCAAATTCTTCTGAATTTGGTCAAACAACGAAATTTCAGAACGCGTACAGAAATGGGAAGCAAACGAACAGTCGCAGAGTAGAACGCGTGTAGAGCGGGAACAGTATGCCACCTGTACTAACTAAAATTTTGGATTATTGGGTAAACGAACATGTTCGCATTACAAACTGGCAAAGCTTTTTAGAATTCGAAAATGCTGGTGAAATGTACACTAAAATACATATATTCTACATTTACAAATATTTACGATAACTCGCGAAAATGTAATCTACAGAAAAAGTAACGTAAACATAATCCATGGATAACAAATGAGATAATAGAGAATTGTAAATTACGCGACAAACTATATAAAAGATGGTACGCGAAACCCAAAGGCCTGAGTAGAGAACTGGAATATAAAAAGTTTTGAAATGTTGTAAATAAAAAACAAAAACAATTTGTTTACGCCAAAGCAAACCGCTCGCCCCGCTGCCTCTCCTGATCGTCCGAAGCCGTGTCCTCTCGGAGCGCGGACTTCGGCCGCTCAGGAGAGGCGAGCTTTAAAGCTTGACTGCGAGCTCTTCGGCTCCAGCCTTGGTGGTCGGATGGGAGCCCTCACTTGATCTTCAACATTGACCCAAGCAGCAAGTGCGAATTACAAGTGTCGGCAGTATTAGAGCAGTTATTAAATAGAACTTGAAACTTATAAAAAAACATTTATATACACCATAAAATCTAAATCTTTACTTTAATTGAAATATCTTGAATACAACAAACAAATATATAAACGATATTAGTGAACTCAACCATTTGAAGAGTCTACCACAAAACACAATTACTACAAAAAAAATTCTATGAGCATAGACATAACACACAAAAGACCTGGGAAAGTATTAATGAAATACTCGAGAGAAAACACAAAATATAGATAGAACAATAAAAAAAAATTTTTAAATCAAAATGATAATGCGCTAGCGGAAATGCGGAAACTTTTGATAAAGACGTACAAAAAACAGTACACGATTGTGAACTAAAAACTCTGCGAATGAATAGCAGCTCAAACCCAAAACCAATATTCATAAGTAAAGCAACCGAACAGGAAGTGTATTACATCATAAAAACCTTAAATCCGAAAAGGGTGCAGGATGCGATGAAATACGGCCAAAAGATTTAAGAAATAATGCACATGTGATCACTCCGGTTATAACTAAGTTAATAAATTTAAGCCTAGAAAAAGGTGAAGTACCAAGATTGTTAAAACAATCGATAGTTAGGCCCATTTATAAAAGCGGGGAAAAAGGTAGATGTGAGAATTACGACCCATATCTATCATGCCAGTTATAGAAAAAATTCTTGGAGAAATCGTGGCACGTAGATTGAGACGCTTTATAGAGAAGAATAAAATTATTCATCCTTCTCAGTTTGGTTTTCAAGGCGGGAAAAATATAAATAAACTTTTAGGACATTTCTTGAACAAGTTGAACGAAAGTTTAAGCAAAGGCCAGCACAGTTTAGCATTATTTATAGACTTCATAAAGGCATTCGATACGCTAAAACATGAAAAGTAATCTGTACACTAGAACTAAGGGAATTCGAGGCGAATGTCTGAAATGGTTCGAAAACTACTTAAATTTTAGAACCTTTCGTGTAAAAATAGGTAGCGAAAAAATCAGAGAAATCGATGTTACACATGGTGTGCCTCAGGGATCCAAATTGGGCCCTATATTATCTACGCAAACGACATTTTCAAAGCGTTAAAAAATACAACTGCTTATGCATAAGCTGATGATACGGCGATTGTAGTTTCAAATCGGTCATTAGAAGTAGATGTTAAAAGATTGCAAACTGATTTCGATTCAATAACAAGATGGTCGCACGACAACGGCTTAGTTCTGAATGCAGATAAAACCAAAGATATGCATATAAAACCAACGCACTTTCTGTATGCTGATGTGAGTGTAAAATACCACGACTTAAATTGCCTTCATAGAAATGCCAACAAAGAAAATGCAGGATTGGACGATAAATGTAAGATAAAAATTGGACTGGTTAGCACATATAAATATCTAAGTGCGTGAAGTTAAATTCGTAAATCCGACGCGAATTTAGCAAAGACACAAACCAAAATACGAATTTAAATTCGTGCATAATTAGCAGTGCCAAGGTAAGGTGTCATTCAGATTTACTTATTCGTTTAGTAAAACATATAATCTGAAAACGGTTTGTATATTGTTGGAAAGGTCAATATATCAGCTACCTTATCCTGAAAAATTCATCCGTGCACAGGCAAGGATGTGGCGTCAGTGGCCAATGTTACCCAGTGTACCTCCAGAAGCACTTCTCATACACATTTTGTTCAACAAAAAACATAACTTGGACAAACGTTGTATACAGTTCGAAAGGTCACTATATCAGCTACCTATTCCTGAAAATTCTAGTCGTGCACAGGCAAAGATGTGGCGTCAGTGGCCAATTATTGGTTACCCAGTGCACCTTCTCATACACTTCGACAAACACTTTGTTCAACAATAAACATAACTTGGACAAACGTTGTATACAGTTCGAAAGGTCACTATATCAGCTACCTAACCCTGAAAAGTTTAGTTGTGCACAGGCAAGGATGTGGCGTCAGTGGCCAACGTTTGGTTACCCAGTGCACCTTCTCATACACTTCGACAAACACTTTGTTCAACAAAAAACATAACTTGGGCAAACGTTGTATACAGTTCGAAAGGTCACTATATCAGCTACCTATTCGTGAAAAGTCGAGCCGTGCACAAGCAAAGATGTGGGGTAAGTGGCCAATGTTTGGTTACCCAGTGCACCTTCTCATACACTTCGACAAACACTTTGTTCAACAATAAACATAACTTGGACAAACGTTGTATACAGTTCGAAAGGACACTATATCAGCTACCTAACCCTGAAAAGTTTAGCTGTGCACAGGCAAGGATGTGGCGTCAGTGGCCAACGTTTGGTTACCCAGTGCACCTTCTCATACACTTCGACAAACACTTTGTTCAACAATAAATATAACTTTGACAAACGTTGTATACAGTTCGAAAGGACACTATATCAGCTACCTATTCGTGAAAAGTCGAGCCGTGCACAGGCAAGGATGTGGCGTCAGTGGCCAACGTTTGGTTACCCAGTGCACCTTCTCATACACTTCGACAAACACTTTGTTCAACAAAAAACATAACTTGGACAAACGTTGTATACAGTTCGAAACGTCACTATATCAGCTACCTATTCCTGAAAAGTCTAGTCGTGCACAGGCAAAGATGTGGCGTCAGTGGCCAACGTTTGGTTACCCAGTGCACCTTCTCATACACTTCGACAAACACTTTGTTCGCCAACACTGGCCACTGACGCCACATCTTTGCCTGTGCACGGCTAGACTTTTCAGGAATAGGTAGCTGATATAGTGACCTTTCGAACTGTGTACAACGTTTGTCCAAGTTATGTTTTTTGTTGAACAAAATGTGTATGAGAAGTGCTTCTGGAGGTACACTGGGTAACATTGGCCACTGACGCCACATCCTTGCCTGTGCACGGATGAATTTTTTCAGGATAAGGTAGCTGATATATTGACCTTTCCAACAATATACAAACCGTTTTCAGATTATATGTTTTACTAAACGAATAAGTAAATCTGAATGACACCTTACCTTGGCACTGCTAATTATGCACGAATTTAAATTCGTATTTTGGTTTGTGTCTTTGCTAACTTCGCGTCGGATTTACGAATTTAACTTCACGCACTTTAAATATCTACGAATAGTAGTAGGTCACAATCTCCCTTAGCGACAGCAAATTGAATGCATTCAAAACAAGCTCAGGAAGGTTGCATTTTACATATACCAGCTGAGCAACTTCTGCAACTACAAAGTTCTGAGACAAGCATATTATGCCTTATGCGAATCTTGTATACGTCACGGTATAACAGCTTGGGGCTCATCAGTGCACTGTAGAAACTTACAAAGGAGCCAAAATAGCATATTCAACATACTGGCAAAAACTAAAACAAAAAGACGTGAAGAGTATAGCTCCGTAACGGTTTAAAAATATTTTGAAATGCTAAATGTCAAGTATATATATAAATATACTATAATAATTGAGTTCTACGACGACATGAACTTTAGAAACATTATTGACCATACGTAAGCAACAAGAAGAAAAGTGGAACAAAGGTACAAAACAAATCAATACTAGAACAACTACGGGAAAAACAACAACGTAATGGTGCCGACTTTACTAAATGACCTCCCAATCGAACTCACCAATTTAAATGTGGTCAAGCGAAAAAAACTAATAAAAAGTTATCTTCTAACTAAGGACAGTTAATCCTTCATACGTATGATAAATAACTTTTTTCTTATCCTTTGACTTTTCTTTATTATTGTTTGTAATGAATCTTTTTAATGAATTTTTTCTAATCTGTCTTACTATAGTAACTTATTTTTTACTTATGTTGTAATTATTTATGTGAAACTTTATTTCAAAATTTATAATCACAAAACTATTGGCGATGCAATTGTTAAATTAAATTGATGAAATTCTTAATTTTGTGCAGAAAAGACTTTAGGCTTTGCAGAATATTACATGTAATTGTCTGAAATAATATCGAAGAGAAAGAAAATAAATAATAATAATAAGTAAATAATAATAATTGCTTCGGGATTTTAACTGAAAAATAGAAACATTAACTGAATTTTCTAATGTTCATTGACTAAACAACTAAACACAACAAAAAATAGCCACAAACAAAACAAATTCAATGAAATTAAACTATCATGAAAAATTATTAAATTTTTAAATTATTAGATTTTTAAATTATTAAATTTTTTAAATAAAAATAAATTCAGATTTTTTTAAAATAAAATCTGACAAATTAATAAGCACAATCTAGGAAAAAAATACAATTTCCTCCCAATCGGATTTTTTGCAAAAAACTGGCGAAGCTGTTTGTATTTTTGAAATTTGTCATCTGTGAAAATTTTCAGGTTTCTAAGTGATGTGGAAGTCCAAAAAAAGTCCCTGACATATTTTGCTAACAGACAGGCACACGACACAGGGATTTTATATATATGTACATATAGATAAAGAATATTATTATATTGAAAAAATTATTTCATAGTCATTATTTGTTATAAAATTGAAAATTAAAAACCTTTTATTATTAATTTTATTTATTTATATCTTTCCCATATTATTTAAGACAATTACATGTAATATGTCACGAAGCCTTTGGGCTTTTCTGCAGAAAAAGAGGAACTCCATCAATTTAATTTAACAATTGCGTCGCCATTAGATATATGATTAGAATTTTTAAAAATGTCAATCATTCAACAGCTACTTATTCAACAGCCAATTCAATACCCGATTTGAAACCTTCCGTATCATCAGCGTATGCATAACCCGATGTTTTTTAAGCGTTTTAAAAATGTCATTTGCGTAGATAATAAAGGAGTTCTATAGAAGATGCCACTGTTCGTAAACCATGCTTAGTGCGTTGATGAAACCTACAGTGGCTGAAATTCAATGAATACAGCCACTAACTGTGAGAAAATGGTTGAGACGGTTATAGCCAACATTTTGTAAATCGCGTTTGAAGTTGGCCATATATCACAAACACGATGGCCGGTCAAGGAGTTGTATAGAAGATGCCACTGTTCGTACACCATGCTTAGTGAGTTGATGAAACCGTGAAACAGTGGCTGAAAGCCAATGAATACAGCCACTAACTGTTAGAAAATGGTTGAGACGGTTATAGCCAAAATTTTGTAAATCGCGTTTGAAGTTGGCCATATATCACATACACGATGGCCGGTCAAGGAGTTGTATAGAAGATGCCACTGTTCGTAAACCATGCTTAGAGCGTTGATGAAACCTACAGTGCCTGAAAGCCAATGAATACAGCCACTAATTGTGAGAAAATGGTTGAGACGGTTATAGCCAAAATTTGTAAATCGCGTTTGAAGTTGGCCATATATCACATACACGATGGCCGGTCAAGGAGTTGTATAAAAGATGTCACTGTTCGTAAACCAGGCTTAGTGCGTTGATGAAACCTACAGTGGCTGAAAGCCAATGAATACAGCCACTAACTGTGAGAAAATGGTTGAGACGGTTATAGCCAACATTTTGTAAATCGCGTTTGACGTTGGCCATATATCACATACACGATGGCCGGTCAAGGAGTTGTATAGAAGATGCCACTGTTCGTAAACCAGGCTTAGTGCGTTGATGAAACCTACAGTGCCTGAAAGCCAATGAATACAGCCACTAATTGTGAGAAAATGGTTGAGACGGTTATAGCCAAAATTTTGTAAATCGCGTTTGAAGTTGGCCATATATCACATACACGATGGCCGGTCAAGGAGTTGTATAGAAGATGCCACTGTTCGTAAACCACGCTTAGTGCGTTGATGAAACCGTGAAACAGTGGCTGAAAGCCAATGAATACAGCCACTAACTGTGAGAAAATGGTTGAGACGGTATAGCCAAAATTTGTAAATCGCGTTTGAAGTTGGCCATATATCACATACGCGATGGCCGGTCAGGGAGTTGTATAGAAGATGCCACTGTTCGTAAACCATGCTTAGTGCGTTGATGAAACCTACAGTGGCTGAAATTCAATGAATACAGCCACTAACTGTGAGAAAATGGTTGAGACGGTTATAGCCAACATTTTGTAAATCGCGTTTGAAGTTGGCCATATATCACATACACGATGGCCGGTCAAGGAGTTGTATAAAAGATGCCACTGTTCGTAAACCATGCTTAGTGCGTTGATGAAACCTACATTGGCTGAAAGCCAATGAATACAGCCACTAACTGTTAGAAAATGGTTGAAACGGTTATAGCCAAAATTTTGTAAATCGCGTTTGAAGTTGGCCATATATCACATAGACGATGGCCGGTCAAAGAGTTGTATAGAAGATGCCACTGTTCGTAAACCAGGCTTAGTGCGTTGATGAAACCTACAGTGCCTGAAAGCCAATGAATACAGCCACTAACTGTGAGAAATGGTTGAGACGGTTATTGCCAAAATTTGTAAATCGCGTTTGAAGTTGGCCATATATCACATACACGATGGCCGGTCAAGGAGTTGTATAGAAGATGCCACTGTTCGTAAACCAGGCTTAGTGCGTTGATGAAACCTACAGTGGCTGAAAGCCAATGAATACAGCCACTAACTGTGAGAAAATGGTTGAGACGGTTATAGCCAAAATATTGTAAGTCGCGTTTGAAGTTGGCCATATATCACATACACGATGGCCGGTCAAGGAGTTGTATAGAAGATGCCACTGTTCGTAAACCATGCTTAGTGCGTTGATGAAACCTACAGTGGCTGAAAGCCAATGAATACAGCCACTAACTGTGAGAAAATGGTTGAGACGGTTATAGACAAAATTTTGTAAATCGCGTTCGAAGTTGGCCATATATTACATACACGGTGGACGCTCAAGGAGTTGTATACAACAGTTGTGTCCATTATGTTATGGACACATATGGAGCCTATGTTGTTTTTGCTTTACTCATAATTTTACGCACCAGTTCTGATAGAGTGTGCGGAGTCTAAATAAGACTTCGGGCAAATCGTTTTCGTCAGAATTCGGACGAATGAAAAACGCATGCAGTGTGCGAGCAGCCTAACACTGGTGTCTCGGAGTCCACGGGCTTCAGTGCAGCATTTCTGACACAAGGTAGGGAACCGCGGCTACCAGGAGCCTTGTATGACGCGGTGACCATGGGGACCGGATCCGAGCCAAAAACACCAATCGAAATGCGTAGACGAAGGTGGACGCCGTACATTGGACAGCAGGTTTTAATCAAACAACATCAGGCTTCCAAGGCAGCTGACGACTTCAACGCAAAGCTAGGTCCGAAATACTCTGGGCCTTATACGGTTGTGGGATTCACCTCAACCGTAATCTCTCAACTAAGACAAAAGACAAGTACGAAGAACCGCTCAGTGCATATCAGTGAACTGCGAGCCTACCATACAGTGACTGACAGTGCACCATTAACACCAACAAAGAAGAAACTAACACATCTTCCTATGCTAGGCAAGATGAATACAGAAACAAAAGAATATTACGAGTCTCTGGTTAGATTTCGACAGCGGATGGCAGAGGAAGACAGCAAGAGGACACGAATAAAATTCCTGAATGAATTTCCGCCATGCCAACGGTCTCACAAGCGAACATTGAAACTACAACGCGCAACTTTCGAACAACCCCAGGCAAGCCGATCAACTGCGACAACACCAAAAGCCACAGTCAAACGCCCTTTGGCTCAGATTTAACCGCAAACACTCCTCAAATTAGACTCAGCAACAAAGTGGAGACGCCACCAGTGCAGGATAGCACAGACATCACCTCGCTAAGAGATTCAACAACAGCAGTCGTAGAAGCAGAAACTTGGCTCGAGAATATGAACAAATTGGCCAGTACAACGAAAGTATTATTTAATTATCCCCCAGACAGAGGCTATGCGGTCTGTGTAGAGGACTTTAGAAGGCTGGCACAAAACCAATGGCTAAATGATGTCATCATAGATGTGATGTTGAAGTGGTTGGAAAATGAACGGATCCCGCAACCTCTCCAAGGAAGTTTCCACATATTTACATCATTCTTTTTGACTCGACTCCGATCTCTAGATCCTCAGGCAGCCCCGAAAGAACGTCATAACCAGGTGAGACGCTGGACAAAGAAGGTCGATCTCTTTCAGACAAAGCATGTACTGGTTCCGGTGAACGAAAGTAACCACTGGTATCTGATAGACATCCGATACTTAAACACAATCACACAAGGAAACCTAGCAAAAGCTAGTATTGACGTTTTGGACTCTCTACCACTCTCTACCCATGTGACAACCATCAAACTACTCCGGGAGTTTTTAACATGCGAATACGAAGTTCGTAAAGGAGAAAATGATGCAAGGAAATTGTTCCTAGAAGATGTCTTACCATGCCGAACAATACCAGTGCCCCGACAACCCAACAATACCGATTGCGGTGTCTACCTATTGTGGTTTGTAGAGGTAATCATCAAGCATGACAACAACGATCTAAGCGTCATAGAACCCGAAACGTGGGGAAACACTAGAACCATCGACCGACAAAGGCGCCGAATAGCACGACTCTTCCGCACCCTACAAGCGAAGGCAGGAACCGACGAATCCCCTCCGCCGATAGACTTACCAGACATCAACACCAGCAGCAGTAGTAGTAACAGTAGCACCAGCAGTAACAGTAGTCGCAGCAGTAGTAGCAGCAGGAGCAGTAGTAGTGACAACAGCAGTGATAGCGACAAAGAAAACTACCGAAGAACCAACAGCTGCCATGATGGTCCGCGAAATTGGAATGAAACATATGCGAAAGTAGAAATATCTCGCCAAAGAGCGGTCCAAACGTCCAGGAGTTACCACCAGAACTTACGGCTCAACACCAGCGCCAGTCCGACCCATAAGATGGAGCCACTCCGGCCATCACAGTGTGCAAACATGCAAGAAATGGATCTAGATGACATCCCTATCGGCCCTTGGGTAGATGAAAAAGGAAAACTTTCCGAATCCGAGCTACAGCAGGAGATTGACAAAATAGTTCGGTTTGCCTTGGCTAAACGATGCAATAAAAGGCGACGATACTTTCGAAAATATATCAATGGTCGTCACTTGTCATTTCTAATCCACCGAAACGGGTACGTCAGGATCAGGAATTTGCCGTCAGTCGAGTAAGAGGGAGGTGTGAAGATGCAAGTCGCTTGGCTCGTTTGCATCCACACAATTATTATATTATATACTTAATTATTATAATTATATTATTATATACTTAAATTTTAAGAAGAAAGAATATTGTATGTGTTTGAATTATTGATATTTTATGTTTGTGAATTATTGAATACTTTATGTTTTTGAATTATTGAGATTTTATGTTTGTGAAAAATTGAAATTTTTATGAATTATAGTTATTGATATTTTGTATTTACGTTTGTGAATTAATATTATTTATATTTGTAAAATTACCGAAATTTATGTGTAAACCAACAAGAAGTAAGTAAAAATGCAACCCTGGGTCAGAAAAGAACAAACAGCTGATCGTGCGTGATACAACCCTGGGTGAGAAAAAGAACAAAACAGCTGATCGTACGTGATACAACCCTGGCAGCCCGACACTATAAAAGGAGTTGCTAGTAGAAGCAAAAGCCAATTGAGCTCCGGCGGTCTAGCAGGTAGTAGACTAAAGACGCTAAGTTTATTTGGAGAAGACAATAATAACGCCACCGGTTTTGGCATATCCGGATTTTGAAAAGGAATTCATACTAACTACTGATGCAAGTAACGAAGCGTTAGGCGCAGTACTTTCTCAGGGTAAAATAGGTAAAATAGGTGAAGAAAGGCCTTTGCTAGCAGAGCCTTGAATGAAGCAGAAAAGCGTTACTAAACTATAGAAAAGGGTTTTTAGCCATTGTGTGGGCAACAAAAAATGAGGAAACGGAACAAATAACACAGCAACATTCTAAAAGGAATTCCTATCCGACCCGAAAGAAATAGAAACAGTGAAAAAAGACTTTCACAATTCGCCACTGGGAGGATATCAGGGTGCAGTGAAAACATATTTAAGAATCCGAAAACAATTTAGATGGCCAGGAATGCAGAGACAAGTAAAAGAATTCATCAAAAACTGTCCGAAGTGCCAAGCTATCAAAAGCTCGAAATTTACAAAAATGCCCATGGTGTTAACAGATACACCAATGAGGCAATTTGACAAAGTTTACATGGACATAGTAGGTATTCTACCAGAAACTATACATTTCTATTTCTGCCTGAAAAGTACATTTTAACGTTCCAAGACGACTTTTCGAAATTTATGGCATGTACAGCTATTCCAGACGCGGAAGCAAGTAGTACCGTTGCCAGGGCTTTCTACGATGAAGTAATCACGCGTTACGAAATTCCACGAATTCTAATTACTGACAACGGAACTAATTTAATTTCGAAGCTGTTCTCGGATACATGCAAACTCTTAGGTTTTAAAAAATTATATATAACTCCATACCATCCGCAAGCTAATGGCTCATTAGAGAGAAGACTCAGACCTTTAGCAGAATATTTGCGTAGTTTTGCATAAGAAGACGGGTAGAATTGAGATCAATGGTTAACTGAAGCTATGCATGCTCAAAACCACACACCCCACATTACGACTAAGCAAACACCGTTCCGTACTTTGTTTGGATTCGATATAAAGATGCCGACTAACTTAAAAAGAAAGTGTAGTCCGGTGTATAATGCCGAAGATCCAAACAAGGTATTAAAATTTCAGATACAAAGAACCCACGAAATAGTTAGAAAAAATCAGGAAATGGCTAAAAAGGTAGCCAAAAATCATTATGACAATAAGTTAAATTTAGTAGAATTTAATATAGGAGATAGTGCATTAATTAAGAATCAAACAAGGAAAAATAAGTTTTCTCCCATATCGATAGGGCCATATAAGGTAGTAGGAATTAAAAGTCCAATGACGACAGTGTTAAATATTAACACTGAAAGGAAAAGCCATTCCACAATAACTTACTTAATAAGTTATATAGTAGCAATTTAATAGGAAAATAGGATTAACTAGACAATTACATAGACATGCATCAGAATCACTTAAACTAAGAAAATAGGTTTAGGATAAAATTAAATTAATTTAACCATAGGAAGGAGGATAGAAAGAATGGAGATGAACGAGTTATAAGCTATAGATACGATAGAAATAAAATAGAACAATAACGACAAAATGCATAAAAACTAATAGATCCCTTTCCCCCAAAATAGAATAAGTTCCTCGTAAAATCGCCAACCGAACGAACAGGAAAATGAAGGGACTCCTGATATTACTGGTCGTGAAAGGGGGCACCGCAGCACCGGTAGTCTTTGAGGATATACCTCCAACCCAAAAATAAAAGAATACAAGATTACGCATTGCCGTTATTCGATGTCGAAAAATTTGACAACCGGTTTCAACCGTGTGTGACGTCACAATAGCAAACATTTTTGTGAGAGCCATAGGCAAAGCCATTGATATATAGTAAATTTCGTAATTTAAACATATAATTTGATAAAAAATAATGAAGTGCAGAGTGAAAAACTGTGGAAAATGGAATCAGAATATATGCAGTTTTTTTCCATTTCCATCCGACAATAAAACAATGCGAATTTGGATTAGTTTTTGCAGAGAAGAAAATAATATGTAATAATATGTAATACTGTAACATAGCTCCTGATTTTCTTTAAAATATTGTAAATATTTTCCAATTATTGTATGTTAATATAAGTGCGTGAAGATAAATCCGTAAATGCGATGATAACTTAGCAAAGATCTAAACCCTAAACACGAATACGAATTTGTATTTTGTACTCATTCCAAAGCAGGGTTCGGAAAACGTTTCTTTTTTATATCGCTACATTTATATCCCTCACTGAAGATAACAATATTTCCATCCTCATTGATAAATATCTTTTTTCATCTTAGTTCAAAAAAATACATATCGCTCACGTTCAAAATAATTTCGATCTTCCAACAAAACTATCACTTGGGATGAAAAAAATTCTTATCTTCAAATATTTCGATCCCTCAAGTTGAAAAAACTGCGTTTGTTGACGAATAGCGATCGCAGAAGATGAGAAAACTTCGGCTTTCGTACCATAACGATCTTCGGTGATGAAAAAAAGGCTGCGCAGGCAAAGAATCGATCTTTGAAGCTGAAAATAATTTCGACACAGGATCGAAAAAAGCAGCGGAACAGAGTTGAACAGCATGGGTATTCTTGGTGCTTGTATGGTTCGCTTCGCGGCAGAGACAATTGCTTGAAACTGAAGTTTTGTTTGTTTCGTATGAATATGTTTTTGTTGGATTTGGTATACGATGATTAAAAATTAAGCATTTAGCGCTAAGCATTTGATGCTAACTACGCTGAGAAATAGACTAAGTTATTAAAATTTACAAAATATTTTATTAGTTAGGTTTAATAAAGGCTTAATAAAGACGTATTCGATCAAATAAACTTGAATTAAACGAATAAAATTTTGTCATAATTTCTCTAATGGGTAAAAAACCATTTTATCACTAAGTACTGGTAAATATTCAAGCGAATATATTAAAAAAACCTTTATAGATTTATAGATCAGGTTCTTTAGCAAACAACCCAAGAGGGTATTATACAAAAACAAATTAATTGCTGGAAATGGTTAACCCTTTCTGCGAGCTCGTTACGAATATATGCAATAAATTTTGCAGGTAGGCATTTGTATACATATGTACATTGTACATGTATGAATGGAAGGCAAATTTGTATATCGGCCTTGAAAATAATTACTTTTGGAATGAAAAAGGATTGATTATTAGAGGGCCAGCAGGTAACAAATTTTATAAAGGAAGAAGTGTTTGAATTCATGTTTCAAATGTCCGTAGGATAATAAAATTGATGAATGTAACGCGGCACAATCAGTTCTTTCAATCGAGGAGCAAATACTCCCAATTAATGTTTTTCTAATACATTACTTAATACATATGTACATAATTCATAATAAAAAATTTATAATAGGAATATGTATAAAATATATTAATATAGAATTACTTATTAAAAAAAAACAATTTTCTTATTAATATTTTTACACATTAATATTTTACGTATTTACTTCTACAAGTTTCCCTCACACTCCACAACTTGCAAAATTAATTTTTAATCATCGTATACCAATCCAACAAAAACATATTCATACGAAACACAAACAAAACTTCAGTTTCAAGCAATTGTCTCTGCCGCGAAGCGAACCATCCAAGCACCAACAAAACCCATGCTGTTCAACTCTGTTCCGCTGCTTTTTTCGATCCTGCGTCGAAATTATTTTCATCTGCACAGATCGCTTCTTTGCCTGCGCAGCCTTTTTTTCATCACCGAAGATCGTTATGGTACGAAAGCCGAAGTTTTCTCATCTTCTGCGATCGCTATTCGTCAACAAACGCAGTTTTTTCAACTTGAGGGATCGAAATATTTGAAGATAAGAATTTTTTTCATCCCAAGTGATAGTTTTGTTGGAAGATCGAAATTATTTTGAATGTGAGCGATATGTATTTTTTTGAACTAAGATGAAAAAATAAAAATCGCTCATGAGTCAAAACATATTTTCATCTTTTGAGATCGTTTTTTTGTGAGGGATATAAAGTTGTTCGTTTGAGGGATATATTCCGAACCCTGTTCCAAAGTAATGGCTTCAATAGTAACGCTCTTTTGTTCAACGAAATATATAGTTTAAGCAGCAAATATACATATTTCAAGGGAAAAATATATATACAGTGCACTCGGGAAAACGTCAACACTAGTTTACGTCAACATCCCAAAACGTCAACCCTTAATTTTTTACATTGTCTACTCTAAAACGTCAACCAAACCACAAAGCTCTAAAACGTCAACTTTAAATAAACCAAAATTTTGAATTTAGCAACAGTTAAAATACACAGTTTTGATCACACACACATTCATTTTATGAAATTAGTTCAGAAATTTGGGTATTCCCCTTATAAGTACGAAGAATAGAAAAAAATTGCATCTCTATGTGTTGTCTTTTTTATGTTCAGTTGCTTTTTTGTTCTCGTAAGTATCACATTACCAAAATGTGCACAAAACAACCGAAAGTACTTAAATTACAAGAAAAGGCAAATATTTTGGATTTATTAGAAAAGGGTGCAAGTGCGGTAGCTTTAGCAAAGCAATACGGTATCTCAAAATCAACAATTAGGAAGATAAAAATGAAAAAATAAAATTTTGGACTGTGTTAATAACACACTTTCCGGTCCGGAAAAAAGAAAGACTTTAACCCTAATTAGCATAAAATGTAATAGGCTGAATTAGAACTTGGTGTCAGAAATGACACTGTAACACCAAATAAATATTTATACATGATGTGATACTTTTTATTACAACAAAGATATAGATTTATTGTGTTTAATATATTTATTTATATTATTTGTAAATAAATTTAGTAAACACATTCAATTTTCGGAATTGCAGTTGGTACAAGTAACAGTTTGTATGTGGTGTATAGCACAAACAAATTTGTTGCAGTTATTGCATTTCTTGCTCTGCAGATTTTCGTTATTTTTGTATGGGCAAGGCCACATCGACCGCGTTTTAAACTTTTTTTGCATTCTTTCGAATTTTCATTGTATTCGTTTTGTATTCCTTGTACGACTAATCTAACACTCGGTGCGGCTGATAACGAAGTTCTGGATTGAATATGCGGACGAACAAGTTTATCCCCCAATTCCATCAAAAAAAGTCTTCTGCGGTACTGATGTTTTTTGATGTTCCATGCTGGATTTACCTCCGTATAAATGACAAAATCATTGTAGGCTGATATGTCCAGAATGTTGTTAAATAGAGCAAACGGCGAACGATTCGTTTTCCTTTTACAGGTATATGTGCGGACTAATTGATCCAACGTATCAACTCCACCTTTGGTCTTATTATAGTCAAGTATTATTTGTGGTTTCTTATGCTCTTCTGAGCTTATTTCAATTCTATTGTGTTGCGTGCTTAGCAAAATTACTAGTCGATTTTTTTTTGGTTACATAGGAAACTACTGAAGCGCCCAGAGTGTGGTCAAACAAAAATCGAGAAATACCAGCAGGCTCTTTCTTCATATCTAAAATGTATGGTGCTAGAAATGACTTGTTTTTTCTCACAGTACCAATCATCGTCATATGCAAAGCTTTTAGCTATTTTGCGAGAGCATGCGACGTAAAAAAGTTGTCACAAGTGACGTTGCGTCCCGGGAGATTTTTGACCAGATCTAAAACAACCCGTTTGCCTTGCTCTATCTCTGGCTTGCAGTTAGGAGCACGCCCAGTATAAATTTGAAATTTCCAAGCATAAGAACTGCGACTACAACATGCAGCCCATTGCTTTATGCCATACTTATCTGACTTGGAGGGAATATATTGCAAAAATGGACAACGACCTCTGAACGCAATGAGCTGCTCATCAACTGTTACATTTTCGCCAATATTGTACATCATTCCCAAATTTCTGTTCAACCTGTCATAGATATCTCTTATTGGTGCCATTTTGTCTCGTAATCGTCGCTGAGCACGGTTAGATTTGTCGTCGAAACGCAAAACTCTAAGAATTTCTTTGAAGCGATTTATTGATATAGTGGCCTTGAATATTGTACGTCCACTCAAATCGTCCCACAATTCTCCAAGGTATTCACCATGTGAACGATAAACTCCGGCCAGCAGAAGTAATCCTAGAAAAGCTGCAAAATATATGAATAAAGGTGAAGTCGTGTTAATAAAATCGCTAGGTTTACCTCTGAATTCAACCTCATCGACTCTTTTCCAATTTTCCTTGTAGACTCTAATTCCCCCTACATTAGTCATTTCAATGACTATTTTTTGAATTGGACCTAAAAACATATCGAAGGTTGACACAATATCATTGCAGTGGGAGACGGCATATAATGTAGGGCCTGGTTTGGACCGAATAATATTTGCAAGCCCCAGTCGCCCTGTTGCTGGTGGTTGGTCCGAATATTGAATATTGGAACGTATTCCTCATCGTCATCGGTGGACAATTCTTCAGCACTGCTCCACAAATCGTTGAGCATAGATGCTATTTCCTTAACATTTAGACTCTTCGGCATTTTTATAAACTACTAAGTTTGTAATGAACACGTGCTCATCAGCAGGGTGTCAGATTTGACACCAAAGTACCGTTATGTAAAAGTCAGAGATGCACAAATCCCAATTGCTTTAGAAAAATTTTACTTATCAAAAAAGGTACATTTTAAAGAAAAAATTAAAGTCATGGTATTTCAGATTACTACAATTTATGAAGAAAAAGTTTTGTAACTTTTATTCACAACATTTTATTCACTAAAAAGGTGTCATTTTTGACACCAATGCTAATGAGGGTTAAGAGCATCAGAGTTGCCGAAAATGGAAAAGCGCCTGTATCAATGGTTTGTTAAGCAGAGAGAAAGGAATTAT
Organism: Myopa testacea; assembly: GCA_949629155.1. Taxonomy (NCBI): domain Eukaryota; kingdom Metazoa; phylum Arthropoda; class Insecta; order Diptera; family Conopidae; genus Myopa; species Myopa testacea. Next base: position 29,136,104 of record OX451347.1, read on the forward strand.
CCGCTTAATGAACTAGCGCTCAAACAAAAGGCTAAAAAGATTCATCTAAAAGTAAAAGAAAAGGAATGTTCTTTTAACGCTAGTGACGGATGGTTGCAAGGTTTTTAAAAAAGATTTGGAGTCCGCTTGCTTAAAACAACTGGAGAAAAGCTATCTTCGCAACCTTTGCTTGTCGAACCATTTAAAATCAAACTAGCGTTTCACGGAAAATGAGACAGATCCGGAGGAAGATATTCCGTTAAGCATATTGAAAGAAAACTCGGAACTGCAAAAACAAAAGGAGCTCGTAGTTGATCTGCTTTATGAAATAAATTCTCAGGTTTGTCGCTTTTTAAAATTATTTTAACGACACGACCAGTAACTTTATAAATTTTTTTTAAGGTTGACTATACAGTACCATCCATTCAGAAGTGGAATGAAGATGTTCTACTGGGTAATGTTTCTAATTCGTGTGAAAATGAGGAGTTAGAAGTGACCGATGATGATGACAACGATTTAGATACGAGTACAAATGTACAGACAATAAAACCAAACGAAGCTGTCGAAATATTTAACCGGGCTTTAGATTGGGCTCAATGCGAGAATGTTGAGCAAAATGACCTAAATGTATTAAGACGTTTGCGAGAGAAAGCTCTCCTCCAAGTATTGGAAAGGAAAAAACAACAGAAAAAATAACAGATTTTTTTTAGATGCATAAGTATGTATGTATGTGAAATGTGATCTCTTTTAAAATGTGTTCCTTTAGTTTTACTTAGGCTGAAAGCCTTTTTTGTATTTGTTTATGTTTCGTTCTAGTTTATAGTCAATAAAAACGTTTTAAAGCACACTATAAATATGTTTTTTATTAAAAGTTTCTACATTCATAAACGTCGTCAACACCGGTGGTTGTAATTAGTTGACGTTTTCCCGAGCGCACTGTACTTCGAAGATTACGCCTACTTTTGAAAAAATTTTTACATTTGTGGAAGTGAGGTGTCTCAGACGGTGAAACTTCTTCCCAATATTCAGCGATAAGTTTTGTTCAACGAAAAACATAACTTGGCCAAGTGGAATAAAAGGTTCGATAGCCTACTCCAATACCTTTCAGAATCAGTAAAAACTTTTAGTGCACTCGGAAGGATTTGGTGACCATGGTCATTTGAAGTTGGCCTTACCCAGTGCAATTTTTCATGATTTTCCAGCGAAGAATTTTGTCCAACGAAAAAGATAACTTAGCCAAGTGGAATATAAGGTTCGATAGCCTACTCCAATACCTTTCAGAATCAGCAAAAACTTTTAGTTCACTCGGAAGGATTTGGTCACCATGGTCATTTGAAGTTGGCCTTACCCAGTGCAATTTTTCATGATATCTAATCTTTGCGTAATCGTTGAAGTATATATATTATTCCCTTGAAATACATATGTATATTTGCTGCTCAAAATATATATTTCGTTGAACAAAAGAGCGCTACTATTGAAGTCATTACTTTGGAATGAGTACAAAATACAAATTCGTATTCGTGTTTAGGGTTCAGATCTTTGCTAAGTTATCGTCACATTTACGAATTTATCTTCACGCACTTTGTTAAGTCAATACATAAGTCAATTTATTATTACAGTATAAACTCGGTTTACGCAACTAATAGAAATTACGGCGGTTGCAATAACCGAGGTTGTTGCACTTACTGGGTCACACTTTTTTGTACAAGAGATGGTAGTCAAATGTCTATATTTTTATATAGAAAAAACAATGAAATACAAAACATATTTTTGAAACGAAAGGAAATCGTTATTGTTGAACACATTTTTATTTAATAAGAAAATGAAAGGTTAGAAACATATACAAAAATGAATATACATACATACATATGTGATACATAGAGTAAAATATTATGGTTTTTTTAAAGAAGTTAGATATTTTAAACTGAGTTTTTTGCGATTTAATATTTTTCAAAACTGCGCTCTCTTTTGTTTTTTGTAGAGTTAAAATGTCTTCTATTGGAATGTTGTTCTCTTCGGCCCATTGTAAACATATGTTAAAGGATCGAACGGCAACTTCTGTTTTAACTTTTGATAAAGTGGGGGACGGGGCAACTTCACCTTCACTTTCAATTTCTGCCGGATCCCCACAATTTGCAAAGGACTCGTGTCAATCGAACTGCGTGTTCGTGAAGCCAATCAGTGATATCTTCAATCGAGTTGCAAATATTGGGAACAATTTCATCAAGCAGATTGAAAATGGATGAAATCAATTCTCTTTCTCTTAAGATATTTGTAGACAGTGTAGATAATGGAAGGTCGTCCTCCTCATCCCAATTACTCTTGGTAGGCATTAAAATATTCCAACATTTCTTGATAGTATAAGGGTCTACTTTTTCCCATGCATTTGCTAGTAAACAAATTGCATCCCTTAAGTTGAACGCTTTTATTTTTGTTTCCAAATCAATGCCCTCACTGGCAACTAGGTGCGCCAATAAACTTTTTTTGTAGTGGAGCTTTGTAATGTTAATAACATTTTGATCCATAGGCTGAAGAATTGCAGTGCAATTTGCTGGAAACATCATAATAGTTATCAGTCCATCATCGCTTTGCAGTTAATTTTCTTTAGGATGACACGGGGCATTGTCCAAAAGCAGCAGTGCCTTCTACTCTAGTCCCTTTGATTCGAGAAAATTTCTTACCTGTACAGAAAAACTCATTAACGCAAACACTACAATTTGTATTCTTTTTCGTACATTGGGAACAAACACGTTGTGGAACCATTGTTCGAATAAAAGGAATGTCATCCATGCATTTTTTTTGCTTTATAAGTAACAGGCTTGTTCTCAAAATGTTTAAATGCTCTTGGATTGGCTGCTTTACCAATGACAAACAGGTTTACCTTGTGCATCCCTGATGCATTTGTGCACGCAAGGAATGTTACTCTTTCCTTGCTGACTTTTCGACCTGGCGCTGACGATTCATTAAAAGTAACAAGTGTTTTGTTTGGCAAGATCCTGTAGAACAATCCAGATTCGTCCGCATTGTAGATTTGATCAGCGGTTAATTTAAGTTCCTTTATTTTTTGTTGAAATTGCATTACGAATGGTTTAACAAGTGCACATTTATTGTACAACTTTTCGCCACAAATTTTTAACATTCGAATCCATGTCGTTTTTTAAATTTCGCAATCCATCCGTTGCTAGCGTTAAATGATGGTTTTTCCCTTATTTTGTTGTGCAATTGAATTGCCTTTGATTTTATAACTTCATTAGAAAGCGGAATATGTTTAGCTCTTTGCTTTTGAAACCATCCATATAACGCCTTTTCCATCTGTGGATATTCAGAAGTCTTAAGTGTAACGCGTTTTCCTGGTCCAGATTCAGCTCTCGCCATAAATTGTCTAAGACTGCTTCCCTTTGTTTTTATCTGGCTTATTGTTGACTTGTGCACATTATATTTTTCACAAAGTAGCTTTACTGAAACACCCTTATCAACTTCGGATAAAATTTCACTTCTTTTTTTAATAGATAATTTAGTAATATTTCTTGTAACACCCATCCTGAACGAATTTTGCGTAGGTGCTAATGAAAGAGGAACCCATCTAAGGAAACACACTTGGATGTGTAAATATATTTACAAAGAATTCTGTCTAGACCCACACGAAACTAAATTACTGTAAAATAACGACAGACGTAACCAACCAAAAGGAGAACATGCAAATAAAAAACAGATGAACAAGTTGCACTGATCGAGGTATCCTTTTTGAAAAGTTGCACTTATAGAGTCAATAAGTGCTACGACTTTAGTGTTGCGAAAATCGAGGAGTTGCGCGAATCGATGGTTGCGTTAACCGAGTTCGTACTGTATATATTTTTAAGTTTTGAATTTCAATATAAAATGTAAATTCTAAGTTTTATTTAATAATGTCAATAAAATTTACTTTTATGACCACATTTACAAAATATGTATTTCTTTATTAATTGCCATCGTTATCCAAGAATGATAGGAAAAAAGTTTTGTAACTGGAGTAACTGCGCTGGCAGATTTTAATACACGCTCTGTCGTAATAATTTTATTTTGGCCGAACTAATCTATTCTGAGATTGTTGGACATAATACGTTGGGGGTTGAGACTTCAGATCGTATAATTCTAAAGTATATCGTTATTATTTCTAAAACCGAGAAATTAATGTAAAATATAAAATTTTACGGCAATGTTTACAATTTTGTATGCAAAATGTATACAAATTTAACAGTTCAGCTATATTGATTTGCTATTGTGACGTAAATGCGCAGAAGAAAACATTTTTGAATGCTGTTCTGCGTAATCTTGTATTCTATTATTTTTGCCTCCAACCCCAATATTCTTCGAATCGCTAGGAGGGGCGTTATTCTATAATAGCGACTGGACACTATTCACACGTTTCCAACCGTTTGATTACGTGTCATTGGTGGACCAGTTAGAAGCGCATGCAGCGGAACCAAAAGGGCGCTGGTTCGTAGGGGAGGCACTAAGCTGGGCGTTTGGCGTAATGGACAAGAAAGACGCGAACCAGATTTACCAACAATTGCAAGAGCTGGACGTAGAGTAACACACCCATTACAACCTAATGGACAACCAGGTGATTATAATGGAAGCGAGTTACAAACCAATAACAGCTGCAGTCGAGCGGATAAACGCACTACAAGGAGAATTAAACAGCACCGTGGAACAACAGAATAAGGTTAACGACATGGCACGAAAGGAGCTGGGAAACATCGAGTTAGGACTAAGAATGGTGCAGGTGCAGTCAGCGGTAGAGGCGAGCCTCATCGAAATACAGGGGCAACAACTTATAGAGATGGCAATCATAGACGACCTATATAGCGGAAAGCTGCACCCAGGTGTGATAAGCGATGAAAACTTAAAGGAGGCAGCTAAGACGTTGGACTTGGCGAACAAAGCAGTGTGGGTCCTAGAAGATAATCTCGACATCCATAAAATGGCAACGGTCAGAGCATACCGAGGGGCACAGGATCTCATAATACCTGTAAGAATTCCGTTACCTGAAGACGAGCGGTTTAACATACTAAAAGCATATCCCATTCCCATATTCCTAACTGATAAGTGGGATATAACGACGCAAGTGACGTATGACTACTTAGCAGAATCGAAAGTGCAATGGAGATTTATTGGAATGTCGCAAGGTGATCTCAATGAATGCCATTCACTACCGAACACCAAAGGAATTAGCAACCAAGAACTATTTAGGGCATGCAAAATACATGGGAAGTCCTTAACAGGGAACAGCAGAGTATGTAGAACGCTACTACATCACAATAATCTGGACAAAGAGGTCTGCAAACAAGTAGCCATAGCAGCGAGCGAAGGGTTAATGACAAAATTAAACGCCCCAAATGCATGGTTTTACAGTCTCCGGAGGAAGCAAAGTTTCGATATCCAGTTTGGGAATTGCACCAGAAGAAAGAAATTCCAAAGAAAGAAGTTCATGGAAAGGACATAATTTTACATTTCGAGGACAACGCCAAATATACAATAGGGGGGGTGCATAAAACACAGAACCACACAATACTGATCAACACACTCCGAGGCAACTGGTCAGACACTATTAAAACAGATTTTTCGGAATACAGACTAAAACCAATCAGATTAAGAGAATATGGAGGTAAAAGACACAATATCAGCAGAAGGAAAAATGATCGAAGATTTGAAGAGGGAAATTACGCAAGAACAGAATATCAACCATTTGACAAACAAACAGACAGACAAAACTCCAGGTGTCATTGGAACGGGAACACTTCTGTCTTTAATAGGAATAGGAGTAATACTAATGAGGTATAGAAGCAGAAGGAATAACGTAAAAACAACCGCAGTACACATCGAAGAGTAGCGGCGCCGATAACGTCAATATCATTACGAATGCAGTAACTGAGCATACCGCCATTTAATCCTCCAAAACCACCGAACAAAATAGGAGTAGACATACAACATTACGAACAACGGATCAAAGCGCATACCTTCAAGGCACACATATAAAAAGAAGAAAACGTACAAGCATCATAAGAGTTTAAAAACCCAGCAACCAATGACAATTTAAAATGTACAATACAAAACAATACAACAAAAAAGAAAAGAGAAATAAATAATAAAAATTAGTAAAATATCTATATATATAAAATCCCTATGCGTTTCTGTTAGCAAAATATGTCCGGGACTTTTTTTTGGACTTGCACATCACTTAGAAACCTGAAATTTTTCACAGATGTTCCTGGGCATCTAATGTTGATGAGAAAAATCAAATTTCAAAAATCCAAACGGCTTCGCCATTTTTTTGCAAAAAATCCGATTGGAAGGAAATTTGTATTTTTTTTCCTAGATTGTGGTGATTAATTTGTCAGATATTATTATGAAAAATTTTGTAATTTAAAAATTTAATAATTTAAAAATTTAATAATTTTTCATAATAATTTAATTTCATTGAATTTGTTTTGTTTGTGACTATTTTTGGCGGTGTTGGGTATAGTTGCTTAGAAAATGAACATTAGTATATCGGAAGGTGGGCGATATCATCTAAGGCTATTACATGTGACAGGAGATATCAGTTTTGAGAACTGTGCACGAGGTCACATTCAAAGCATTCAAAGAGGCATGCAAGGAGTTGGGTATCTTAGAAGACGATTCTGTTTGGGAAGCCACACTGGCTGGGAAGCCAGAGAATTGTTTGCTTTAATCTGTGTTTTTGGGTGCCTACTTGAGCCGCAGAAGACCTACCTGCAAAACACCCTGATTATTGTAGAACACACGCAGACTGTGAAAATTAGCTGTGAAATGTTGCTTTTAAAGAAATATTCTCAAGCAATATTTGAATCATATTGAAACAATCGATATTAATTGCGATTAATTTTTTACTTTTGATGCTCCAAAATAAATAAACTAAAAAAGTGTAAGGTGAGAAAGTCCGAAAGACTTCGCAATTTTTTTTACGAAATAAATAAAAAATAATAACTTCCTGGCGAAGTCAGGCTTATATACTAGTTTTTATTATAAAATAAATAGAATAGGCTTGATAGAAGTTATTATAGGATAGTATGAATTTGAAATATTTTTTTTTAAATTTTATTACTAATAATTACTACTAATAATTTTAATTTGATTTCAGTCTTACATTTAAATAACGAATGAAATTCATCAATTTTCACGATGAAAAATTCAGCAAACAAAGAAAAAGAAAACTTGTAGTAAAATAAATTCGTAGTTAATATCTGAGTCATTTCTTTGTAAATTTTGAATTGAACTTCATAGTTTGTATTTATATCACTTGGTAATATACAGTATATAAAAATTAGCTATCCGTCTTACATACACAGCGATTACTATTGCATTTGCATTTATTATAGGAATAAATGCACATGAAATCTATGCATAGAGAATTAGTTTAGGCATAACCATCATTTACGCATCAAACAACCATGGCAATACAAATTTAAATAAACCTAAAATAGGAAAGAATTTTTGTTTTCTTAAGAAGTATAGTAGTAAAAATGTAGCACAGAGTAGTACTTCATATTGCATCCGCAATCCAAGACGAAGTTCGTCGGGTCAGGTAAATACATAAATTAAAGAACCAAATTCAAAACTTGACATCCCAAACAATAAAACCTAATTGTGTTATAATTTTTTGTATTGCATAATTTTTAAAATCATACTTTTGTTCATTTTTTGAATTTCACAAGGCAATAAAGGAAAACCAGAAAGAGTGTTTACTTCGGCCTGCACGAAGTTCATATACCCTACACACGTTTACTTAAAAATTAGGCGTGGCAATGGTCTAATTTTTTTCCTTTTCAATCTCAAATAGCCTGTGATGAAAGACAATATTCGTGCCAAATTTGATGAAAATATCTGTATTCGTTCTTCTGTAATCGAATTTTATTTAATTAGTGGGCGGACCACGCCCATTTGTGGTAGTCTGTTTTGGTCAGATACAGTGGACTTCTGGACAAGCTGAGAAATTGAGCTATAAGCATGGATGAATTTGTATTCACTATAAAAAGTAGGCGTGATAATGGTCCGATTTTGCCCATTTTCGATACCGATGAGTTTCTAATGATAGACAATATTCGTGCCAAGTTTCATTAAGATATCTCTATTCGTTCTCTTATAATCGTGATTTCCACAGACGGACAGACAGACTGACGGACATGGCTAAATCGACTCAGGAGGTCACGCTGATCAAGAAAATATATACTTTTCTATACCTGTCACTCCTCCTTTAATGCGTTACAAACGGAAGCAGTAAGTGAATATACAGCAGTAGTGAATAATATATAATATTTACTTCGTGTGCAGGGTATAAACATAAACGCCTATTCCTCCAGGAATAGCACTACCAGGCAGGGCTCCTCGGGATCAGCCCGGCGGAGAGGAGAGAACACGTCAAGTAGAAAAAATTATTTCCCAAGGGTGGGGTCGTTGTTGAAATTTTCTTGAAGTCCTTGGATCGCGCCAGCTAGAGGCTCCAGATCCCATCGCCTAGCCCTAGAATTTACAAATTATGACTAAAATTTGAACAATGAACACAGTTCGCGGAACACTTAAGGTTGAATAATAAGAGTCAAAGAGAACCTTGAGAATTTATAATATATTACCACAGGGCGGACTTCCAAAAAAATATAAAAAAGAAAAAAAAAATTTTTAAAATTAAGTAAAATAAGCAATATTCGCGAAAACATCCGCAGGAAATGCAAAACAGCGGACATTAGTGGAATACACACTACATTAAATGCGTACACACATACACTACCGGCCAAAAGTTTCGAAGCACCACTCCTGTTCATAGAAAATCGTGTGGCATTTCTATATTATTGTATAAATTTTGATTTTTTCTTTTTTAATAGGATGGTTGGAAAGTAATAACTGTAATATCGAACCCAAAACGGGTTTACGACATGCATTGTTTAATTGCATGCTCAAGCAATGCACTAAGTCAAGAAATTTGGTTTTTTTGTTTATTGCACTTGCCATACAAAATCGAGAAACAGGGTTATAAAAACCTTTTTCAGGTACTCAGGGTAATTTTTTTATGGGGTAATTACTAAAGGTAATTATAAATAATTATTACCATCCATTTTTTACCCTGGGTCAAGTATAAAAGGCTGACCTAGAATATTGACACCATTCTTTGTTTCTCTAGATTCGAACTGACCAAACGTTAAAAAAACCGAAGCCATGCCAAAAAAAAATTGATGAGATCTGCAGTGATTACTCTTTATAAGGAAGGCAATTCCGAGCGGATAATAGAGTAAAAATTAAAAATTTCGACTAGTTCTGTGCATCGCACCATACAAATGTACAAGGATTATCGAACTCTTGAGGTCCTTCCGCGGTCCGGAAGGCCAAGATCGACAAGAAATCATGAGGATAGAGCAATGACAATATCAAGCAGACGGAACAGGAGAAAAACGGCTCCAGAAATACAAGCTGAGATCAATAACAGTCGATCAAACCCGGTGTCACTAACAACTGTAATAAGGCGGCTAGAGATGCTGGTCTTTGTGAAAGGATTGCTAAAGAAAAACCCTTACTTCGACCACGAAATAAAAAGAGAAGACTTCAATGGACTCTAACCTATAAGAAACCGAAGAGGACTTCAAAAATGTTCTTTGGAACGACGAATCAAAGTTCGAGTTGTTTGGGTCAAATCAAAGAATTTTCCCCAAACGTAGTGCCCAAGAGAACATGCTGCCGGAGTGTGTAATCCCAACAGTGAAGCACGGCGGCGGTTCCGTTATGGTCTGGGGATGCTTCTCAAGCAATGGAGTAGGCGATTTAATTCGAATCGATGGAATTATGCGAAAGGAGGAGTATAGAAAGATACTGCAGCACAATGCCATACCATCAGACCTACGATTGATCGGCAAAGGTTTCGTGATGAAACAAAATAACGATCCCAAACACAGCTCCAAATTGTGCAGAGGCTATTTAGAGAACAAGCAAACATCTGGAATATTAACAAATATGATTTGGCCTGCCCAGTCACCCGATATGAATCCAATAGTGCTTCTATGGGATGAGCTGGACGGAAAGGTGTGAGAAAAAGCGACTACGTCGAAAGAGGAAATGTGAAATGCATTGTTGGAATCATGGAACAATATACAACAGGAAACCATAAAGAAATTAATCGCCAGAATGCCAAGAATTGTAGCAAAAGTTATTCAGTGCAAAGGGGGCTTTTTTGATGAAATATCAGATTAGACATTTTTGTAAAAATTTTTGATAATAAAAATGTTTCTAAAATTTCATTTTAATGTACTTTGAAAGCAAATACAATAAACTTTAAAATGTATAATGAAACTTGTTACTTTTAAAAGCTTTGGATAGCTATTAGTAATATTTGTAGAAATTTCAAGGGTGCTTCGAAACTTTTGGCCGGTAGTGTATACGCATTCAGGTCATTGGGGAAATAAGATATGATGTTTTATATTGAAAAAAAAAAACAAAGTTTGAATGATTACATTAGAAACAAATCTTCTAGTACGTCTAACTTTAAAGCAGAAATTTACTTGAAAGTTCCATACAAATTTCGGATTAATACACGATACATGTTAAGTAACTGTTACGTTTATAAAAGCAGTTTATTACTATTACAATTGCAATTATTAAAAATGAATGCACATGTAAAAATATGCCTGAAGAGTTAGTTCAGACATAAAACACACATACACTATATATCTACATACAAATTCGCACCTATGCCTAGATGTCATAAGAAAACCAAACTTAAAAATTAGAGAAACGCATATTTATCAAAGTATAGAGAATAATATTAACATACTAAGAAGTTAGTATTAGTATAAACACTAAATTAATATATTTTAATACTTTCTGTTCTCTTACTAAATAAGTAGGTATATTAGTACTAAATGTAGGGCATAGACAAACATATTTCAAAATAATTGTAATCAACGAAATTAAGCGATTAACGCAAACACTGCAATACTGCAGAAACAAAGTTGAACAACCCAACACGAGCAGAATGCAGTGTCAGGTTTAAAACAACTAAAGAAAAAGAAAACAAAAAGAAAGACACCAAAGGTGATTAACTTTAAAATAACTAAGAGAAAAGGAAAAAAATAAACAAATAATAAAAACATTGTTATATGCAATATTTAAAGTACATTTATAAATAATAATGTACACATATACTTATATAAAAGTAATTTCGAACTAATCTTTATAAGAAAATTAAATGGAAAAACCACATAATTATAATAAAACTAGAGAAAAAAGTATATATACAAACTCTTACATATAAAAGTAACATATTAAAATACTTGTACGTATTTTCATTTAAATACTTTCGAAGATAATAATTTTATATTCAAGTAGAGTAAAGATAAAATATTTCTAATTGAATTAAAATAAATACAATATACGTTCTAATTTACGTAGTACAACTACACAATAATAATTAACAAAATTTAAGTAAACAAAGTATAAATAGTATAAAAATATATTGTAAGAACAAAAAACATAATTAGATAGTTATATGTAATAACATATGTATATAAAAGAAGCCATCATGCAGAGAAACTGACCTGAATGCCGATGTACACCCACGAGAGCAGCAGAAGAGACGCACTCATACTTCAACACCACACCACAACAGGGCAACGAAAAAGCGCCCAAACAACTCGAAGAGGGAAGGGTAGCTCTACCAAACAGCTGATCAGGTTAACAATGACAACCAGCAACAACCTGAAACTGACGAGTTGACTTACACATTATCATCAGCGGCCTTGAAACCACTACAACAACATAACCGGATAGTAGTCTCGAGAAGAAAGTTCATCAACAGATACAACTCAGTTGTCGCTGAACAGCAAAATCATCGTGAACATGATGAAATCATGATGGCAGCCTAGCAACATATCCGCCCATGACAGCTCTACTTTAAGTACTGCGAATAGATTGCCTGCTGCCGCGATTACGAATCTACGTTCAGGCAAAGTTTCGCCTAAGAAAACATAAGTTATCGCATCATCGAGTGGCGGCGACGATGATAAACCACCAAGTAAACGAACGAAAAGCATTCAAAGGTTCGCCAGGTCAATCTACTTCGACCTATTCATCTGTAATACCGACCTATTACAGCAACAGTTACAAAAGTAGGAATTTTTGAGTTGTAACATCTGGGGCCGTTAGACGTCTGTTCCGTTTGTTCTGGACTACAACGACTGCTCCTGCAGTCGTCATTCCCTTTCTTCCGGGACGATTTCTGTTGGCAACACTGCCGATCTCTTAAGGTGTGATTAGTCGTACTTAGCAGCACTTCGAAGAACATGACGTGCTGTCAAAACCCACTTCTATCTTATGGAAACATGTGTATCCGATCAGTCGTACTTACTTACAAGGGGAATATCAAATCAATTTTGATATTTCGCTAAGTTCGAATCAAGTGACAGCAGAAACGCATGGCCAGATCGACCTTGACGCTATTTTCGAAGATGTCGTCTTTGCTTGCCGAATTTTTAGTTTAATGGGATTTCAATATAATATTCTTTAAACAATTAATTTATACGAAATCATCTCTATTATAACAAAATACCATAATAATAGAAAGAATGTAAGTATGTAGGAATGTAAATACTAAATTTTTGCGGCTGATTGCAAATCGAAGGTAATTGCAATCTATATCTAATCAAGTAAAATCCCACAAAACCAAAAAAATACCCAATTTCGAACATTAGGTCAACTAGTGGCTACACTAGAAATGCCGGTACACCCCCTGCAACCCGTAAACAATCACGTTTTTCGAAACCTATAAGTTCTAAGTATGACTAATCAGGCCTTTACTTTTTATTAAGAATGACTCAGCAGAACTCTTCGAGAACGTGTTGCAGAACGTTTCTCAATTGATAATTCTTGTCGTTTTGGCATACTTAGAATGCTTTTTTGTCTTTAAAGAATGACATGCAAATTAGAATTAATATCCAATAGAATTCAATAGAATTTAAAGGGCTTGATTACGGATTCAGGTAACTACAAAATTTAGTTCCCAACACTCAACAGATAAAAAACAAGACCATAAAAACCGTTCGCAAATCGCCAATATTGACAGGTAGTCATTGAAAGATTGTTCATGAAATTTTCCGTAAAGTCGAATTCAAACAATATACACCTGTGCCACTAGAAAAAAACATTTAAAAAAGTAAAACATATAATTAACCACATAATTTTGTGGAAAATAACAAACTAGAGGTTATTAGCTTTACACAGCTGTTTTTTTCGCGATAATCAGTGCAGGAGTTTAGGAGAAAACTAAAATTTTCTAAAAAACTATTTAGGAGAAAACTAAACTAAAAAACATTTCGGAGAAAATGAAAATTTGTTATGCAAAATCACTCGAGTGTCAATGAAAATGTCTATGAAAAATTCCAAACTTTATAAAAAATGAAAAATTAATTTACTTATCGTTGGAGTCATATAGCGGCAGTTGCATACGGAAAAGCACATCAACAAAGATCGCTGATGAGAAACTTTTGAAATAAATGCAACAAGATTTATTGTGTTATATACAGTGACCGACAAAAGTCTACGTACGACCCCCAATTTCGCTATCCAACGAACCCCAAAAGATTTTTTTAAAAAGTAATGATGCAGTATTCTTTTAAATGTATTTTTATTCATATTTTTTCAAAGAACAAAAGAATTCGATATAAACTAAGGGCCTGATTCAGAGAGTCACGACGACGACGTTATCGGGTGACCCTCTTTGTGCTTTTCGTCGATTACAAAAATAAACACATTAGAAAGTGTCAAAGTCGACGAAAACCACAAAGAGGGTCACCCGATAACGTCGTCGTCGTGACTCTCTGAATCAGGCCCTAAGAAAATTATTGACAAAAAACGAAAAAAAGCAATGACAAAAGTCTACGTACGATTCGAAGTATTACTTATAAATATTATTAAAATACTTAAAATTAGTATGAATCTTTTTTTCATTTATTTATTTGTTTACTTAACACAAAAGTACACCAAGACTAGGGTCTTTTATAGTACATACAGGAACAATGATCATGATAATTAACAAATTTTATAATTATTATTGATACATAACAACTTAAGACTAGGTGAGGATAGAATTTGAGGATAGAAAAGAGACAAGAAATAGGGAGAAAAAGGGAGTCTGAACTGAACACTAAGCTTTAGGTAGTAGAAAAGTTTTGCAAAATTGCTTTTTTGAAGTCGTCCCCCTCGATAGACGTCTTAAGGTCAACGGTAAGGAATTCCAAAGTCCAATGCTGCTAATGAAGAAGTGTCGACTGCTGTTGAGAAAATTGCACCTAGGCACAATGAAAGTTAAAGACCTATCCGAGTGAGTAAGATGTAGTTTCTCGTAAAGGTAAACGGGAGTCTTGGTACGAACCAGCTTATCCAGAAAAAGAATATTTAGAATATTTAGGTATTCCACTATACCGCAGCCTAGAATACCTTTACTCAACGTTGAGATATGGTCAAAACGCGAGACTGCATACACATATCTAGCAGCACTGTTGAAAGCCACAAGGATCTTATGTTGAGAAAGAGAGTCTAAACGGCCAAAAACTATAGCAATAGAGCACAAGTGCGGCATAACCAGCTGTTTAATAAGTTGACGCCTGATCACAAGAGGAGTAAATAGTGCAGAGGATCGTAAGCACCTCAGCAAGCCTTACCTTACCCACAGTACAATACCTTACTATACCTTACCCACAGTACAATTGACATGGTCAGTACTAGAGCTGAGCGATATTTCACGACCTGTGATTTTGTCACAGGTACACAAAATCACGAGTCACAGTTGCGATTGAAAACGCTCCGAACCTGTGACACGCCGTCACAGGTACAGCGGGACGATATTTAACGAACTGTGATTTCATTGAAATGCAACCACGAGTCACAGTTGGTATTGAAATGCTCCGAACCTGTGACGGCCTGTCACAGGTTCGTAGCGTTTCAATACCAGCCTGTATTTCAATGCCTGCGAATTCGTTGAAATGAAATCACGAGTCACAATTTGCTGTTCTAGCGTCTCGTTATTGTTAGAACGAGTTATTGTCCCAACTAGAAGCAGTGATGCCGTTTTTTGCAATTTGTCGCAATCAGGGATTTTCTGTCTGGATTTTGTGGAATTACGTGTTTTGCTCGATATTTTGCGATATTTGTTCGATATTTTGGATATTACTGAAGACATTAATGAAAGTTTCTATGTGTAAATATCTAGGTAGCAATCGTTTTTTCTACCTTAGACTATGAACATGCAGCTCAAATACAAATTTTAAAAATGCGTATTGTAATATACGTAATGAACTTAATAACATGTTACACTTTCAATACGATTTTGCCTTCATTATTTTGAAAAAATACAAATATGATTTTGGTAATAAAATATTAATACAAGAATGTTTTTTGCATATAAAATATGTATATATCAGTAGTTTCAATTACTTAAAATTGGTGTCTGTATTAATTCATACTTCTGTAAAATATGAATGCTTTTAAAGTTAACGAATGTTCATACCTACACTTCGTTCGTGGAATGATGGTAAATCAACAACAGTCCGATTACTGGAAGGGCTATAAAGACCATTAGTCACAAATAACACGTAACTTCTTCAAATTCTTCCACAGCTGCTTAGCTCCTAAAACAGGATTAAGCTTGGAACCGAAATACCGCCTCTTAGCATTTTTTAATAACATAGTGGCTCTATTACGCGCAAATCTAAACTGCTCCCAGACAGAATTTGATCGAGAGTTTTTCCATTTAGAATGGAGTTTGTTTCTCAACCTCATAGCAGTTAAGACACGGTTTGTGATCCATGGAGAACCTTCATCTTCAATGACCTCACCGTACGCAACGGGACATGCTTAAGAAATACAGCGTTAAGGTACGCCATAAGGACACGAAGTTTATCATCAACCGACACAGAACACCAGATATCATTCCAAGACACAGCTGCTAAGTCACTACATAACGCAATATAATCAATTGAACTGAAATCATGATAACTAAAGCTAGCAGTTTCATTTTTACACAGACTAAAATTGAAACTACAAAAAACTAGATCGTGGTCAGAAATGAAAGCAAAGAATATACAATTATATAGAAGGCGCATCTCATATAAGCAAAAATTTTGTATGGCGGGTTCCAGCGACAAAACCCGCTCTCTTTGTTGATGTGGTTTGTTCTCAATTTGAGTTAAAATATAGAGTAAGAACAAAGAATATGTAATAATATAGAAGACGCATGACTCAAAATTTTAAAATGTTCTGTTGAGTTTCGGTCGGTCGCAGGCAGCGGGTGTAAGCAAATGAGTGAAAACAACTTCACTACTCGCGTAACTACTCTCTTTGCCATGCTTCGGTTTTCTCAGCGCTCGTAACAAAGCAAAATTGAATGATCTACTAAGGAGCGAATGGTGCGGAAGATCCGTTTAAATGAGTATGAAGGGATCGGAAGATCGACTTTGCTTCTGTTATTTTGCACTAACAATGCTAGCGAATATGCGTAAGAAGAGATCGATCCAGCCACTCATATGTCAAGTAAAGTGCGAAAGAAAGAATCGATCAATTTTTGAAGTACAGCGGGCGATGAGAAGAACGGTGCGATTCGTCTTCTTTTGCTTTTCTTACAATAACAAACCATGTTCAGTCGTCCGTCCGTCTGCGTTTGTTTTCAATTTTGCATTTTATGATTTTTAAAAGAAATCTTGCTTTTCGTAGCTATGTGAAGCGCTGGCACCATCTGCATTCCAAGCGTAGAGTGCTGTTGTAGAATTTGTATAGGACGAAGATGTACGTTAGTCAGCATATCAAAAAATTTAATACGTTATAAGAGTAAAAATAAAAAGTTAATGGAAGGTAAAATAAAAAATGAAAGAATGGAAATATTTCAGAAAATATTTATATTATGTAGCAATCCGATTTTTTATAAGTATGAAGGAATCGCAAGATCGACTTTGTGTTTTTTATTTTTTACTAACAATTGAATTGCTGCTGTCTGTCCGTCCATGAATTTACCTTGTTATTGTAGTGTCCAAAACCATTATTAAAATTAAATTAAAGACTACAATTTTTCGGCTTGCTTCCCTTTGAATTCATTTCGAGTGAAAGCTTCAGCAGCGTACGAAATAATAGCAAAAAACACAAGCGAAAACCAATAAGCAAAAAAAAAATTATCACAGTGCAAAGCAGAGAACAAAGTGAGCAATGAGAGGAAACTCAAAACTGTTGTTATTTCTATGCAAGAACACATGTTTCGAGTGAAAGAGATAAACCAGAAAAATGAGAGTAAGCACCACTCTCTTGCCTCTTATCAGATTTCCCCCCGTTTCTAGAAAATCGCAAGCAGAAATTGCAAATTTTGTGTTCAGATGCGCCTTCTATATAATTGTATATTCTTTGATGAAAGTCAGAAATGAAAATGGTCAATGCTTAAAAGTAGTGAAAGACATTAAGTAAACTAGGGTCACATGAAGGGGCGTACCGAGTAGGCGTGTCAACATTAGTAAGGTTCAGACCACACATAGACACAAAGTACAGAAAACTGTCAGTTACAGAATGATTTAGGAGCAGATTAACATTAAAATCACCACATACAATTAGAAAGTCAAAGTCGGTAAGTTTATTCACGAGATCAATAAAAAACGGCTCAGGATTATGACTCCGCCTAGGATTATAAACACACGAAACTAATATTTTGGTACTGTTGTCATATAAAGCAATATTAAGGAATTCACATGAGGTGTTACCCTTGTTTATAACTTTAGAATTGAGACTACTCTTACAATAAACAGCCACACCCCCGCCTCTTGCAGCTTTATTTTGAAACAATTTTGGAACAAATTTAAAAAGTTGTGTTGAAGTTTAAAATCTTGGAGAGCGTGGATATTCCAACAGGATAACGATCCAAAGCACACTGCTCGTGTTGTCAGAGTGGCTGCTCTATTACACTCCACGGGAATTATATTCACCGCCCCAAAGCCCTGACTTGAACATTATTGAACACGTTTGGGAGCTTTTAGAAAGAAAAGTTAGAAAATACCTTTTTACAAGTGCTTCAATATTAAAGGAGAAGCTGACAGAGGAATGGGGAAATATAACTTCTATAGAACTCGAAAATTTAGTTGATTCAATGCCCAGACGCTTACAGGCAGTTATAGACGTTCGTGGTGGATCAACCAAATATTAATTTCAAGATTCATACTAATTTTAAGTATTTTAATAATATTTATAATACTTCGAATCGTACGTAGACTTTTGTTGTATAGCTTTTTATAGGTTTTTGTTTCCTTTTTTTCTTTATTTATTGCTTTTGCAACTTGTAAATAATTTTTAAGTTCAATAAAATACACACTTCAATTTTTAGTTTACTTCAATTTTTAGTTTCTTTAATAAGTATCCAAAATTAAACTTGATTGCAAGATTTCACTCCGTAAAATAGGTTGTTGCGGGTGCGCGGTTCACAGCCAAGTGTTTATCTTCATCTCCGACCGCCAAGGCTGGAGCTAAGGAGCCTGCAGTCAAGCTTTAAGCTTCCCTCTCCTGAGCGGCCGAAGTCCGCGCTCTGAGAGGACACGGTTTCGGACGATCAGGAGAGGCAACCTGGCGAGCGGTTTATTTTGGCGTAAACATCCCGCCCGCCTTGCAGGACTGCAAAGCTCTCAGACCCTCAGCCCTGAGGTGGATCAGGCGCCTAAGCTTGAAGTGTGCTGTGGTGGGCCTCGCCGCAGTCCGTGCAGCGACGCGTGCTGATGCAGCGTTGGGTGGTGTGCAAGCACGCTCGGCAGTTTGTGCAGACGTGGCGTCCTGCCACGATTCGGGGCAAACTCGCCGTTCGTGCCATCAAATGCCCTGCAGGCTGCGGCTGGGGACTGCGCACTGGGCCGCCGATTGCCGGTGGAGACGATCGTCCGGGAGCCTCCTTTTGCTGGGGCTCGGGTGAGTGCGGCGGAGCAACGTCATCTTCCTCCGACGGGGAGGACGCACTCAGACTGAGCACGTCTTCATCTTCGTGCGGGTGCTCCTCGCACTGCGGCATCTCGTGGCCGGGATTCGGAGTGGGGGGCGCCGTTGGCAAAGCGGCTGACGGAGCCAGCATACGTCCTAGTCGACAAAGGGCGCTGCGGTGGCGAACACGTTTCATCTTAGATCTGTGGAGAAAAAAGGCATTAATAACAACTCGAGACAGGCACGATAATGATACTAATTTAGAAATGGAAAGAGTGAGCTGGCCGTTCGGTGTTCGGACATCGGCCACGCGGACTCGTGCGTCCTGACCCTTATACACCTTGATGATGTGGCCCAGCTGCCAAGACGTGGAAGGAAGGTTGTCGTCACGGACAACAACCAGGTCGTTGGGTTGTAGGTTGAGCTGCGGAGTTTTCCACTTTGTGCGACGCGCAAGCTCATGCAAATATTCCGTTTTCCACCGGTGGCAGAAATGCTGGGCGAGGGCCTGGACACGTCTCCATCGGTTGAGAATGGAGAGCGGATTGTCGAGGGTTTCGGGCTCGGCAGGAGCGAGCAGAGGGCCGCCTACTAGGAAGTGGCCAGGAGTTATTGCCTCCACAACGTTGGGATCCTCAGATTGAGGATGAAGCGGGCGCGAATTGAGGCACGCTTCAATTTTGCTCAGGAGAGTTGAGAACTCTTCAAATGTGAATTTGGACGATGGGGCGACTTTGCGGAGACGCGTTTTCAGGCTTTTAACACCGGACTCCCAGAGCCCTCCCATGTGAGGAGCACCAGACGGGATGAAGTGCCATTCAACATTCTGGTGCGAATATCGTGAGATCGCGGGTTTGAACAAGGATTTGCTTAAATTCTTTTTTGAGCTCTTTTGATGCGCCAACGAAGTTTGTGCCGTTATCCGAGTGCACCTTTGCGGGGCAGCCTCGGCGCGCTGCAAAACGTGAAAAGGCCGCAAGGAAAGCGGCCGTGGTCAGATCACTAACAGCCTCTAAATGAATTGCTTTGGTCGCAAAGCAAACAAAGATACATGTATAGCCTTTCGTTATTAAGCACGCCCGGCCGGTGTAATTCTTTATGTCGAAAGGGCCCGCAAAGTCGACACCGGTGTTAGCAAAGGGGCGGGAGAAAGTCGTGCGTTCCTCTGGCAATGCCGCCATAATCTGTGTTCTTGATGAGATTTTTTACCCGTGGAATCCAGTGTTGGGTCCTGAGCAATCGGAGCATCAGCTGGTTACCACCGTGAAGCGAGATCTGATGGATAAAAAGAACAAGTAACCGAGACAACTGACAATCGTACGGCGAAATGATTGGGTGGCGTTCATCGAATGCCAAATTCGGGCATGAAGACAGCCGCCCGCCAAGACGCATAGTTTTGTCTTCATGGATGAAGGAATTGAGTCCGAGTAAACGACTTTTCGAGCTCACTGGTTGCTTGCTTTGCACGTAATATTCGTCGGGAAAATGTGTCTGCTGACAGATGATTGTGAGACGACATTTGGTGTCTCAAATCTCTGTCGCTGAGAGTCGCAAAGTGGCATATAGAGGGTTCCGTTTACAGCGTGTGTTATCTATAAACCGTTGTACGTATGAGTATACGCGTAGGGCTCTCGGGAGAGAGGAAAACCTGTTAAGTGGGTCTTCGTCTGGTCGGAAGTAAATGTGAAGAGTCTTTACAGGCTTTTCTTCAAGTGCGGTAGCAAACTCCGCAGCTGTTCATAGTTCGGGCCAACGATCCTTGTCGTGGATGAGCCAAGGTGGACCATTCCACCAAAGGGTGCTCTCAGCTAATTCTTGGGGCGTGGCACCGCGGCTTGCTAAGTCTGCTGGATTGTCGTGCGAATCCACGTGAAACCATTGAGTGTGTGGCGCTCTTTCAATGATTTTGGCAACGCGATTCGCCACGAAGGTGGCCCAGATGCAAGGGGGCTTCTTAAGCCATGCAAGAACAATCGTCGAGTCTGTCCAACAGAAGACGTTCTCGGGACGATAGTGCAGATTGGGTACGAGAGCGTCGAGCATGTCTGCGACGAGTGTAGCTCCGCAGAGTTCGAGTCTAGGCAACGATATCGTTTTAATGGGCGCTACTCATGTCTTGGAGTACAGTAGCGAGACATGAACTGTGTCGCCGATTTGAACACGGGCGTAGATGACTCCGGCGTAAGCTTTTTCGGAACCGTCCGAAAAGCCGTGAAGATCCACTGTGCAGTCGGGGGTGAACCGAATTCACCTGGGAATTCGAATCGTGGCGATATGATGGCAATTTCGAAGGAAACTCAACCATGTTTGCTACGTCAATGCGGGAAGTTGGTCATCCCAGTCAATCTTGTCTAGCCAGACGGCTTCGCTTTTGTATGGCAACGTAACGATGTAGCGGCCGTCAGGGCTCCTACGAGTTGTTTTTACGAAATTCTCTCCGCAAATCTTTTCAGAGGGGGATAGGTGACGAGTTTTGGGAGGTTCCTCCACCACCCAAAAACGTTCGAACTGTTGTTCGATGGTGACTTCATTGAAGAAGGCCACCCTTATGTCAGGGCTACCCGATTGTAGCAGGGGGACTGGTCCGGTGATTATTCAGCCGAACACAGCCTGTTGTGCTAGAAGTGAACCTAACACATTGCGGCGAATACCGTCAAGTATGATCGCCCGAAAGAGATCGGCTCCAATGAGAACGTCAACTTGCTGACTTTTGACAAAGTTGACGTCTGCGAGCTCGATGTTACGAGGGAGGCTGCGAAGCAGCGCGCTATCGAACGAGTAGGCGGGCAGTCTGTCCGTGATTTGCGACAGCACTAGCGCTGTGGCATGAATTTGGAACGAGGGGTCGCGTGGCGACTTGAGCATAAACTCACAAGATTTTGAAACCTTTGCAGAAATGGTTTCGTTGATGCCAGAAACCGTTGCTTTCACTGGCCGCATGGGGATTTTGAGCATCTTCTGGACGTGTCAGAGATGAAGGATACTTCGGATCTTGAATCGATGAGGGCACGAGCGGCATAACAAGTGCCGTCGTGGAATATAGTGACCGGAGCGGTTCCTAACAGAACTGGCTTCGGTGCGGCAGCGAAACAAACTTTATGGTTATCTGACTAATTTCGATCAGTGGACTGCATTTGTTGTTGACTGATTTGGGCGGCGTTGGCCGACGTGGAGGGTCCCGTAAAGGGGGGGTGCTCGCGCGTTAAGTGGGTTGTTACGGGGCTGATTGGGTTGCAATGCAGCGTTTCTATTGGGCGAACACTGTGAATGCTTAGTGGACGGACGCGACGCTGAGTCAGCTAAGGGTCGGTTCTGCGCTTGCTCGCGATGCAGCAACGTATAATGTCGCGCCTGACATGTGGCGCAGTTGTATTTACTGGGGCATCTTTGTATCTGATGCGCTTGCGCGAGACAATTCAAACAAAGACGCAACTTTTTCACTACCTCTAGACGCTTACCGGAAGTCATTTCCAAAAATTGCGGACAGACTCGAATTGCGTGGTGCTCTGAGCATAACTGACATATTGTCAACGCAACATTCAACTGGAATGCGTTGACGCGTTTTCTCGATGGGGCCACCTGTTGTGGAGCGGGTGACACGCGACTCTTGCTTGCAGACGCGCCTTTTATATCTTGCACCGTTTCCAGCGTTTGAAACCGATGTGTCAGGAACGCGTCGAGATCGGACCATTTTGGAATTTCAAATTTATTCGATATTGATTGTTCCCAAAGCGACAGGGTGGCTTCCGGAAGCGGAGTAGAGCACAGAAAAACTATAATCGCGTCCCAGTGTGACGTGTCGACGCCTTGGAGTGTCGACGCCTTGGAGTGCCAACGCGTCGAGAATATTGTTGATTTCCCACTGTAGATTTTTGATTTTGTGACCGGTTCCCCGAGTAATCGTCGCGAGACCAAAGAGCAGCGTGTTAACGAGGACGCGTTTATTTTCATATCTATCCGATAGATTTTTCCATGCTTGCGCGAATCCTTCATTCGTCAAAGGAAACTTTTGTACAATTTCCTTGGCTTCGCCTTTGGTCTTTAGGTTCAGGTGGAAAAGTTTTTCCACGGGGGCAATACGCGTATTCTGACTATAAAGGGTCGCGGAAGGAGGGCCATGACAGATAGGTAGGTAGGTAAGAGGTGGCGCCCACCACCGCACTCGATAATGGGCAACTATTAAGGCTAAGGAGCCTCGTTTTGGTCCACCTAAAAGTACGCGTGAGAGAAAATATCCATGTAGGTTGGGAATAGTAGGTGTTATAGCCAGTCCGCCAGGTTGAGGAACCTGAGCAGTTGTCTGGGATGGAACCTGGCGACTTCCTCCAGTCCATTGAAGGTGATTTTACCCCAGGTATTGAGTCTGAAAAATCGCATGAGTTTTCATAAAAATTTTTCATTTTCTCAGTGTAGTCAGAAAGTTTCCTGTTCTCCGCAAAATGATGTCAGTTAATTACATATTTTATTTAATTAATGGGGAAAAAAGGACTAAAAATATTAAAATCGCGTTTTCGGCAAAATCTTACTTTACATAAATTAAAGGTATTTAAGTTACCTTTCCAACGGTATACATCCGTACCGGATGTCGTCTATAGTTAAGGAGATATTAGGCAAATAAGTTCAAATTTCAAAACGCTATAACTCCGAAACCAGGGGGAGCAAAAGATAATTTGTTGTTCTTGGAATCTGCTCCGCAAGCTAAAACAGCAAAAACAACAACACGATTGGAGTTACCCGACTGATCCCAATTTAAGCCGAAAGGTATTTAAGTTACCTTTCCAACGGTATACAACCGTACCGGATGTCTTCTATAGTTAAGGAGATATTAGGCAAATAAGTTCAAATTTCAAAGCGCTATAACTCCGAAACCAGGGGGGCAAGAGATAAATTTGTTGTTCTTGGAATCTGCTCCGCAAGCTACAACAACACGATGGAAGTAACCCGACGGATCGCAATTTAAGCAAAGAACTTTGCTAAAAAACTATTTTGCTTTTATGGATGTTAAGAAGGCAATTTTTGAAAGAAAATTGAATACATAACTCACAATTCGTTTCACTGGACATCCGCCATTTTCCAATGTAAAACTGTGAATGTATATATTAATAAATCAAAGCACCCACAATATGTTTGTATATATAGTAAAATTCATCTTTTACGTCTAGTTTGTTTATTTTCCAAAGTATATAAAATTAAACATACATTAGCAACTTACATACTTCAATTTGGAAAACAGTTGTTTTTATTAGGATGCGTACCTTTTATTGGCAAGTTCCATATATGGCCACGATATAAGAAATAAATTTACTTTTTTAAAGAGTACAAGTTTTCGAAAAAGATCAACAAAATGATTGAACGATGACAAAATGATGAACGAGTTGTCACTATTTACACTTTTGTACAGTTTAATCACGAATATTTAGAATTTTAATTTATATGATTTAATTTATATGAAACTTGGAAATTATTTGAAATTAAGCAACCTACCTTTCAGAAAAGGGCGACGATGTCTTGGTTGAGCTCGATCCGGCTCGAAGGACCAATGTATAGCTGATAGACAATTGTAACGTTTTTGCTTCCTTTTTTTCACTATTTCTTGCTTTTGCAGCTTGTAAATAATTTTTAAGTTCAATAAAATATACACTTCAATTCTTAGTTTACTTCAATTTTTAGTTTCTTTAATAAGTATCCAAAATTAAACTTGATTGCAAGATTTCACTCCGTAAAATAGGTTGTTGCGGGTGCGTGGTTCACAGCCAAGTGTCGATCTTCATCTCCGACCGCCAAGGCTGGAGCTAAGGAACCTGCAGTCAAGCTTTAAGCTTGCCTCTCCTGAGCGGCTGAAGTCCGCGCTCTGAGAGGACACGGCTTCGGACGATCTGGAGAGGCAGCCTGGCGAGCGGTTTATTTTGGCGTAAACATTTGTCACTGCTTTGTTTTCGTTTTTTGTCAATAATTGTTTTAGTTTATATCGAATTCTTTTGTTCTTTGAAAAAATATGAATAAAAATACATTTAAAAGAATACTGCATCATTACTTTTTAAAAAATCTTTTGGGGTTCGTTGGATAGCGAAATTGGGGGTCGTACGTAGACTTTTGTCGGTCACTGTATACCCATTACTACAATTATAATATAATTGTAGTAAAAAGTGTAGAAAACGAATTAACGTTTTCAAATGATCTAGAGCCCACACAATACGAACTCTTATAATTTACTTATCTTTTATAGTTTATGAAAAATCGCAATCTTTCGCGATAATAGTTTTTCGTTAAAAGATTGTTTTACAATACATAAATGGAAGACAATTTGTATACCTTTCATGTCCATAGCAGGTGGTTAGCTTTCCAAGAATTTCCAACATTAAAGAGCTATAACTCGGAAAACAGACGAGAGCGCCTGATCCTGAGCAACAAAAAAACAGTAACAAAAACAACACGAATACATATTGGTAATCTGATTTTGTTGGAATCTCTGTGCAAAAAACAAAAAAAAACGGAGGTGGGTCCGCCTCCCCGAAATGCTCCTCATATATTATCGAAATATTAAATATTAAAATATCGTTTTCTTCAAAAATATGCATTTTCCGGTAAAATCTTAGTTGACATAAATGAAAGGTATTTAATTTAGCTTTCTAGCGGTATATATCTATACGAAATATCTTTTATAGTTCAGGAGATATAGGATCACTAGTTTCAAATTTCAAAGGCCTATAACTCAGAAACCAGGGAAGAACAGATGTTTTCGTTGGGGTTCCAAACGCAAGCAACAACACGATTGGCGATTCCGGTAAGTCGTATATCTAAATGTGGTACCTAAATAAGTACGTCATGCGTTGCGTTACAGTCAAAATGAAATTGGAACACGCAGTCTTACGGAAGTGGCTGAAAAAACTAACTAACGCACTTCGAATTTACAATTTTGGTATGGGCTACAAAGTGAAGTTGGTGGCAGATGTCAAAAAAATGTTCATGGGCGTGTGAATGTTCAAAAATTTGTTGTCAGAACATATGTTCACGCAACGCTGTTATTTCGGTTTAGCACAGCGTCCTTTTTAAGACGCAATTATCATCGCAACGCAAGACCCACATTTAATTTAAGTACCACAGTAAAACTGCAACCAAAGGAAAGCTGCCAGAAGTTTTGCTTTTTGGAGTTACGGCACAAGACAACAAGATCGATCACTTCGTACGGAAGTAAATTAAAGAAAAAAAATCTGTTCTATTGGGCTAAAGAAGATGAAGGTAAAGGGAACAGATCGGTATCCGTCGGGTAACGCCAATCGTGTTCTTGTTGTTGTTGTAGCATGTGGAGCAGACCCCAACAACAGCAAATTTATCTTTTGCTCCCTCCTGGTTTCGGAGTTATAGCGCTTGGAAATTTTAACTTATTTGCCTAATATCTCCTTAACTATAGAAGCTATCCGGTAGGGATGTATACCCTTGTAAAGGTAACTTAAATACCTTTCATTCATGTGAAGTAAGATTTTGCCAAAAAACGCATATTTTTGAAGAAAATCCGCTCTTAGCATTTTAGTACTTTTTTCGAATTTTTTTTTTTATAATCAACCCACATAATTGTGTGAAAAACATGAAACTAGATGGTATTAGCTTTCTATAGCTGTTCTTTTTATCATAATCGGTCCAGTATTTTAGGAGGAAACGCTCTTTGAAACGTAATTAGTTAATCATTTCTACTCCGCTCCGCTGAATTTTACTACTCGACTTTGCATGTACGCGATTTTTAAAAAAAATTTTTCATTTTCTCAGTGTAGGGATAAATTTGGTATTGCATGAGTATAGCGCCGCAGGCGAAAAATGTTTATGAAAAATCGCATGAGTTTTCATAAAAGTTTTCATTTTCTCAGTGTAGTCAGAAAGTTTCCTGTTCTACGCAAAATGATGTCAGTTAATTACATATTTTATTTAATTAATGGGGAAAAAAGGACTAAAAATATTAAAGTCGCGTTTTCTCAAAAAATATGCGTTTTCGGCAAAATCTTACTTTACATAAATGAAAGGTATTTAAGTTACCTTTCCAACGGTATACCTTTACCTTTCCAATCCGGTATATCTGTACCGGATGTCGTCTATAGTTAAGGAGATATTAGGCAAATAAGTTCAAATTTCAAAACGCTATAACTCCGAAACCAGGGGGAGCAAAAGATAATTTGTTGTTCTTGGAATCTGCTCCGCAAGCTAAAACAGCATAAACAACACGATTGGAGTTACCCGACTGATCCCAATTTAAGCCGAAAGGTATTTAAGTTACCTTTCCAACGGTATACAACCGTACCGGATGTCTTCTATAGTTAAGGAGATATTAGGCAAATAAGTTCAAATTTCAAAGCGCTATAACTCCAAAACCAGGGGGCAAGAGATAAATTTGTTGTTCTTGGAATCTGCTCCGCAAGCTACAACAACACGATGGAAGTAACCCGACGGATCGCAATTTAAGCAAAGAACTTTGCTAAAAAACTATTTTGCTTTTATGGATGTTAAGAAGGCAATTTTTGAAAGAAAATTGAATACATAACTCACAATTCGTTTCACTGGACATCCGCCATTTTCCAATGTAAAACTGTGAATGTATATATTAATAAATCAAAGCACCCACAATATGTTTGTATATATAGTAAAATTCATCTTTTACGTCTAGTTTGTTTATTTTCCAAAGTATATAAAATTAAACATACATTAACAACTTACATACTTCAATTTGGAAAACAGTTGTTTTTATTAGGATGCGTACCTTTTATTGGCAAGTTCCATATATGGCCACGATATAAGAAATAAATTTACTTTTTTAAAGAATACAAGTTTTCTAAAAAGATCAACAAAATGATTGAACGATGACAAAATGATGAACGAGTTGTCACTATTTACACTTTTTTACTGGAAATATAAATTACACTTTCAAAATTGATCATAACGCTAAAGTTCACTTCTAATTTGATTCAAAACCTTAAACCACGAACCTCGTACTTAGATATGAGCGAAAAACTTGTTACTGCAAGCGGTGTTCACTCTGTACATAAACTCGATAAAAATTTTTGTCAGTGGCAAAGAATAATATCCAAGGCCTTATATCTTAACTACCTGTAGTACCTAAATAATTGCGTCGTGCGTTGCGTAGCGTTGCTGTCAAAATGAAATTGGAACACGCAATCCTACTGTCTATCCACAACGCAATGACGTCGCAATTTTCCTAAAAATGGAAAGGAACACTCGTTGAGCTCTCTCCACTCGTCGTCTAATTTTCTGACAACCTTTTTCGATTTTCACATTTTTTAAAAACCTTTCGATGAAATTCTTCAAATTCCCCAAAAAATGTAAATAAATTTGACAAACAAATTGTCAAACAAGGAAATTATTGAAATTATTTGAAGCAAAAGGTAAATAATTTCTGAGGACAGATCTCGCAAAACGCACTAATTTAGGTACTGCAGTAACGTTAAAGCGTTGAACACAATCGGAGCAACAGGATACAAGATACATTTTTAGCTGTCAAATTTACATGGGCTCTTATGGAGATCGAGAAAGAAGTTTGATTTCCAGTTTGTTGCTCTGGTTTGCTTTCCATTTTGTATCTTGTCTCCGGGCTATTTCTAATTTTGACAGCAACAGAATCACTCTTGTTCTTCTTCGGTGTGTTTGTTTACATTGTGTCATGTAAAATTTGACAATTTGCATTGTGAGGGGTGTCACACTAGGCATCTTAATGCCAATTTATTTAAGTTAATATTTAACGAAATTTTTATTATTATTATTACAAGCAATTTATTTCTGAAATAGAAAATATACGGAATTCCTATTTAAAAAAAATTACTCAAAATATTTATCAATTGCTAAAAGAAATGGAAAATCCTCTAAAAAAGGATGCTGTTGAAAATGTAAGAAATAGTTGAAGGTTTTCTAAGACAGCCTCAAGTGGCCTAGTGTTACACCACCATTAAGAATTTGACATATGAAATTTTTGTTGCTGAGCAACACTTGCCCAGCCATTATAATTAACGCCATGGAGTTTCTTGTTGCCTGGAAATGTTGCTGTATCCTGTTGCTCCGATTGTGTTCAACGCTTAATGAAAACTACGCCTCTAATCACTACGATCCTTACATGCACATTTCATAAAGGTACGGTCAAACATAACGCGTTTTTACGCTATGTCGGGCGGAGCGGCAGTTTTCTGAGTTTTATTACACAGGTTCTTATGGAGGCACACAAACAGAAACTTTCTACTCGGCGTTGAAATTGTCGCGGAGAAGAGCGGCAAAAAACGCCTAGTAGAGCGTTGCAAAATTTTGCAGAATCTTGTATAAGTATGTGTGTATTTTAGTGAGTGTGAGTGTGAAAAGTGTGTGAGTAGAAAAATGTTTAGAACCAGATATAATGAGATAGGACACTTCGAATTCGCCGCTTCAAAAATCGGTTTGACGTCTATTTTTTATGTGCACTATACGTGAGAGCAACCATATTGTTGTTCTTGTTTATCTGTTATACAGAATGTTGAAAAAATCAGCTGTTTTATGTTTCACCACGGTTTTTGTTATTGAAATTGTTTCCAATTGTGTGTAAAATAAATAAAGTGACTAGCATCCCGAGTTTCTTTTATTAAATGCTAAACATCTGAATAAATTCATACTTAGTGACGACTTCGATATACTGATCTGAAGAAGTTGTGTTTCAATTTCTAAAAACGTGGATCGAATACGAATGGCAGGAAGCACTTACAGAGCGTTTGGCTTAAGTGCGATTGCCTCTGTTGTCAACTGCTTTTCTGATGGAGAAGGTGGAGCCACTCTGTAATACAATGGAAAGCGTAAAATTGTTCCTGAAGACGCTAAAATCTCGTATACTGCTGAGAATATTCTTTCTCATTTTCGTACAGAAGACGACTCAACATGACAAAAATCTAGTAATCGCAGGATACAATCTACGCACGAGTTTGTGGACAATATGGGATACAATAGAGATAGATACAATGTATTCTATTCTTCAATAGAATTCCGTTCTGGGTTTGCTTTTGTTCTGATGGCTGAAGACCTGATCGTGGTGGGTGTGTGTAACATCAAATGTACCGATAAATACAGTCACGAAATTAAATGTACATGCAATGGTTCCAGTGCATTGGCTGCATTGATAACGAATCGAACAAATCACGCTGTAGCAGTACTGAACGGAGCACTTTACGCGATCGGAGGCTATAATGGACATCATATTTT
This sequence comes from Myopa testacea, assembly GCA_949629155.1. Lineage (NCBI taxonomy): Eukaryota > Metazoa > Arthropoda > Insecta > Diptera > Conopidae > Myopa > Myopa testacea. Next base: position 29,166,272 of record OX451347.1, read on the forward strand.
AAATTTAGTAGAAGGTAAGGATTACAAATACAATTATGTGGTTAACAGAATACCAAATTTCATTTAGGACCCCGTGAATCGAACTTCTGATTTTATTCAGCCAGGACCCAGCTGTGGCTGTTATTAATGATAACATGTATGTATCTACGATGCTACGATCCGTAAGTTATAGTTATTCACATTGTGTAATCTATATATATAAAAATGGTGTAAAAAATGTATAGTAATTCATAAAATGACAACGGCTGGGCCGATTTCTGTAAAATTTTTTGTCAGTTGTTCGTATTTTCGAGGAGAAGGTTCTTACGGAAGAATTTTGGAAAGGCCCTCCGGAAAAGTCGGAAAATTGGAAAAATCGAGTTTTTGTATGAAATTTTGTGTGAAATATTTCCGTAATGGCTTTTCAAATGAAAAAAAAGAAAGTTCTCAGCAAAAATCCGATAGATGGCGTTATACGTTGACTTAGACTTCGCGCAAATTGATGCGCGAATGCAAAATCATCATTTAGGATGAATGCACGATGGCGCATAAACAAGCTTTGGAGGCAGTTGACCGAACAATGAAGGATTTACGAGGTGATTAAAGACGATTTGGTGAGGCTTTGATATTGCTCTCCGGAGATTTTCGTCAAACACTTCCCGTCATCCCCAAATCTTCTGCTGCGGATGAACTTAACGCGTGCCTGAAATCGTCGTCTTTGTAGCGGCATGTCCAGAAGTTGCAATTGACCACAAACATGAGAGTCGCGTTGCAGAACGACCCATCGGCTGCTGAATTCTCGAGACAACTGCTGGAGCTTGGCAACGGCCAAATTCCTGTTGATGCTTTAACTGGATTGATTTCGTTCCCTGAAAATTTTTGTGAATTCACATCGTCCAAGGAGGAACTCATCAGCAGTGTTCCCCGGCATTGCACAAAATTACAAAAATCTCGATTGGATTGGTGAACGGGCAATACTAGCAGCGAAGAATAAGGACGTCGATAGCTTAAACTTAATTATTCAAAGTCAAGTCGCAAGACAACTGCATACCTACAAATCTGTTGACTGCGTGACCGACGAAAATGAAGCGACCAACTACCCGACGGAATTTTTGAAGTCGCTTGATGTACCAGGAACTCTGCCGCATAATTTACAGCTGAAGGTGGGATCGATCGATCGATCGATAATCATGTTGCGGAATCTCAATCCTCCAAAATTGTGCAATGGTACGCGGTTGTCCGTCAAAAAGCTAATGAACAATGAGATTCAGACGACAATCATCAAGGGCAGACTCAAAGGAGAGGAAGTCCTTATCCCACGAATTCCCATTATTCCAACTGACCTTCCATTCCAATTCAAGCGGATTCAGTTCCCCGTTCGATTGGCATTTGCGATGACAATCAATTAATCGCAAGGCAAATCAATAGAAGTCTGTGGGATTAATCTCGAATTTCCTTGTTTTTCGCACGGTCAGCTGTACGTTGAATGTTCGCGTGTTGGGAAACCGTCTTCGTTATTTGTTTTTGCGCCGGAAAACAAATCGAAAAACATTGTTCATCAAATCGCTCTCTACTGATTCCATTCAAATAAATTACATTGAAAATTTAAATATTTGTGTTGTATTATTACTCTAAAGTTTGTCTGAAGGCTTAAAATTGGGGCGAGGCGAAGTTCGCCGGGTCCGCTAGTAATATATAAAAATCAGCAAATTATATAAATTAATTTTTCGTGCAGCTCGCAGCTCACAAAGGTTACTTGTTTGCATTCAGTGGATGGAACGGTGTATGTATTAACAGTGGTGTTAACAGAAACATATTTTTTTACAAAAATATTACCAGTGAACGCTATGATCCACGCACAAATACATGGACAGAGGTATTTTATCCAATGTATTTATTTTAGCATTTTATAAATGAGTCAATATATCTCTTTCAGATTTCCCTTTCTCCTAGAATGAGTTTATTCCGACTCGAGATATTAATTCCGCATTTTATACGGTAAGCAGTGAAGGCAGCTGTGAACAACCTGAAGCTTCAAACACTCAACAAACCCGCAGATACTTTTATAAGTTTCGAATGCAAAGAGTTTGTTGCAATTCGGAAGGAAGTTCGATTAGGAATAAAGTATTTTAGTTTTAGATTCTGTTACTTTCGTTCGAAGTTGTTGCTATACTTTACACTTCCTATGTTTTGAATAAAAGAACTGACTAATTTTAAGCAAGTATTCTATTTTAAAAAATATAATAAAACAATATTCTATAGTGGAATGATGAAGACTTTTTGTATGCGCCAAGTTTATTGATATACAGGGTGGCGCTTAATGACCGTAATGGTTTGAATGTTTAATAACTTTTTAAATTTTTTATTTTCTTTTATTTTTATTTCAGAATTTTGTGAAGAACACTTGGGGAATTTGAAATGGAATACTACACAACAGAACAGCGATCAGCAATTGTTGAATTTTATTTTGAAAATCAACGGTCAATTGTTTTGACGCAGCGTGCTTATCGTCGTTTTTTTAATGTGCGTACTGGACCTTCAGCATCAACAATAAACCGCCTTGTTGAAAATTTTCGACAACATGATACAGTAAGACACCTTCCACGTACCGGGAGACCACGTACGGTCCATACGGAAGAAAATATCCAAAGTGTTGCGGATAGTGTGCAGGACAGTCCACAAACATCAACAAGAAGACGCTCGGTACAACTGGGGCTATCACGGAGGTCTGTTCAGAGGATTTTGGCCACATTGCACATGTTCCCGTAGGTTCAGCTTGTGCAACAATTGAAGCCGATAGACTACCAACAACGCCTTGATTATGCCATTTCATTCCGACAAAAAGCAGAAGAAAATCGAGATTTCATTAACAATTTGATAATGAGCGATGAAGCCCATTTCCAATTGAATGGCTTCGTAAACAAGCAAAATTGTAGGATATGGGCTACGGAGAATCCAAGAACAGTTCATCAGCGACAGTTGCAACCACTTAAGTGTACTGTTTGGTGCGGTGTATCGTCTGAAAGGATTATTGGTCCATATTTTTTTGAAAATGCACATGGCGCCTCAGTTACGGTTAATGGTGCTGAATATCGAAAGATGCTGGACAAATTTTTGAGACCAGCTGTACAAAACCATCCACAGTTGTGGTTCCAACAAGATGGAGCCACAGCCCACACAGCAATGGACACAATGACTCTGTTACGGGACCTCTTTGGCGAACGCATTATTTCGCGCAGAAGCGATTTCAATTGGCCCCCACGTTCACCCGATTTGACATCGCCAGACTGTCTTTGGGGTTATTTGAAAGAAAGGTTATACATTAATAAGCCAGCCACCATACCACAGCTAAAAGGCAACATTCGCAATGAAATTCAAGCCATAACACCACGCTAGCACGAATGTGCGAAGCCGAAAACGGCCATCACTTGCGGGATTTAATTTTTCATACTTAAGCCAAAAATATTCCCCATTAATATACTTTATAACACAAAAAAAAATAATAATAATTCATTAAATAAAAAAGTTATTAAACATTCAAACCATATCGGTCATTCAGCGCCACCCTGTATAAATAATTCATGCGTAAAGCGTAAACGTAATTCATGCATTAAATCACTCATTTGCACTGCAACTCGAAAGCGGTTTAACAGGCTCCAGGTACTATAAAAGAACAAAGCACATGTTATTGAAACGTTGCTGGTAACGTCCGCTGAGCAGAGAGATGATGTTGCCGTTCATTGATTAACTCTTCGTATTTTGTTGGTAGGATTTTAAATGCAGCATCAACATATCTGAATAGAACGTTTTTAAGTCAATTTATAAAACTTCATGAAGTAGATATAATATAGATACAATAGATATGTATAAGTTATAAGTATATTTAAATAACGCATTTCCACGCCGCTCAGGAGGTATGCGTTGCAGCGCGTTACCAATTTTTTAGGGTGTTTGGTTCCCCTGTAGGCCTATTGCACCCGTACAATATTTTTAATAATATACAATTACATACATACAGTGCAAGCAAATATACACAAAATTGAAAATTACACTAACCTGTCGCTGTCGGTAGTCCGGTTGGGGAAGGTAAACAATTTAGTTTCACAGCCGCAATTCTTGACGCATGTCCTTCCCAACGTAATCTCTCTTCCAGAAAATTCTCTTCAACTCCTTATCTGCACTCCTTGTCACTAGAAGAAAAAGAAGTTAAAAAAGATTTCACACTTCACTTTATATTATTTTAGACTTATTAATTATTTTAATTTGAGCAAAAGAAATATTCCTTGTTTCCAACTCTTGTCCAACTGCTGATTGTCTTTTAAAATATAAATTTCACCATATATAAACAAAGGTGGTGAAGTGTCCCAAATCTAAAATGGTAGGTAAGTGCATCAACAACGTATAACAATACATATAAATGCCACCATTCTGGAGTTATTAATCGTAATTTTCTTTGTCAAACGGTGAACAACTCTGCATTTGCAACGAAAAATTAGCACAACGACAACTTTATACCAAAGTAAAAATGACAAATAAACAACCAATACTTGGTAAAATATGGAAGCATATATTAATATATTAATATAATTAATTATTATTATTATATATATTTTACACTTATAAAAAGGATAATATTTTTATTTATTTGTTTTGACGTTTCACAAACGAACCCCCGAAAAACAGATTTTGCATGCGTTTATGCGATCAATTTTTTTTGGCGAAGTAAAAATTTTTTGCAGCGAAGTACAAGTTTTTCACAGCGAAGTACAAGTTTTTTGCACAAAATCACAATTTTTTATCATAGTGTTAGTGATAATGCCATTGTGTTTTGCGACGAATTCGAAGTGTCCTATCTCATTATCTCGGTTTAGAACTGCAATTTATTGCGTTGCCATCGGCTGAGGTGTTCAGATATAGTTTTTTCGTTGTTTTGTTAAATTTGCTGTTTTTTCCTTCTTTTGTAAAATTTCTTTAAAAATGTTAGTGTTAGTTAGTTAGTTAATTGAATTAGTGAGGAAAAATCCATGCATAAATAATACAACCCACCCGGACTATAAGAATGTTATCAAGAAAAATGAAATTGAAATGATAAATCAAAATTTTTAACATCATTAATTTTTGCAACACACTAATGTTTCGATGAAATATTTGTGTCTCACAACATGTGACTGTGCAAATATGAAATACTTTTTCCCTGAGAAATTTTTCATATCACAACCAAATTCCCTAGAGAAAGTGACAAATCCCATGCAATAAAATCAATTACTATCAATATGGCATTCTAGTATTCACAGACACGAACAGCTGACTTGTGTAAATGCAAGTTATGTCGAGCTCTGTTTGACTGCCTCCGCGTATAATCTACGCGGGGTGGCGATTATTTACGCGTTCTGTTTGACCGTACCTTTCGGGTCGTTTCATAAAAAACTTGAACTTTTTATTTTTTCTCAATGACGTCGTGCTTAAGCTTTTTTTCGGAAGTGTGTTGCCTACTATTCGTCCAAAATACTTCGCAAATAATGAAGTGGTGCCAAATTGTCAATCAAAAAATGAAAACAAAAAGCAGATACCAAAGCAGAAACAAAAAACCAGAAAGAGTGTTAACTTCGGCCTGGCCGAAGTTCGTATACCCTACACACGTTTACTTAAAAATTAGGCGTGGCAATGGTCTATTTTTTTCCTTTTCAATCTCAATTAGCCAGTGATGACAGAGAATATTCGTGCCAAATTTGGTGAAAATATCGCTATTCGTTCTTCTGTAATCGAATTTTATTTAATTAGTGGGCGGACCACGCCCATTTATGGTAGTCTTTTTTTGGTCAGAGACAGTGTACTTCTGGACAAAATTTCGACCGCAAATTCGTTTTACAACCTGGTTTTACAAATTGAGCTATACGATTGGATTAATTTATATTCATCATAAAAAGTAGTCGGGGACTCGCCAGACTCACCCACATTCATCCTTCCCCGTTCACAGTTTCATTCTTCCTTGACATCACCGGAATCACCATTCACCCATACAGTACGTCCAACCTATGCCACCGTACGTCATGAGCCGCCCATCCTCTATGTAACTCACCCGAGTTACAGCCATGAACCGCGCTTAACTCTCAGCATCTTGCGGTTTCCTTTTCTGATGCCCGTCCAAGTCTCCGTTAGTTCGTCCGTCTACTTTATTACGTCCGTTATTTCTGTCCGTCTGCCACGCCTACCAGTGCCGGTGCCTCCTCTTAGGCTCACCAGCACACCAGCCTAAATGTTCGGTTTTAGGAATCCATTTTTTTTTGGTAAAGATCCAAGTAAGCGAATTTTAGTGCTCAATGCAATCTTCTGTATAAATTTTTTACAAGTAGATATAATTTTACGTTACGTTAGAATTTATCCTGTATTCACATATGGTTTTAAGTGTAAGTGTAATAATTTTTTTTATACCCTACAACTTAAGGTTAAGGGTATATTAACTTTGTCACGAAATGTGTAACGCATAGAAATAGAGAAGATAGGTATAGAAAAGTTTATATATTCTTGGTCAGCGTGACCTCCTGAGTAGATTTAGCCATGTCCGTCCGTCTGTCTGCCTGTCTGTCTGTCTGTCTGCCTGCTTGCCTGCTTGCCTACCTGCCTGCCTGCCTGCCTGCCTGCCTGCCTGTCTGCCTGTCTGTCTGTCTGTCTGTCTGTCTGTCTGTCTGTCTGTCTGCCTGCCTGCCTGCCTGTCTGTCTGTTTGTCTGTCTAAATATTGTATAAATATATATGTATAAAAATTGTTTCTTGTGGTGTGCAGGTTGGTATGTGTGATGGTATTGGCAGTAGAAATGTGATATCAGCCGTTGTTTTTTAGTTATGAAAACAAAATTTCATTTCTGGGTATAGAGTAATTTCATCTGTTGATATGCCAAATATGGGCGTGATCCGCCCACTTTTAGGTTATACAGGCAAAAGAGGGTCTTAAATGATTATAATGTTAAATATATAATCTTCCTGAATCAAACTTTATATAACAACTTCTTTTCTAATGAAACATTATTACAACAAAACTGGGCGCGGTCCGCCCACTTTTACACTGCTTATACAGAATAGCTCATGAAAACAAATTTATTACCACGGAAATAAAGTTTAAATTTAAACACAATAATAAAACTACTAAGCCAATTATTTTATTTTGAAAATAGGTAACGACCGCGCCTACTATTTATACCCGTTTGTGATTAAATGTGATTATAAGATAGCTTTCCTTATAACCACATATTTCTTCTAGTTTTTAAGATATGACAATAAAATCTCAATATCGAGCGACAATATTATATTTTACGTTGCAGAAAATGGGCGTGGCGCGCATACTTTTAGGTTACATGGACGGAAGGGTAATTGGGCACAATCGTCCTACATAAATCCTTATGTATGTCTATAATTTTATGATGTGTCATCAATTAATATGAAATTTTTTATAAATATTCCTTGTTCGGATTTGTAGACGAGCAAATAAAATGAATATAAGACATATAGAATCAATTTATAAAAAAATGCATTGGTATAAAACCTTAATTCCTAAAATTCCTAAAAACTTTTAAGGTGTAGGGTATCTAAGATTCGGCCAGGCCGAATATAGCTTTCTTACTGGTTTTATATTATTTTTAAGTCCGCCCTTCCAAATCAACTATAAAAAGGCGAGAATTTTCAAAATAAAGTCAGAATTATATCAGAGCCTGAAACCGGCAATTCTTTTAATTCTCAAGCCCTGGCAATAATCTGCCAGCTTTATAAATTATACAAATAGAACTCTTAGTTGAGGCCCATAGCATACTCTGACGGTGTAGTGTCTGCCCGTTCAGCACCTGAAAATAAAAGAGGGATTTTAGTTTATGTTTTAGTGTAGACCTCCTTACCTCCGTGTTATATGTAGTACTATAACACATATATTTATATATATATTTAAAAACAATCTTTTACTGTTCTGACCTTTATTACAAATGATTTGAATATTTTACAATTCAATGATCATAATGAATTAAATTATTTAGTTGAATCTTTCTGCAATTCTCTGTCGTTGCCTCCTCGCTACAGGTAAAACTTCTTGTAAAATGCCTCGGGCGGTGTCATCGTGATCCTCAGGAGTCATCTCAGTCTCGAATGGAACTCTAGCTCAGATGAACGCTGAAAACAATAAAAAAATAATACTTATGCATCATTCATATAACAAAATAGTTGTATTATTTACCTTTGTACACGTCGTCGATTGTTTAAATAGTTCAACCAAATTGTTACTGTCGTGGACATCTTTGTAAACTTTGTGAAGATTATTATTATTTGGTGGACAATTTTTGTATATGAGCTGTTATATTTGAAAGTGGAATAAATCCACTTTTTTAAAAAAATGAGTTAATGGTAATTTTAGTAAGATATAGACACATTCTTTCCATATTTATAATCATACATTCAATCATACATTCATATAAAATGTTATCGCAAAATATTATTTTTGAAAGTGGTATAAGTCCATTTGGAGCTAAAAAAATCCTTTATTTATTTAAATATTTTCAATAATTGCGGGGGTTTTTTTTTAATAATAATTTGACTTATTATTTTTGTCGACCTTTAATGTATAAGAATTAAAATTGTTTAGGCTCGAGGTCAATTTGAAAACATTACGTTTTCTGCATATAAAATATGCATATAAAACAACAAATACTGTTGTATTTATTTTAAACAAAACAACAACAAATTAATAACAACAACTTGCAGATCGGATAGCTATTTCGAAACTTGCCAAAGTTTCTCATTAGCGATCTTGGTTGATGTGTTTTCTTATATGCAACTGCCGCTATATGAGTCCAACGTTGGACAACATTGTTGTGAATTACAACGTTGTTGGGAAACTCAGAAGCAGACCAGCAGAAGCAGAATGAGAATGAAAACTTTTCTTTCACATCACCGTATCACAGAACCAGAATTGACCCCCTGATAACTTAACAGGCGTTAAGTTAGTACCTAAGTTTTATATGAATAAACAGTTCCTTTGTTGTTTTGTAATAATTCTCTTGTTTTATTAATACTGTTAATTGTTTTTCGATTCCTTCTAATCCAGTTTTCAAAAAAAATTCATAAGAGATGAATACAGGCATACAGGTAGTCGTGAGAAATAGCACTAGAAATAGCAAGGACATATTAGTAAGTCACGAGTGCTTATTATGTGTTTTGAATCGGCACCCCTTCAATAGTATACATATTATTTATGTACTACTATAATAATATAAGAGCGACATAACGCCATATAGTATATACTCTATCATAACGCCAAATAGCCTATAATGACGGAGAATACTTGTGCCACATTTCATGTGTATATCTCTATTCGTTCTTCTGTAATCGTGATTTCCACAGACAAAGGCACAAAAGCATACTTTTACTTATAAAGCATGCATGCATATAAACAATAAAATCAATAAGTAATGAGTTGTTTACCTCTTCTCAATTCGTATATTTTATATTAAATTCAACACAGATATTCCTCTAGATATATTTCCAATTTTATGACATTTAACTAAAAGCTAAACATATTTCTGTTTGTAGAAAGAAACTAAAGTTTTTAGAAAGAACTAGGAACGATGTTTGAAGTAATGAAAAAATACAATGAAAAGTGGGCGCGGTCCGCCCAATTTTACACAACTTATACAGTATAGCTCATAAAAACAAATTTATTACCACGGAAAATGGTTTAAATTTGAACACAATAATAAAACAGTTATTTTGTTTTGAAAACAGGTAATGACCACGCCTACTATTTTTACACTGACGTAGCTAGGACTCATGGAGCCCGGGACGTTTAATCAACTTGCAGCCCCACAAATTCCTTGAATTCAATAAGTCAATACTTGATTTCCAAAACTGCCGCCCGGAGCGGACCCCCACCCTAGCTACGCCTCTGTATTTATACCCGTCAGTGATTAAATATGATTATAAGGCAGCTTTCCTTATATCCACATATTTCCTCTAGTTTCAGTTTGTATTTCACTCTATAATGTTATTGTTCTGCAATGAAAAATCTAAATAACTTAAAAATATCAATAAACAAAACTATTTCGTTCAATGAAATTTTTTCAAAACTTTTAGGTATAGGGTATCCAAGATTCGGACAGGCCTTACTTCTCTGGCCAGGGTATAACTTAGCGAGTAACCAGAATTCAGTTCACAGAAAATTTATTTGTTGGTGGAGCAATAAATGATTTATTCAATTTCTTCGGTTTTTGCTTAACTCCAACAACAATCGCTGTTAAATTACTCAAAGTGATGATGGTGATAGGAATGATACATTCTGCACACCGACAGCATTTTTCTGTAATTCCAGCAGAGAAAGAGAGACCGGGTAAGATAGGAAGGAACAAGGGAAGCTGCTGAATTCCAACATACCGAAATATCTGTTGGCTTCCTGCTGTTGTGCTTTTTATCTTAGCTGCCGAAGACTTGTGACTCGTGGTTGTGTATGAACCTCGTTGTTGCAACAGAGTTACCAAGCCGTACATTTTCGGTTTTCTTTTAGTTAGGTTATGATATATTGTATATATAAATATTTATATTTATTATTTATATATACATATATATTTGCAGTTGTTCTTGAAACATTTTTGGAAACATTGGACATTAATCCATTTTAATACTAGTACAGGATGTTATATTTATAATAGAATTATATAACCAAAACTTAGATAATATTATCTAATATAATAAAACTTAAAATGATTCTTCATTTTTCTTAGTACTAATACATGAAATAATAATAATAATATTTATTTTTTTCTTAATAATAGTTAAACAAAACTTAAAATCATTCTCCATTTTTCTTAATACTAATACCTAGAATAATAATAATAATATTGTTTAGAATGTTGCTGCGGACTGCAAGGTCCGTCGCAGCGTGTATTAACGAATATGTAATATTTTATACGACGTACAATTAATTTTATATAACGTAGTAAAAGTTCAGTTAGGATAACATTATGTACAATGTTAAATTATTATGTATACGGTCACAAAAACTCAGATTCATAGTTTTTATATTTTCGGAAATATTTGATATATTATTTTATTTTATATCAAGCGCGTTAGCACCGAGGAGGAAAGGATAGTGACGAACGGGATAAGAAGTGCGCTGATGACGCCTTACCTCATTTTTCTTAAGGACAATGAAGAGGGTGGTAGTGGACTATTGTGGAACGTCCTTTACGTAGATTTCAGCACGCATATAGAGCGGGAGATTTACGGAGACAGCCCTCCACGACTTGATCTGGGTGACATAAAGGGAACTGAGCAATGGAGGCATGGCTATGACCACTTTTATGGACATGGAGAGTGCTTTTGATAAGATCTGTTTCGGAGGATTGAGATTAGCCCGTGGGATCAACCCGATCGTAACTAACTGGATTGCATTCATGCTGCGCCACAGGGCTGTAAATCTTCAATGTGGAAGTCACAATCTAAGTGCAATATTGACGAGGGGATGTTCCCAGAGAGGGGTGCTATCACCTATCTCTTGGACTTCTTCACTGCTTCACTCCTATCACTGTTGACTCCTTGCTTCAACGACTGGACTCAAGGTGCATACATACAATTGGATATGCAGACGACATAGCAGTGATGGTGAGAGGGTAAGTATATTGACACCATGCGGGACGTAATGCATGGGGTGCTCTCTACGGTAGAGGGACGCTGTAGAGAGCAGGGCCTCACTATCAATGCTACTAATACGGATATGATCCTCATCACAAGGAAGAGGAAAATTCCATACTTGATCCCTCTAAGGATTTTCGGATCCGAAATAAACACCGCCCGAAGGGTTAAGTATTTAGGAGTAATTCTAGATAGCAAACTTACCTGGAAGGAGCATGTGGTAGAGTGGATTAGGAAGACAAAGGCGGTGCTCTTTCAGTGCAGAAGAGTGTGTAGCCTTTGCTGGGGTATATCCCCTAGCAAGGCACACTGGATCTATACTGCTATGGTTAAACTCTGTCTGACTTATGGCTCAGTTATCTGGTGGCACAAAGCAGACCAATTAACGCTAAAGGCCGAACTGGACAGGGTTCAACGGCTGGCATTCATAGCCATCAGTGGTGCCATGCGCACCACCCAGACCTTCGCTCTGGAGGCGATACTCGGGATGGTGTCGGTAGACTTATTTATTAAGAGTACGGTAGCGCTGGTGGCAATGCGCATACATAGGAACGCTGTTTGGCGTGGGGCTGGCTTACCAGCTACAGGACATGGTCGCATTATCGACATTGTCTGTGCAAAGGTCAGCGATGTTTGCATGCCTATAGATGGTATGTGCAAGGTGCGAATCATCGAAGCAGTCTGCACGACACTTTGATCGCACACTGCCGGCTGGGTTTTCTCTTCGGAGTTGACCCTCGGCTATAAGCTCCATTTAGGAAAATACATCGGTGTATCAGGGCCAGTAATTCGACCTGATACACCGATGTATTTTTCATTTAGGAAAATACATCGGTGTATCAGGGCCAGTAATTCGACCTGATACACCGATGTATTTTCCTAAATGGAGCTTATAGCCGAGGGTCAACTCCGAAGAGAAAACCCAGCCGGCAGTGTGCGATCAAAGTGTCGTGCAGACTGCTTCGATGATTCGCACCTTGCACATACCATCTATAGGCATGCAAACATCGCTGACCTTTGCACAGACAATGTCGATAATGCGACCATGTCCTGTAGCTGGTAAGCCAGCCCCACGCCAAACAGCGTTCCTATGTATGCGCATTGCCACCAACGCTACCGTACTCTTAATAATAAGACCATTGGAGATCAGGTGCGGAATAGCAGAATCCTGTTAGCATTGGATAACCAGGCGGTGATTAAGAACATGGCGTGGACGAACGTTAATTCTAGATTGATGCTGGAGTCTGTCCGGAAGCTCCATGAGTGTGCTCAGTATAATAGGGTAACACTGTTAGGTCAGAGGGCACATAGATACAGAATGAGAAAGCGGACTCTCTTGCTAAAGAGGGGGCAGCTAACAATTTTTGCGGCCCCGAACCGAGAATCGCTTAGTGGTGGAAAGGTCAGGGCCTTAATGGACTAGTGGTCGTACTCCGAACATGTACGTAGGTGGAGAGAGCTCACCACTACTCGAATACAGAAGAGACAGTCTTAGCTGGCTAATCTCTTTGATCACTGTCTTATCACTCTTGATGACAGTCTTAGCTGGCTTATCTCTTTGATCACTGTGCATGGCAATTTCAGATATCATCTCCAAAAAAGGGGTCTTACGGAGGATGATGTTTGCAGGCTGTGCCTGGAAGACGAAGAGTGGATCACATAGTGAACCATTGCCCGGCACTGGCAGCCAGAAGGCTCGGCGTGATATGGTAAAAAAAAAACAAAACAGCACGTTGGCTGATAAACTGGGACCTACCGAAT